>JAKSZT010053947.1:4295386-4515217 GCA_026826555.1 Tolypeutes matacus | reverse complement strand
ACCTAACCAGGGTGCCCCAAAATATATGAGACAAACTCTGGCAAAACGAAGGGAGAAATAGACATTTCTACAATAATCGTCGGAGACTTCAACACCCCTCTCACATCATTAGATAGAACAACTAGACAGAAGATCAACAAGGAAACAGAGAACTTGAACAATATGATAAACAAGTTAGACCTAACAGACATATATAGAACACTGCATCCAAACTCAGTGGGTTACACATTCTTCTCAAGTGCCCATGGATCTTTCTCCAGGATAGACCACATGTTAGGTCACAATACAGCTCTCAATAAATATAAAAAGATTGAAATTATACAAAGCACCTTCTCAGATCATAATGGAATGAAACTAGAAATCAACAACAGACAGGAAAAAAGGAAATTTGCAAATGTGTGGAGACTGAACAACACACTCCTAAATATTCAGTGCGTCAAAGAAGAAATTGCAAGTGAAATCAGTAAATATATTGAGTCAAATGAAAATGAGAACACAACAATATCAAAACTTATAGGATACAGCAAAGGCAGTCTTGAGAGGGAAATTTATAGCCCTAAATGCCTATATTAAGAAACAAGAAAGAGCTAAACTCAAAGATTTAACTGAACAACTTGAGAAACTAGAAAAAGAACAGCAAACCAATCCCAATGCAAGCAGAAGGAAAGAAATTATAAAGATTAGAGCGGAAATAAATGAAAATGAGAAGAGAAAAGCAATAGAGAAAATCAACAAAACCAAAAGCTGGTTCTTTGAGAAGATCAATAAAATTGACAAACCCCTCGCTAAACTAACAAAGAAAAAAAGAGAGAAGATGCAAATAAATACAATCAGAAATGAAAGGGGGGAAATTACAAATGACCTCACAGAAATAAAAAGAATCATAAGAGGATATTATTATATGCCAACAAACTAGACAACCTGGATGAAATGGACAAATTTCTAATTGGAAAATTTCACATAAAATTTGGATTTCTGGCTTCTGAACAATCAGGAGCTCTAACAACACAGGTCCACATTTCTAATGGACAACATTAGAACTGAGTAGCAGCTGCCTCCTTTAGGCAAGACGTACTTACCAGTTAACCATAAGCCCCCAAAGCCTGTGTTGGTCATTTGAATGCCTGCTGGGCCCCTCTCCACTTTGCTGTTTGTGACCTTGGTCTTGACAATAGGGTAAATGATCCCTCCATGTTACCTTCTTCCAAATAAAAGGAAAGAGAGTGACTGGAAAGTATGCCAAAAGATGGAGCAGGCATTGTAATTATCAGGGGAAAAGGTTGAACTAGTCCACACTTGAAAACTGCTTGCATACATAGGCTCAAATGTCTTCATGCAGGGAAGGCTGTCCATTTGGGGGCTGGGAGGAAAGCTCATTATTTGGTATACTATTGACCGTGGAGTAATCCCTTCCAGAAAGCTTATGTGGAGAGTCAGGGGATACTCCACCCCACTCTGGCTCCATGGCCCTCCCCCTTCCTCATCCCCTGCCATTTCAGAGAACAGCTGCTGGGGAATTAAATAGGCCAAGGAGGGCTCTTAGACAGCAGGAGCCAGAGTCTGGCTGGCCTTCAGGTGTCTTCCCAAGTTGGCAGTTAAGGGAGGAGCCCCAGTTTCCGAGGAGCCACCACTGCAGAGTCAGGAGGTTTCATAACTTCTGGGATTTGGACATTTTAAGTTATTGCTACACATAGGGCTAATACTCTGTCCCAGTTAGTCACAAGGCTGGGCTGGTTTAAAGAGCATGTGTACTCAGCAATTCTGAGGGAGGGTGGTAAGGCCAGGGGAGCAAGGGAGGGAAACAGAGCCTGCTCCTCTACTTCCCAGCAAAACTCCTGGGCAGTGGAATTGCTGCCTTGCTTTTGTTAGAAGGCCTTTGGTCTTATGTGTGCTAGGGTTCCATTATTGCCTGTGTGTCAATTTGGTTCTCTGAGCTTCAGTTTTCTCTTAAGTAAAATGGGAAAAATCCACCCAGTAGGGTTGGTTTCATACTGCTTTAGTAGCTTACTTGTAAATCCTTTCCCCTTGATAGGCCCTCTGCATTGAGTGAGTTAATTATTAGCTCGTGTGGGCATACCTAAGTAACTCCTCTGGCTTACCACACAGTAATGTGCTAGCCTTTGAAGGTTTCTACTGACACCTCCCCACCCACAACTCAAAGCAGATCACAATGCTTTAAGTTGTTTTTCCAACATTGGGGATGTATTTATGCTATGAATGCCCATTTTCACAACTGAGCCCTCTGGAATGTCTGGGGAATGACCTGTGCCCAAGAAATCAGCTAACTCAAAGGGGATTTGGGACCTATATCCTCCTCATTAGCCAGCTGGGCTTATCAGAAAGATGGCTCTTGCTACAAAAATCCATTTTCAAGGTTAGGCCTCAACCAAGACTCATGGTTTGCAGGAGGGCATTAGCTCACTTCCAAGGAACCTGAAGGAATTCCATTAGGGCTTGCTGGCTGTAGGACAGTCTGGTGACTCCCTAATAAACTACGTGCTTTTCCTTATGCCCCAAGGGAAATCATTCAGGAGAAGGGAGCAAACCCTTAACTGAGCATCAACTATGTGTCAGACACAGGGCTAGGAGCTCTGTGGAGGTGATTTCCCCCAGACTGTTATCCCCATTTTACAGATGAAGAAACTCAGGCTTAAAGCAGTTAAATTACTTGCTCCAGAATCACACAGTTGTTAGAAGCAGAGCTAGGGAAGCAGATGTGGCTCAAGCAATTGGGCTCCTGTCTACCACACAGGAGGTCCAGGGTTCGATTCCCAGGGCCTTCTGGTGAAAAGCAAGCTGGCCCGCACAGAGAGCTGGTGCAGCAAGATGACACAACAAAAAGAGACACAGAGGAGAGACAATAAGAGACACAGCAGACCAGGGAGCTGAGGTGGCGCAAGAGATTGAGAGCCTCTCTCCCACTCTGGAAAGGTCCCAGGATTGGTTCCGGGTGCCACCTAAAGAGAAGACAAGCACAGAAGAACACACAGAGAGCAGACAGGGAATGCAAAATAATGAGGGGTGGGGGGGAGAAAAAAATAAGTAAAAGTAAAATCTTAAAAAAAAAAAAAGCAGCAGAGTTGGGATCTGAACTCAGGTCTGCCTGGCTCCAAATCAGGTGCTCATCTTGCTGCATCATACCTCTTCCATGGGGCTGTCCATAACCTCCTGCTGAAACCGCATTTGTACTCCAACCATGAAGGGTGTGGGGCAGCAGACGGTGGCCAGAAGGCTCTCGGGGACCACAGGAATGTAGGTGTGTGCCCAGCTGAAGGGGTAGAGCAGCGCAGCAGCAGCATGGATGCACTGGGATAGGGTGCTGGGGACAGAGCACAGAGAAGGAGAGTCAGAGGGGCCTCCGGTGCCCAGCCGAGCCTCTGGGGAGACGCCTCCCTGTGCCACCACCCCTGCACACTCACAGAGCCGCCCACCGACAGCAGCTGCTGCTTGTGCTGCCTGTGTCCATGTAGCTAAGCAGGTCTGGAGGGCATGCTGGCTACAGAGCTTGTGCCTAGTTGCTGGGAGGGAAGGCACAGAAACCAGGAGAGGCAGAGGCTCCACTATGCAAAGAGGGGCCTCTCTTTGACCCTTCTTTTCAACTGCTTCTACTGGCTAAAACCAAAAGTGCCTCCAAAGGATGGTCGGGGGGAGGAGAGATGTCTTCATTCAAACAGGCAATGGATTGAGCATCTACTATGTGCTCAAAACTGTGCTAAGGAAGAATGAGGAACTGGCCCTGCTTTTAAAGAACCCATAATCTGGGGAAGGAGATAAACATGTAAACCAACCATTAGACTCTAGTGTGAAGGAAGTATATAAGGGGAGCTCTGGGGTGCACGGAGGGGCAACGCCCCTTTCCCCCTTATGTCTATGCCCCCCTCATGCACCCTTTACCTCAAAAGGCTCCCTCTGGCCACTCTAGGTTATTTTAAAGTGACCAGACTCATGCCTGAGTTAGCTTGGGAAATTCCTAGATTCCAGGAAACTGCCCAGCAATTCCTACACGGAAAGTCCCACAGAGGTGTCTCCTTTCCCCTTCCCAGTGAGCCATTCTCTGTGTAATTGCTGCCTAAGTCACAACCCAACTCTCACCCCACTGACCTCTCCACACACAACCCTACTTCACTATTCTCCAGTAGCTTTCATGGTCTTAATTTCTCTGGCCAAATTGCCACAAAGCCAAGGCCAATAAAAACACAGATGCGGAAACCCTGTTTCAATTCTTGGTATTACATTAGCACTTCCTGAGTTAGAAAGATTGAGCCTCAGAGAGTCTAGCCAAGACAGGCTGACTGGAAGTTCCCTCCCTGCCTGGGCTTCAGAGCCCTGAAAAAACTCAGTGTGGAAAGGAAGTAGGGAGTGGTGGATCTCCTTGGAGAATGCTAGTGCCTGGGCTACTACTCACTACAGCAGATGAGCATACTTTGCTCATGTCCAGGCTACCTGACAACTGGAATCACTTTCACTTCTCAAATGCTGATCATAGGGGGACAAGCCTCATTTCCATACAGGGAGTGAAAGAGCTATTCTAAAGCAAAAGAGTGTGCTACTTCCCTCTAGGATTAGCCAATGATTAACTAAATCCTTTTAATCAGTCTGATCTTTACAGAATTTTCCACTCCTAGGCCCCACACTCTGTTCAAGCTTCCTTTTCCCTAAAACCCATAACACTCACCCCACCCTCTGACTTCTGTTGAGTCCTTAAGAGCCTTTTCTTCTTCCCTGAAAGACAGAGTTGTCGGCTCAATATTGTTGGCTCTCTCCCTGCCCAGATATGGGTAGAATATCAACCCCCTACTGATTTATGATTTTGTTTTTCTTCTCCATGCTACCACACGTCTCATCATGTCTTTCTAAGACTTGAAGCCCCTCAACGGTAGAGACAAAGTTGTGACAGTACCCTTCTTTGGCTTTCCACAGTGATTCATGCAATTGTGAACACATAGCTGGCCTTACTGGCTGCTGTGTGCCTGACAGAGTTGAGGTACCTCATGGGCATTATTTCATCTAATCCTCACCACAACCTTAAGAGGTAGGTACTATCATTATTTTGACTGTACAGATGAGGCTCACATGACTTCAAGATGTTAAGAAGCTAATCTAAGAGGAACCATACAGCTAAATGTGGCAGAACAGGATCTGAACCTTGTTCTATAGATTTTAACACCTCTGCTTTCAACCACTACATAATTCCGCGTCTCCTTCAGGTCAAGGACTATGTTATTTATCATTATCTCCCCAATGTTGGGCACTTGGCATACAGCTAACACAATAAATGTTGGTTGAATAAATAGATAGATCGGAGGTGTCTGTCTTGAAGGGTGATGGGCTTAACCCCTCTAACATTTGATGCCTTCCTGTTCTCTCCTGTCCTCCACCCTCCTGCCTTCCCTCTGCCTTTCAAGGGCAGAAATATGTCTGCATCCACCCTAACTGGTCCCTCCTGGTCTGTCCCAGGAACATGTCATGCTCTTCTTAAAACCTTCTTTAGGCAGGCAGCCATCACATTTGGAGGCAGGAGCAGGATGTTACAGCAGCTGTTTCTCTAGGCTCATAGCGCAGATCAAGGAACTAGAAGACGGTGAGTGAGCACACCCGTCCTATAGTCCGATTTCCTTGGAGAACCCTCCAGTCTGTTCCCTTGAACCCAGGGTTGCCGGCCAGTTTAGGTGAGCCATTCAGGGGCTGGGCCCACCTGAGGCCTTCTGCCAGGAAGATGATTCTTCTCTCTAGCACAGCAGAGGCAAAGATCTGCAGAATCTGCTCAATACTGAGACAGTGCAACAAAGAACTGAAATCCACGTGTTCTAGGTGGGAGTCTGGGGGCCGTGTCAGTGAGATGAACTGTGGGAAAACCAGAGAGGGAGAGGGTCACCATGCTGCAAAATCTGTAGACCTCAGAACCTGGGCCTCTGCTGCCTCTACTCCATTCTCCCCACAGGAGTCAATTAGACCTTGTCTCTCCCCTGCTTAAAACCCATGAAGTGGGGAGCGGATGTAGCTCAAGTGATTGATCACCTGCTTGCTATGTACAAGGTCCCAGGTTCGATCCCTGTTACCTTCTTAAAACAAACAAAGGAAAAAAAAAAAAAAACTCTCCTTGGGGAGAGCTCAGTGGTTGAGCACCTGCTTCCCATGTATGAGGTTCTGGGTTTAATCCCTGGTACCTCCTAAAAAAATAATAAAATAAAAAGATAAAACCCATAGAGACCTCCCTCTGCTCTAAGGATAAAATAGATTTAATCCTTAGCATGGCCTACAAAGTCCTGCTTCCCTCCTGGCCCCACTGAGCACATGCCACCTCCCGCATCATGCTGCAGTCACATCGACTTCTTTCGGCGCCTTCTGTTCTTTCTGCTGTCTCTGGCCTGAAGTCCTTCACAGGTTAGCCTCCCTGCCCTCCCAGATTGCTCTTCTCCCTTCATTTGTATCCTCCTTCTCAAAGGCCTTCCTTGGCCACCCAAAATGACCTGTGTTCCCCCATTATTTTCTCATAGAACACCCTGTTTTTTGTCTTTTTGTTTATCACTTTATAACAGTACAATACTTGGCACATAAGCATTCAATACTTATTTTTGGAGCAAATGAAAAAGCCTAGCCCCTCCCCTTATTTTTATATGGGGACACCAAGGCCCCGAGGGGTACCCAAGTTATTTGGAGGGCCAGGAGTTGGGCTACAAGTCTTAGGACAATGTTCTACTGCTTAGCCCTTGCTGCTTCCATCAGCTGAGTGGCCTTAAAGCAATAGCATCCTCATGTGGCATGGGTGGGGATGGGTGAGGAGAAATAAGCAGATGAAGACTGAAAGTTAGAGATAAAGGAAAAGAACAGGAGGCTAGGGTAGAGCGTGGCAGTTTGGGGTCTAGGGGCAACGTACTCCCTAGCACCAGGAGCCTCATCTTACAAGGTGCCATTATTATGAATAAAAGTCTTGGTAGCTTGAATAGCAAGTAGGTCCTTGTGGGCATCAGGTTGGGAGGACCAGAAAATTGGGTTCTGATTTTCAGGTCTGCCTATAATTCTCTGCATGGTAACCTGGCAAATGGAAAACAGTGATAAGAGGTGCCACAGGAGCCTGCCCTTCCTCAGCAGGGCCGGTCTCACCCATTTTGCTCACCTACCTCAGTGCCGGAGTCGGGGATGAAGCTCTTGAGGGTGACTGTCTTCCCAGGAGCAGGGAAAGCTGCCTCTCGGAGGCCCTGCATGAAGGGGTAGATGACTGCCATGGAGATCTGGTGCCTCTTCTCCACTTCATCCAGGATCTGCATGGAGAAGGACCACGTGAGACCTGGCTCAGAGGGATGCTACTGGGTGGGTGGCCTAGATCCCACATGTCCCTGTAAATGGTGAGGCCTCCGTGCTGGTCCAGCCAATCCTCATGTATCTCTGAGGCCCTTCCACCAACGAGTTCTCTCTCTCTCTCCTTGGCAGGGGTTGGTCTCATGCTAAATAATCTGCTGCTTATCTCCTGCATAAAACCTGCTTCTTCCTAGCTTTCTTCTCATCTTCTCCCCACCTGACCACAGTCTTCCCTTTGCCAAACACCAGCATAAAGCTAACTTCCCCAGGAAGTCATCCATGGTTAAACTCAGCATTCCTGATGGTAGCATGTTCATTTGTACTGGATGGAGTGGGGGCCTGGAAGTCTAAGCCGCTCGGATGCCACTTTTTGTGTGTGTATGTGAGGTTCTGGGGGCTGGGGATTGAACCCGGGTCCTCATATGTAGGAAGGTGGCACTCAACCACTGAGCAACATCGGCTCCCACTTGGATGCCACTTCTGTCCTCCAAGTTCCCTTGGAGACTCTCTAGTACTCACTCCATCCCTCAGAATACAGCACAGATGAACATGCCGCCCCTCAGACAAAGGGCAGCAAAGATTCCTCCCCTCCTCTTCCCAGGGTCCTGCTGGGGAAAGAGTGCATGGAAGCCCCTTCATGGCCATCAAGACCCCATCCATTTTGAGGGATTCCTTGACTCAGGTATCCTGATACTCATATCAGCTGTAGCAGAGGAAGTCTGGGGGACCTCAACTTCTCTTTACCCTAGAAGGAGTCCTTCCAAGGGACTTTTGGGACCCCTAAAGTGTTGTAATTGTCTTCATATTTGTGGAGTGATCTGCATTTTATAGGGAGACTTCTCATACATCACCTCATTTGAGCCTCACACCAACTTGCAGGCAGATGAGGAAACTGAAATTCAGGGCAGAAGATGCCTGATTAATAAGCTAGGGTTCTTCCCATTGTCCTGCTTCAACTCCCTTCTTACTTCACTAAAGTGAGAAGAAAAAAAAAATGTCTCTTTCTGCAGGAGAGACTCCCTTAGGTTCATTTCCAGCTTGTCCCTAAAATCTCTGCCTCAGTTTTCCCAAGTATGCCTCGATGCTGTCCTCGGCTATGGGGAAGGAGCTCCACTAAGGGTTCAGGCAGCACATCAAAGGCAGGCAGCCATGCAGAGTCCACCTGCTTCACAAGACTAAGAGGCCCCCAAGGAATCCTGTTCCACCCTACCTTGGAGAACAAGCCGAAGCAGCCGATGCAGCTGATGATGCAGTACACTTTGGGAAGGCGAGGGCCACGGCCAGGAGGCTGGGAAGGGACAGACAGGCTCCTTCAGTGCTGTGCTTTCCCCAGGAGCTTCCCCCAAGTGAGGTCAATGGAGCACAAGGCCCGTGGCTGGGATGGGGGGTAGGGATTTATGGTAAATGGTGGGCCAGATGGAGAAAGGCCCAGCTGTGCAGCAGTCCCCTTCATGGGACGGGCAGCAGGGAGGCCAGAGTGGGGTCAGGCAGGCCTGCAGATACCATCTGCGGGTCACACAATAAAATGTGCTTTACAGGTGAGGAAATGGCTAGGGAGAAAGTGCTGTAGAGGGGACTTGGAGAATCCTCCTAAGAGCCAAGAATTAAACCAAGTTTTCCAAATCCCAACCTGTGCTCTGGGAGGCTCCAGGTGTCACGACAACTAGACCTGGATAGAGAAGGCAAAGAAAGGAGTAGTTGGAGCCTCCCGCAGTGAAGGGAGCTGTTGAAAGCTGGGGAAGGCAAAGATCCTCCGGGTGCAGGGGGACAGGCTTTGTGTCCTCGACTGTGGGGGTGTAGAGGGGGCATAAATGTGGCAGCAGGAGCTAGGCTCTGCTCTCTCTACAACCACCTCTGCCAGGGACCCTTGGCTTTTGCAGCCGATGTTTGAGCAAGCCCAGCTGTGGAGCCAAGCAGGATGCAGAGAGGAGGGGGCAGTTCTGAGCTGCACAGACCAAGAGGCGCCTGCAGTATCCAATCTTCCTGCTCCCATCCACATTGGTCAGAACGAAGGAGAACGTCTCCCTAGAAAGAGCAGACAAGGCTTGGTTTGCATTCGCTCTCTAGATTCCAAAGCAGGAGCTTTAGAGGTAGTCAGCATCAGAGGGGTTGTGAGGGGTGGAGCGGAGCATAAACGAGAGCAAAGAAGAGCTGCTCATTAGTTCTAACAGTAGTCTAACACCAGTAATTTATTAAGTGCTTGTTGGGTGTCAAGCCCTAACTGCTTCATCTCATTTACTTCTCAAGACAACCCTAGGAGGTAGGTACAATTATCCCCACTTTAAAGATGAAGAAACTGAGGTTCTGAGAGGGTGTTTCTTATCCAAGGTCACTCAATTCATAGGCAGTATCAAAATTCAAACTCAAGCAGTCAATTCCAGGGCTCATGCTGCCATGAACAGCTCTATTCCTTTAACTGAGTCCAGCTTCTGCCAATGGCAGAAACAGCAGAAAAAGGGAGGGCAGTGACTATCACTCCTAGGACAGGTGAGAGAATCTTACCTTGCTCTGGAATGAGGTGACTGGTCAAACCAAAGGCTAATATCCTTGGCCTTGAGGGACCCCAGGCAAGGTGCTTATAAATGAATGGACCCCATGGGAGGGAAGCAGGTGGAAGTCGAGTTGGCATATGCACCAAACGGGGGCGGGGCCATGGAACCCGCACCGCCATCCTAGCTTTGGGGCACTGCTTGCATGCACCTTCTCTCTCAATACCAGACCCCCCAGCCCAGGGCTGAGCAATTACCTGGGGTACTCGGTGAGTGGTGCCCACTCATTCCCGTCTGGGAAGCAGAACAAGGGGATGGCACTGAGCAGTCGCTCCTCCTCCTCCTGTTGGCCCCGAAGCAGGTTCTCCCGCTATAAGGAGAAGGAGAAGAGAAGAGTTGATGAGGGAGCAGGGGTGGGGGGACAGGAGACTTAAGGGTTGGGGAACTTCTTCTAAGCCTCTGAAGCATCTTTTTTTTTTCTTATTATTATTTTTATTTTATGTTCTTTTTTTTTAAGGAGGTACCAGGGATCGAACCCAGGACCTCGCATAGTGTAAAGCAGACACTCAACCACTTGAACTACGTCCGCTTCCCATCTGAAGCATCTTTTTTTTTTTAATATTATTGTGGGAACACCGAGACAACACAAAAGTTCACATTTAACCACTTCCACGTACACTTTAGTGATATCAATTACATTTACAATGTTGTGCTACCATCACCACGCTCCATTACCAAAACTTTTCATCATCCCAAATAGACAGTCAATACCTGTTAAACAATAACTCCCCATTCTGCCCTCTCCCAACCCAGTCTCTGATAACTTATAATCTACCTACTCTCTCTCTCGGTCTTTGCTAATTCTAGGTATTTCATATAAGTGGAATCATACAATATTTGCCCTTTTTGTGTCTGCCTTATTTCATCCACGATGTCTCCAAGGCTCATCCATGTTGTAGCATGTATCAGAAGTCATTGCTTTTTGTGGCTGAATAATATTCCATGGCATATAGATACCATATTTTGTTTATCCATTCTTCTGTCAGTGAACACTTGGGTTGCTTCCACCTTTTGGCTATCGTGAATAATGCTGCCATGAACATTGGGGTACAGATATCTGTTTGCATCTGTTTTCAGATCTTTTAGGCTTTTACCTAGACATGGGATTGCCAGGTCATATGGTGATTCTATGTTTAACTTTCTGAGCAACTGCCAAACTATTTCTGACACTTCTTGATAAGCATTTCCACTTGCATGGGCCCCAAGGTATGCCTACACCTGTCACTCTGCACAGGGCCCTCGTTCTGGGTCTGGCTGGAACACCCCTATAGCCAAGACAGTCCCGCTCTGGCCAAGGGCACAGGAACCAGGGATGGATTTCAGTCCTGTGAGGTTCACCATAGTCAGGAGGGGGGTCAGGGCCACACTGAATACAGACAGGTCCTGAGATGGCCCAGCCCCCGTGGGAGGAACACGTCAGAAAGACAACACATCAGAGTCGAGAAAAGCAGCCAACTCAGTCGCTGAGCGCCCAGGGTTAAGGAGAAGGATGCCCTATCCTCGCCCCTTCACCCAGTGCAGGATCAGACAAGAAGGAGCCTGAAGCTTGGGCTATGGTTCAAGTGCTGAGCCTGCCTACCACCTGTGTGCCTGCCCCACCCTCTCCTTCCCACACACCCTGGGGAGGGGATTTTTCATGGAGGTCTGGTGGAAGGTAAGCTTCTCTCCAGAGAAGGGTGACTGACAATGAAATTTGGAAGAACTAGGAAGTCCCAAGGGGGGCAAAAGAACTGGGCTGGCTTTCCAGTTGGGAACAGGCTGAGGCCATGCTGGGAACCTAGGTCAGTTCCTCCCAAAAGGAGTCAGACCTAGATTCTGTGGATGATAAAAGGAAATAGGGCTAGGCTAAGAAAGAAAGAGAGAACAGCAAGCTTGGGGCAGCTCTAGACAGAAGCACTGGCGGGGGTGGGGGGAGAGCGAGATTGCACCCACCACCACCACTCAGACACCCCACTGCTTTCTCTGCCCTCTGCTTTCTTTCTTCTCCCTTAAGTCCTTACCTTGGGAAACTGGTAGGTGATCGTGGGCTCATAATCATCCCCAGAACGCTTTTTGTTGAGAGAAACCACGAGAAGGTATTCAAAGAAGTGCTGTCCTCCAGCAAAGTTGGGCAGGGGGTGCTCCCGGGTCCTTTCAGGTTCCTTCACAGCTTCCCCTGGATTTTCCTGGGGATGTTCTGAAACCGAGACAAAAGAACCCATTCAGTATATCATTGATCCATGCCCAGAGTGGGGTCTGTGGGAATCCAGGCTACTTCCAGCCCTCAAAGCTGACTTGTAAATGGAGCCTGGTTGCCTGGTTCACAAACAGCACCTCAGGTCACCAAGCAGGATCAGAGCCAATTGGGTAGTTTCCGGACTGCCCTGGGAGACTTGAAACCCTGAGGAGCCAAGAGGGGGAAAAGAAACCACTGACTTGGAAGTCTAGGCAGTATACTGGCAAGGCCACGTGGTGTCCCTATCACCCCAGGGTACTTTACCCACAGGGCGTCCAGAGCTGGCACAATGGCTGAAACCAGAATGCCCCAAGCAGACGTGCACTAAATGCATCACAACAGGCCCACAGCACATGTGGCTGTGACCACACCAACCCCTACAGAGGGCCTTGCTGCCTCAGGAAATCAGCAGGGGAAACCTCCCGGCCCAGTCACATGAGGGACCATGTGGAGGTCAAGATTTAAAAGGAAGAGGAGGAAGAGGCATTTCAAGGAAGAAACAGACCCATCTAAGAGGGTCACCCTGGAAAAAAGGAAGTGGGCAATCCAGACCTGCTCGTAGTCGGGGCAGCCGGTTGCAGAAGCGCCTGAGAGCTCTGCCTACCACTGGTCCTTCCATCTTCTTGTGCCTGTGGGGCATGGGCTGCTTCCTTTTCCTCCAGCCCAAGCTACAGAAAGTCTGAGAAGGAGGTGTTGCTTCAGTCTTCAACTACAACTCTACAAAGGCGAGCCACGCACTGTCTTCCAAATAGGGGAGAGCAGTTTCCATCCTGTGTACCTTGAGGTTGAGCAAGAAGGATGTTACAGGACCCAGGAAGGCTGCAGAATGCTGCTACCGACCAAGCAGCATCCTGGGACTGCAGGCTCAGACCTCAGCTCCTCCCATAAGCAAACACCTCCAAGGCCCAGCTGCTTCTAGGTTAAGGGCTTTGCATTCTGATCAGTAGATTGTGCAAAGGGTTTATTTTGCAATCTCTGGATGGTCAAGAATGCCCGATGGCATCAGGCACTAGAAACTCATTACTCCCAGGACAAGGATCTTATATCTCCATAACTCTGATTTCTGACATTTCACTTCTCAGCTTGGTCAACAGTAGCTGAGAAACCCTGGAACTCCACCTGCTGCTCTCTGGAACTTCCAGTATTTCAGGGCCCTAACTAAGAGCATGAGACCAAACACACCCTGCTGCCAGGATGCCAGCTGCCCACCCCTAATTAAGATAAATAGGCTTGGCCCAATAATTATCTCCATGGATAAATTGTTCTGGCAAGAGAAGGGAGACCTAGAAATCGATACAGACCTAAAAGCCTCCCCTCCTGGTGGTAAAATAGAGAACAAAGTCCATCTCTGAGCTGGAGAGCTCCTGATATTTCAGGAATACCTACAGTGGTGCATCTCTCACTCCCTACAACACTTCCTGGGCTAAGACAGGGAGTTCCCGTCTGGGACCTGTTCCAGGGCTCCAGCAAAGAGCCCTTCTTCCCAAATAGGAAACACTGACTCAAGAGATTCTCCCTTGGTTGCATCAGCAGCCTGAAGATCACTCCGTGGCTATGGAAAGCATCCGGATGATCCTTACCCCACCCCCATTCCAGCTCAGCTTTTTCCACTGTTGGGTGCTGTCTATTCTTTTGTCAAAGCTCAGAGCAGAGCAGCCAGCCCTGGGGCCCTAGTGGTGAGCCAGCTCACTGCCGTGCCTGGAGACTGGGGGATGGGAGGAGGTGTGGCAACACCTCACCTAGGCTTCTCATGGAAACTCTTGAATGAGTAAATGCACAGGGTAGGAGAGAAGCTTACCAAAGAGGAGGCAGGGACCATATGGGTTTGGTCCGAGTGTCTGCTACTCCTGCAAATTATCAGCAGCTCTCTGGACGTGAGGGAGGTGCCAGAGTAGTAGAGCTGGCTGCCTTGCTTCTAAGAGTTCCAGCATGGGCTTTTGTGGGACTAGTGAAAACCAGGACTCAGTGACCCAGCCGTGACTCCTGAGAGGAAGCCCCAATCACAGTAAAGAAGGATGTAAACATGCCATGATGGGTGAATCACCAGAATACCCAAAGCCGACACCACACCTTCCTCGTAACCTACACAGACTCGTTGCACAATCCTTACCTCCTGTCTGAGGAACAAACATCTTCCTATTGATCCAGGAAAACTAGGCACAGAGTAATTCAGGGGCTGGTCAGGATTAACAGGATCTGTTGGGAGTGGGCATAGAAGCGCTTCATGGCCCTGCCCCTGCCTTCCAGATGCATTATAGCTCGAACATCACATAGAGGTGTGATGTCTCCGTTTGCCAAGAACTTTGAAACCGGAATCTCCTTATAGATCATTCCAGAACCTAAATCCTTTGGGTCGCATGTTCAGCCCATTTCCTCCTGCTTTATCAGGAGAGCCAAGAAAACAGCAAACTCACAAATCCTTGACAGAAAAAGTAACCAGGAAAAAGAGGTTTATCAACAGAAGAGAAGGGCACGTGAGAAAGCTAACATCTATCAAACTCATTTGTTTCATACAAGTCATCTCATTTAATCCCCAGTACCTTAGAAAAGAATTATTATGTTGAGCATTTGGTTGAGGAGGGAGCCAGCCTTTCTAGGAAGTAAGAAGTCTGGTTACACTTGTTCCTCTACCAGAAGGCTCCTCCCACAGCCACCTGACTGAAGCGCCAGCATTTTCTGGAATATAAGTAAGGGGACTTTCTGGAATCTTATCTGGAAAGCTGGCCCTTCTGCTTCCAGCTCAGCTGCTCTCAGCCCAGGACCCCAACCACCACCCCTCCTCCCCACCAAGATGTTGGATTTTTTTTTTTAAACCTTATTTCCACTTCAAAAAATAAAATAACAAATGGCAGCTTAACAAATTATGGAAGCATTATTTTAAAAAATCCTATCCAGTAGAACGGGTGTAGCTCAGTGGTTGAGCACCTGCCTTGTACATACAAGGTCCCAGGTTCAATTTCCAGAGCCTCCTTAAAAAAAAAAAAAAAATCCTATCCAAGCACATTTATCTTATTTAATCCTTAAAACAAACTCAATTGTTTCACCAGTGTTCCAAAAGATGAAAAAATGAGCACAGATTGGTTAAATGACATGAGCAAGTTCTCCTGGTTAATGAAGAAAATGAAAGAAATGATCATATTCCCATCTCATAAAACTAAATTCCATATTCTCATATTCTTTCTTTTTATCTTTACCATTGATCTGGTACCTTCTTTGCCTTTGCTACAAAAATATTACAATATTACTGTTAACTATAGTCTATACATTAGTTGTATTTTCCCCATGTATCATCATATTCTGAACACCTTGTAATAGAGAAACATTGAGAAAAATTGTATTGAGGATGGTATGGAAGAGGGGGTAAAAAGGGTGCCTCCTCCTGACCAGGCAGGTGCCTGACCTCAGGACAGATAATCCTGGCCTCTCACCTGGCCTCAGTTTCAGGAAGCTCCCACAGGCGCAATCAATAGCCTCGAGATGGGACTGGGGAGGATGGGAATAACTGGGATGTCTCCTTGAGGCCATGGGGGGCAGACCCCATCCACTCACCAGAAAAGACCTGGCCAGTAGTCTCCAGAGAAGGGAGACTACTAGTCCCACCCTTCATTCTGCTCCTGTCACCTCTTAGTTCCAGGCTTCTGCCCCAACCAGAGATCTGTGGCCTCTCCCCCTAGGTGGAGGTGGAACGGACAGCCCCGGGAGACCCTTTAGGGAGAAATGCAAAGGTTAGAAGAGGAGTAGGGTGGAGGGTGGCAGCAGAAGCACGAACAGGACAAAGAGCAGATGACTCAGAGGTCACTACAGTTCAGAGCAAGCAGCACTGACTTCATCCCCTGGAGACTCCCCCACGCAGCAAGCCTGGAGTAGGTGAGGGGCTCACTCAGCCTCTTGACTTGAAGAGGTTGGAAGGGACCGCTGTCCACTTTCCAATCTGCTTTCATCCTCAGAAAGCCAGACCTCCAGGCAAAGTATCTAGGGGTTAAGCTGTTCAGCTATAGGACTGGTTAGTGATAAGCAACCATAAATGTTGCTTATGAATGAAGGAATAAATGAGTGAATTCATCAACTGCCTTCCTGCCAAAGCCCAGCTCTCCTGCTAAGGAGTGAAACTAACATTGACTTCTAATTTAATCCCCACAGCCCTGGACAGAAGAAATTACTCCCAATTCACTGGGGAAAGTTGGGCAATAGGGTAAAGTGTGATTTGTCCAGGTCACACGCTCCAACGAAGAAGCTGAACTGGGCTCTATCCCGGGTGTGCCCGGAGCCCCACTCTCAAGAGCAGCTCTCCGTCCCTGAGGGGGGTGGGTGGGGGTGGTAACATCCGGGAGATCAGTTTTGGGGGCGGTAGCTAATTGCTGGGCAGGGAGCCTAAGCCCGTGTCAGCCCGGCTCCCAGCAGGTGGGAAGAGGCGGTAGCAGAGTACCCAGCAGAGTCCGGGGCAGCGAAGTGGGGCGGAGCGGCGGGTCTAAGGTGGTGTCTCTGGAGAGGGCGCCACAGCCTGGGCGTTTCATGCACACTTGCGGTTGCACCACAAGCTTCCTGGCTGGAAGGACACGTGGCCCGGGGGCCCCAAAACGGTTTCCTTCGGTCCGCCGCCTCCCCCTTACGCACGCTGGCCGGGCCACTCCGCGGACCTCCTACCGCGCCCTATACCCCCCACCTGACCCTTTTCGCCTTATCTACCTGCACCGCCTCTCCAACTCACCAGACGTCTCCCCCACCCCCTGCCAGCCCTCCTGAATCACACCCCTGACCCAACTCAAACTGCTCCCGGACTCCAACCCTCCGATGCGCTTTTCCCCGAGACCCCTCCCCAGTCAGCCTCTAGTCCTGGCCGACCGACCCCCGCACTGCCCCCGCGCGTGTCCCGGTGCGCCCCGGCCCGGCACTAACCCCCACGGCCGCGCTTCAGTCTCAGGCTGGCCCGGAGGCGGCGGCCGAGCCCATCCATGGCCCCTGGAGTGCTGGGCGCCCGCTCCCAGGTCCGCGCCGGCCCCGCCCCCCAGTCCTGGACCTCCGAGGGCCCCGACACTTTCACTTTCAGACGGGGGGAGGACAAGGGGCAGGCCGGGGGCGGGGCGGCGCACCTTCCGGGCTCCCGCCCAACCCCCGGCGCACCTGGGCGGGCCGCTCTTCCCTGGGCAGCAGGCAGGGCGGCGTGGGGTGACAGAGGGCGCTCGACGCGCATCCGGGACCGGGCGGCGCCACCTCGCTGCCACCCTTCGCGGGGCGCCCCGGGAGGCTTGTCTTTCCAACCCTGCAGTCGCCAAACGTGCGGAGTCGCGGCCAAAGTCATCTCTTAGAACGCCCCGGCAAGAACTGGGAGTACCCTTCCAGGTGGCCTCGGGCTGAAGCCGGAAAGATGGTAGAGTTTAGCCACTATCACACCTCCCCAACTCTCCCGCTCTGTTGTAGCTTCCAGCCATTACCAGATGTCTTGCCATATTTGTTCTCCCTCAGGGCTCATGTGTCCTCACTCCTTCCTCGCTCTCCCCCGCTGCTCTTTTCCCTATTCATCTGACACCAAGGATCCACCTGAGCTCTATGGGCTCCTGAGGAGGGTCTGGAGATGTGGCTTAGGATCCTCACTCTTCTATCTGACCGCGTTCTTGGGCAGATCAGCAAAATGGGCGTAATACCTGTTCTGCCCTCCCCGCAGAGGTGAAAGTTATACCTCAGCTATCCTCAGCCCCCTTCTTCTAACTCCTAGTCTCAATACAGTCTTTCAGGGCTCTCTTTCCCTTTCTCCCCTTCACAGGCTTCCAAATATGCCCACACTTCAAACTTCAGTGGTCCACCACGGAAATTGCACCTGGTAAGCCCCACTTCCTCATGGGGGTATATGGCTCCCCACTCCCTCCCATGGCATGTATCTGTAGGGGTGAGGGGTGAGGAGAATGGAGGGAGTACAGAGTCCTTCTGAAGTTTCTCCATTTACAGAGGATTTTAGCTTCAGTGTCAGGGATGGGAAACAGAAGAAGAGACTGGTAGAAATATGCCTGGGATCTATAGTAATGACCCACAGACCTCCAGCCCCTTTCTCTCTCCCCATGCATGGCTTTCAAGTGGTGACTCTCTAATCACAGACTATGGGTGAACAGGAGTGGAAAATCCAGCCCTAGTATTACACTGTCTAGCCTTAGCCCAGAGGTTCTAAAAGTTGCCTCTACTCTGGGCTTAGACAATTTTGTACTTAATTACAGTCAGTTCCTGTTCTCTATTCTCTGTGTATGCCCTCACACAAGGGCATATCTCTTCCCTAAGTACCTTCACTTGGCTGAACCCATGTCTTATATATCCCTGGGTGAGCACAGTAGTTGCTCATGATAAACTTGTCCAATTGGTTGAATATTATCGCACCTTTATCTCCAAACCTATTTTATGGTGCTCCCAACCAAACTATTTACTTTCTTTCTTTTTTTTTTTTTAAACAATTTATTGAAGTATTTCATTCATACATGAGCATACATAAACTATAAGTGTTCAGTAAACATTGTGAATTTACAAAACAAACATGTATAACATCATACAGGGCTCCCACACATCACCCCACCACAAATACTTTGCATTGTTGTGAAACATTTGTTAACAAATTACGAAAGAGCATTGTCAAAGTATTACTACTTACTATACTCCATATCTTACTCCCCTATACATTTTTTAAAGGATTTATTTATTTATTTACTTTTTAAAAATTTTTTAAATTTTTTTTATTGTGGGTAAAAATAAAAATTTTCACAATACATACCAACATTTGCAAAATGATATATAAATATATATGCATATATGTGCATTTGCTTACAAAAATGTTATTTATGTATATATATAAATATATTTTAAGAGGTGCTTAGATACCCAAAATATTACACGGAACCCACTGGGATTCCCATGTTGCCCACCTCCCACACCTCCCACCACATCCCACTCAAACATCTCCCACAAGTGTGTCCCACCACCCTCAATGGACTTACACATCCTGGGGCCTGGCCACCAACCATAGACCACAGTTCACACCATAGACCACACTCTCTCCCACACAGTTCTGAGTGGTGTGTGCTGATTTAAAATGGCCTACATCCGTTGCCACAAAGGTACTCAGGACAACCTCCAAATCCCAAAGGAGCCCCTGTATTTCAACTACTCGTCCCCTCCCTGCCCCAAAAATGTCAAGTGGCCACTGGCTCCACCTCATTGTTATAATTTCTTCCATTGCTAGAATCACCATATGTGAACAACAGAATACCATCAAGTCCACCCTAGTCCATAGTTCTTCCCCCAATCCTGAGGGGGACTGGGATGGTGATGTCCACTCCACCTCCAAGTGAGAGAGGGCTTATATCCCATGGATATGGTGGCTGGGATGATCCTGCCTGCAGATGCAGGCCCTCTCCATTTTTCCCACCCCCGTTTTTGCTGTTTTTGTGTCCATTTGCTGGGCAACTCTCTGTGTCCGTTTCCTGCCCTCTTTTCTCATCCTTCTCCTACTGTCTTCACTGGGATTCGATCCTTGGGAGCTCCAATGTGGGAAAGAGGCGTCCTACTGCCTGTGCCACCTTAATTCCTGGTTTATTGGTATGTCTCATCTTGGCTCTCCCTTGTGTCACTCTCCTGTTATGTCATCCTCTTGCTGCATGGCTCATGGGGCCTGACAGCTCACCCGTGCTCGGGGCCTGGTGGCCCATGCGCCTTCTATATTTTTCTTTTTTTTTAAATTTTTACTGGGTCCCGGGGAATGAACCTAGTTCCCTCCAAATGGGAGATGGACACCCAACCCCCCGAGACACATCCGTCCCTCTGCAATATTTCTTAAGGCTGACCAAAGATACCCAGAGTTACAGTCTATTCCCATACAGGATAGTCATATAATAAATCAGGCTTAGTTTGTCACCAGCATTCCAAAAACCAGACCTAGGGAGAAAAACTAGGTCTGGGGACACATGCGTGGTTTCTAATATAGCGAATGTTTAGCCTACCCTGATTATCAAAAAATCAGGACAGAGAGAATATTCGCAGAAACTATTTACTTTCTTTAAAAACAGATCAAGAAGGATGTGCACATGTGCACCAAAAAGACAAGTACAAGAATGTTCATGGCAACCTTAACCTAAATAGCCTCAAAGTGGAAATAACCTTAAATATCTATCAACAGGAAATGGAGAAATTGTGGTATTGTCTTATAATCGACTACCTCACACAGATATAATATTGAGCAAAAGAACCAGATGCAAAAGAGTAAATAATATAAGGTTCTATTTATATAAAGATAAAAACAGACAAAACCAATCTAAGGTATTGAGAAGCAGGATGGCTTTATCTTTAAGTAGGAAGAAGGGAGTAATGATTGGGAGAATATCAGAGGCTTCTGGGAAGCCCATTATGTTCTCTTTCTTAACCTGGGTGGTGGATACATATGTGTGTTCACTGTGTGAGTCATTCTTTGCGCTGTTCACTTAAGCACTTTTCTGTATGTATATAAGACTTTAAAGTCTTTTAAACATTCAGATATTAGTGTGACATTTATGAAAATAGTGAAATGGTGGAGGCAGAGGCTAGTTGAGGTGAGAAAGAATTGAGAAATCTTTGGGGAGTGAGGAAGTAGCATTAGCAAGTATAATGTACATTTTTGAGAAATGTAGATAACAATTGGAAAAAGGAAATTGGTCCATATAAGAAGGAGATTTGTGTTCAAAGTGGTGGGTTAAAATGGGAAAAATTAGAACATAATTATGGGCATAGGGATAGGAACCAGTACAGAAAGAGAATAGTACAAGAAAGAGAGTGGTAGATGGAACAGTTTGAGGGGAAAGGGAGAAGGTGGTAGTCTGGGGCTTCAATTGGGAAAAGAGAATTTTGAGGGGTAAAAAAAAGAGGTGAGAATGGGTATAAAAGTTGACATGTTTGTAGATGAGGAAGTGGAAATTTAAAGATACTGCAAGAAGGAGCAGGTGTAGCTCAGTGGCTGAGTGCCTGCTTCCCATGTACGAGTTCCTGGTTTCAATAACCAGTGCTGCCTGAAAAAAAAAAAGATACAAGTGGCCTCAGTATCTGCTAAGAGAAAAGGGTTTCCGTTTGTGTTGGTTTGAGTCTTTTGTGGACCCCCAGGAAATTATGTTCTTAAATTGAACCTATTGTGAAATTTTGATTAGATTAGATCAGTTAAGGACCTTTGATTAGATTGCTTCAGTAGGGCACAGCCCAGAGTGGGTCTTAATCCTCTTATTGGAGTCCTTTATAAATGGAGGAATAAAAAGCCACAGACACAGGGAAAAAAGCCTCAGAGACAGAGAGGAACCCACTAAGCAGAGTGAAGGCCATGAAAGAAGAAGCTGAAAGCAATGCGGCCTAGAGAAGTCAGAGACTGGCAAAACCACCATTGTGCCTCACCACATGGCAGGAGTCCAAGATCACCAGCAGCCAACTTTGAGGAGAGAGCTTTGCCTGATGCCTTGATTTGGACATTTTCCTCAGTCTCAGAACTGTAAGCTTTTATCCTAATAAATTCCCACTATGAAAGTCAACCTTTTTCTGGTATATTACTCCCAGCAGCTTTTAGCAAATGAAAACATCCCCCCCCAACCCACACACACCCTTTTCTTCTAGTAAGTGCCATCTCCCATTCTATCCCTAGGCTTATTCATCCAGAGTCTAGCTGTGGAGTGGAAGAAAAGGACCTCAGCCTTTCTTTCTTAAAGGTCTTGAAAGAAAACACATGAATAAATATCACTCTGGTAGGTGGCAAGGCATAACAGACTGAGCTTGGACACATGAGACAGACAAACCTGGGTTTGAACCCCACTTTGCATCTTACTTTCTGTGCAGCCTTGGGTTCAGCATTTATCTGAGTCTCTCCTGACATAATAATATCACCTTGTAAGATAGTTGTGAGGATTAGAAAGAATATGTTTGTAATCTAAATGTCCAAACTTTACACATCTCTTCAATGCTCAAATTATTGTAGTCTCAGCTCCTTTTCTTCTAATTGCAGAAAGTAATGTCTGGTATAAGGCTCCTCTTTCCAGGTATTGCTAAGAAACCCCTAGAAATGCTTACACACATCACAGACCAATTTTGGTAGTTGTTTGCCATCAGAGTCAGCCACTGGGATACAGGCTATGACTTTTTCCTTCTGCAGTTATACCCATTTGTCTCAAGACAGGCTGATACTGCTCTCCCTTTGCCATTTTGCCCAACTTGGACTGACTCTTCAATTCCATACAGTGATAGCTGAGGTCAGAGAAGAAAGTTTAAGACTTTGTTGAAGGCTGTGGGAAGAAGGATATAGCAAAAGAAAGAACTTAAAGATGAGGTATTACTGTTTTTGGGGTCTTCACAGGGGTCCTCTCCTGATTACTTCTCTGCCAAAACCTAGGTCTGCCCCCATGTTGCAGGGGTCGGCTGACCTGACTCCAGTGGGAATTTTTTTAAATGGGAAATGTCAGTTTATACAGTTTTACCCCAAGTCTGAAACTATGCCTGCTGCTATCCAATACTGCTAAGGGCTACACCATGACAGTGCTGGGACCAGGGCTCATGGCTGAGGCTGTGGAATGTTGTGGTCAGTCTTCTTCACTGCCACTTCCTGAGCTCAGAGAGACAAAGCTCCTCCTCAGCTCAATCTAAGACCTATCAGCTGTGTCCTCATGTCCTTCCTTGGTAGTCACATATTCCGTAATGATTGACAATGACGATGTTTATTGAATTCAGAGGGAACCCTGCCCCATACACAGGATGTGACCTTGTCCTTTGGTTCAAAGACAACATGACAACAACAACAAACCCAAAGAATGGCCCTTGAATGGGTGTGGAATAATACCATCAATAGTCTAGTACAATTCATTTTCATATCTTGAGATGTACAGAAGCTTAAACCTATCTGTCCTCCAAGCCATTTTGGAGTTTTGGCTTCGGATCTTCCATGAGATTCTATTTGAACAATAACACATGCATCTCCCAGGAATAAGCAGTGATATCCAGGATTAGGAAAGAATATCTGAATATTGGTAACAAAGATAACATTTTATGTTATTAAAAAGAGCTCTTTCAAGCCAAAGTTCTCAAACCTCTGCCTTCTGGAGGAGGGTCTGTATTAGTCAGCCAAAGGGGTGCTAATGTGAAATACCAAAAATGAGTTGGTCTTTATAAAGGGTATTTATTTGGGGTAGAAGTCCATAGTTACCAGGCCATAAAGCGTATGCTTCTTCTCTCACCAAAGTCCATTGCCACATGTTGGAACAAAACAGCTGCCGATGTTTGCCAGGATTCAGTCTTCTTGGGTTCCTCTCTTCCCAGGGCTGCATTTCTTTCCGGGCTTAGCGCCTGTTTCCTCCACAAGGTCAGCTGTAGACAATCAGGTGAATGGCTTACTTCTCTTCTCGTAGGGCCTTCTCTCCAACATCAAAACTCCAACTTCAGAACCACTTCAACTCTGTTCTTGCCATGCCTTTTATATTTGATTTCCCACCCACCAAAGGGTGGGGCTCAATGCCCTATTGACATGGCCCAGTCAACACCCTAATCATAACTTAGTCATGCCCAGATTAACAGATCAGTTTACAAGCATGATCCAATTATATTTTTGGAATTCATAATTACATCAAATTGCCAAATGCCTACAGGGTCCCTGCTCTATATTTGGATAACCCAAAGTCCACGGGGTGGTCTTCCTTGAATGAAGTGCCTGTGAGATCTGTCCTTTGTTTATTTTCTGGTTTCACCTTGTGCTATCTTGTCCTTCCTTATATCAGTCTTTCCATTCTTCCAAAGTGCTAAAATCTTTTCAATCCCAGGACTTTTGTACATGCTGGTTCCTCTGCTTGGAATACTCTTCCTCCCCCTCTTTACTCTGCTAACTTCTATTCATTCTTTTTTTCTTTTTTAATTTTTTGTTTTGTTTTGTTTTGCTTTGCTTTCTTTCTTCTATCTATTTGTTCTTATATCTTGCTTAAAGGACTGTTCTCAGAGAAGCTTGTCTTGACTGGCAATTTAAATCAGATCCTTTCAAATGACACCATTTCCTTTGTTTCCTTAAGAAAACGCCTCACAATTTGTAATTACATATATATTCTTGAGATTTTTTTTGTTCAGCTACTCTCTCCCATTCTAGAGTCATCCTCATGGGGCATGGATTCTGTGTCCTTTGCTCCCTTGTATCCCCAGTGCCTAGAACAGTGCCAGGCATCCAGGAAGGTGATCCGTAAATATTTGAGTGAATGAGTGGGTCTATGAAGAGTTGGGTAGTCTACCTTAAGCTTCCATCTCTGAGGAGATGGGAAAATTACTGGGAATGTTTTTGTTTTTCAGGGTTCTACTCAGAGCAAACACTTTGGTTGTCTAATACCCTTTCATTTTTGCTGGCAGAGCCCTTGCTCAGGGGTATATCAGATAAAATGAATCTGATAATAGTATTCTCAATTCTACTACCAGAGGCTGATTTTTGGCAGGTATGTGATCCAGCTCTGGCCAGTGAGAGGTAAGAAGATGTCCATCCTAGTTAGGGAGGCAAGAGGAGAGATCAGGTGGGATAAGTTCCTCCAGAAGCGATGGTGCCTTTCTGCCTCTGGACATCATGGAGTTTGGAGATGATGACAGGAACTGCTGAGGTGAAGCTAGTACATGTAGCAGAGCAGGGCCGACACACTCTCAGCAAGGGGCAGGAGCCCAGGTATGGCTGGCTGGCCAGGAGCGGCCTCAGCTCTGTGCTTCTTGGTACCTGAGGTGATGACTTTCCTTATGGCTTAAGCAAGTGAGCTTTCTAATAATTTTGAAGGTGATCTACAGTACTAAGTACATTTTACATGGGATCCCAGCACACAAACATACATGCACATGCACTACAATACACAAATGAAAGAAAAGTTTCACAAAATAATAGCACCCTACTATGTGCAAGGCATGCTGATAGCTCATATCCATCAGCTTGTTCAACTTTAGTACCTGTCTCACCCTCCTCCCCCTCCTCTAGTAGGTTTTCTAGAACTACTACTTTCATCATGAAGCTCTGTGAATTTTCTCAGTTCAAACCTGAATTTCTTCAGCATTTTACTTTTCTATTGAGCACATCATAGAGAGGATAAACAGATTGGCCAGTTTTTTTTTTTAAAGTCTTTTCTAATGCTGTCTAGAATCAATTTAATGACCACTTCTTTCAAGTCATTTGTCTGTACTTCTTAAATCATGAGTTCCATCTTCTTCTTTGGATTTGGCAGGCCTCTTGATACTGAGCATAAGAGATTTTCAGAATCCTATTGTTGTGTTTTTTGGTAACACCCACACAGAAGAAATGAAGCATGTAACCGTCAGAAGTCTTGACATCAATGTGAGCTTTAATCAGTCTGTCATTTTTTGATGAGCATATTATGTCATGGGTAAGATCCATGTCATGGAAGTTGGTCAGGTCATTTTGTCCTGAACATCCTCAGTATTTAGCCTGAATTTTCTAAATGTGACTTCATTGTTCTGCGGATCAGCAAAGTTCACTCAAAAACATAACCCATGAGGCCATTAGATATAATTTTGATTCTTTGAGTCCTTGTGACCATTGTTTTCCCAATAGTTATTACATTGGACATAACTGGTGCTTTCACATCATACCAATATTTCTCAGAAAATGGATAAACCACTTTCTTCTTGGGTCCTTTTTTGCCACCTTTTGTAAAGGTGTTCTTACTAACTGCCATGGTGATGGAAACCCAGCAGGGATCCCTCTGAGTTCTTGCCCAGAGCAGATGTATTGGAGTCTACACGGAGGTGGTTGCAAGAGAAAGCAGATTTATTAAGGCTGACTGAAGGACAGAAGTCGGGTGTCTCAAATCTGCCTTCTTGACTTTTAGGATTAATGTTTTTATGGATTCAAATAGGGGATGGTGGAAAAGTTACCATCACAATAGTACGTGTACACAAGGGTGAGCCTAGTCTGGTATAACCATAAACAAAGGTGAGGCTATAAAAATGACCATCACAATAGCAGGTATACACAAGGATGAGCCTATCTTAGACTAACCATAAACAAGGGCTCACCCAATTTAGAATAATCATCACAATAGCAAGTCTTAATTAAAAATGACTATACAAGGGTGAGGACAGTCTAGCCAGTTTTAGTAATTTCAGGTATCAACTTTTGCCTATTCTTCAACTTGCTGGAAAAGCAAGAAAATGCATCTGTATAGTGTTTCAGCAATCATAGTCACCTGTTATTTCCCAATGCTCAGTTTCAGTCTTCATTTTTACTTCACAAACAAGCTGGACACTTTAGTTTATCAACAAAGCAACTAAAATTATTTTAATGTTAGGTTATGGAGGACAAAACTGCCCCAATCAGAACCCTGGTGTTTGCAGAAACCAAGGTGGGGCTGATTTAAATTGTTGTGGTTCAATGGTGGTGCCCAGAGAGCAAAAAGGGCTAGAACTGGTTTTTTTCTTTTTTTAATTTTTACTGGGAGGTCCCGGGAATCAAACCCAGGTTCCTCCATATGGGAGATGGATGCCCAACCATTTGAGCCACATCTGTCCCCCAGTAGAATATTTTTAAGGATTAAATGAGTCAATAACATGTCAAGTACTTGGGATGGGATGCCATCTAAGAATTTTGAACAAAAATCTGACATGATCTCACAAAGATGTCTAAGGCATGGTCCCTGTCCTCATGGAGTTTACATTCTGAGGGAAAGATATTATGGTGTGGAGGTACTGGGGTAGAGTACTCCAGGAACACAAATCAGAAATACCCATTTCATCCTGAGAAATCAAGTCTAATCTCCAGGAGTCAGGACCAGGAGGTAAAATGGATTATGAGAATTGTACTTAATTTTAAAACCTTCTCTGAATACAGGATACTTTCATAAGAAAAATAACAAAGATTAAAAATTTAAAAGTGTACTTTCAGCACTATTCAGGGCTCTGACAACTAATAAGTATAACCAATTTCCTTAACTAGCACCTATTTAATAAATATTTGTTGAATGAATGAATGAATTCCCAGCACAATGTCTACAACATTAGAAGATGGTCCATATGAATTGGTTGAACTGAACTATAGTCCTAACACCTTGATTGCACTTGGAGTTTCCTAGTTCTCCTTGTCCATCCACTCAATAGAAACATATAAGCTGTTATTTATTGAGCACTTTCTATGTGCCAGGTACTATGCTAAGAATTTTAAGACAAGCATTATCAAAAATCCTTTAAGTTTGGTATTACCATCCCTGCTTTATAGGTGAAGAAATGGTCTCAAAGATGTTGAGAAACTTGCCCAAGCTCACACAGCAGATAAGCAAAGGAGCCTGGATTCAAGGCCCTGCTCTTAGCTATTGTACTCTTATATTAAGCTGGTTGCTTGCCTCTAATTCACCTCAGATGGGACCCTTATCTCCAAGTTATTGAGGCTTGCTGATGAGTCCACCAGCACTTGCAGTGGAATTTTCCATGCAGCTGAGAAGTGGTCCATTACTCAAACCTTCAATGATGTCCACACATCATTGTGTGACTACAGCCAGGCCAGTCTATTCACTGCTCCCAAATGCCCTGCCCATTTTGCCTTCTAGACATTGTCCTACACTGAAGAATTCCCCAAAGTGTTTTTTCCTGCCTATATGGGGCAGCAGAGGCTCAATAGAGTAGGTGTCACAGCTAGTGGAAGTCCACAGAGATGTAAATAAACCCCTGGAGATAAGGATCAAGTTCTACCTTAATACTAGGAAGAGGGGGCCTTAGGGAAGAGAGGGATGACCAGACCGCCATTAAGGGGAAAGAGAAGCCATCATAAGATCATGTAGACCCTTGCAATTTATCAAAGATCTTTAGGCATTGCTACCTACAATTAGGAATTTCCAGTGCCTGATTTTCTCCAACACTTCAAACTTCTGATAGGGAAGATTTGTAAATTTAGCAAGCCAAAGTTTTCCAAGCATGTTAGCAAGTCTTATAAATCAAACATATCAAGCTTCATAAAGAAATGTGATAAGGAGACAAACCTTCACCAAAACAGCATAATGAGAAGAAATGTTATTCCCTGAATAAACACAGTTTACAAGAAGTATTAATCTTCCATTCATTTCTTTTTTTATTATTGTTGTTTTTGTATGTGTGGTAATGTTTCACTTTGACACTTCGTTCCTTATTCTAATTCCTTGTTGTTGTCTATGTTTCTTTGAAAGAAAAAAAATTAGGACCAGAGAAAAGGAAAGAGATAGGAAGAGAAAAAGAATAATAGTCATAATAAAAGTAAAAGGTAGGAGAGAAACTCTACAAGACCCAGGAAATTGAAAAATTAACACCAGTAAGAAGCACAGAGGAATAAGTTTATTAAAGTAGAATAAAAACAATGAAACAAGAAACAGAATAGAGATAAATATATAGAACAAATTAAAAGGCATTCTCCCCCAGGAACACCACCTTGAATTTCCTCAGATGATCCCCAAATCTTCCCCTGCGGACATGGTACAGGAAGCAAGCCTGGGAGAGGAGCAGGAGGAGGAAGCGAAGAAGCAGGGAGGGGAGAGCCAGTCATTTATTTTTATCTCTCTGCCTATTTGTACAATTTCTCAGAACAACACATTCTGTTTCTCATCCATCCAGGAAAAACTTAAAAACCATCTGTGTCCCATGACAAGAATCAGGGTTTGGTTTGAGACTCTGGACAAGGACAAAGGCTGGAGCATTATTTCCAGGATCCTTCTAGATGAGTCATAAATTAATAAACTGAATCCCTCTTATAGTAACAAGACT
This sequence comes from Tolypeutes matacus, assembly GCA_026826555.1. Classification (NCBI taxonomy): domain Eukaryota; kingdom Metazoa; phylum Chordata; class Mammalia; order Cingulata; family Chlamyphoridae; genus Tolypeutes; species Tolypeutes matacus. Next base: position 4,486,429 of record JAKSZT010053947.1, on the reverse strand, counting down.
TTTCAATCCCACATTTTCTTTTGTAATTGTAGTGCATCCCCTTTCTTTCTTTGATTTTTGAATAGTACTACCTTTCATAACATTTTTATGAAGATATCCTCTACAAGAATTTTAATTGACTACTTTGAATTGTCATTCTTGTCTCTTTATTGCCTGCTTGGATTCTGTATCCTCTTTACATCTCTGCACGTTGTTGGTCTCATTGACCACCATACTCTGGCCATTCATTGACAGAAAGAATTGTAGAATGTCAAGCCAGAGGGATAGTATCAGGGACCTTAGTATGGTCTGGTCTTCCCTGCCAGGTAGCTGGAATGGGTTTTAGTTTCCTGGTGGCTGAAGCAAATACCATGCAATGGATTGGCTTAAACAATGGGAATTTATTGGCTCACAGTTTTGAGGCTAGGAGAAGTCCAAAATCAAGGTGTCATCAAGGCAATGCTGTCTATAGAAGACTGTGGTGTTCTGGGGCTGGCTGCTGGTGACCCTTTGCCCTTGGCTTTTCTGTCACATGGCAATTGTGGCAGTTTGATATAGTTATGAATTCCAAAAATAGATATTGGCTTATGCTTGTAAACTGGTCTGTTCCTCTGGGCATGATTAAGTTATGATTAGGGCTTTGATTAGGCCACATGAGTAGGATGTTGAGTGTTGAGGGCATAAAACTATGTGGCAGAATAGAGGAGTTAGTTGGAGTTTTGATGTTGGAGTTCTGAAGCTAAGTTTTAATGCTGGAGCCCCAGGAAGTAAGCACACAGAGGAGCTTGGTCGTGAAGAAGGAGAGAAGGCCCTGGTAAAAGAGATGAGGCATTCGCCTGACAGTTCATAGCTGGCCTTGTGGAGTGAGGCAAAGGCCAGAGAGCCTCATAGTCTACAGCTGACCTTGTGGAGGAAACAGAGTCACTGAGCCCGGAGAGAAACGGAGCCCCAGGAGGAGAGGAAGCCAAGAAGCCTGAACCCTGGCAAACATCAGCAGCTGTCTTGCTCCAACACATGGAAATGGATTTTGGTGAGGGAAGAAACTTATGCTTTATGGCCTAGTAAGTGTCTACTCCAAATAAATACCCTTTATAAAAACCAACTGATTTCTGGTATTTTGCATTAGCACCCCTTTGGCTGACTAATACAGCAATGAACATCACTGCCTCTCCTTGCTTCTTGGTTCTGTTGACTTCCAGCTTCTGGCTGCTCCCCTGTGGCTTTCTCTTTCTGTGACCTTCCCTATAAGTCCTTCACAATAGGATTAGACTCATGCTTATTCAACTGGGCTACACTTTAACTGAAGTAACCTTATCAAAACCTATTTATAGTGAGTCTGATCAGTAAACACTTGTTATTGACTGATTGATGCCCTCAGCCTCAGCTGTCCACATTCACCCTAAAAACAAAGCCCAAGAAGGTGTAGCATCCATGTCTCCATGATATATGCCTCTCCCCTCACCCCTGTCCAGCCCAGGAGGGAACTGTGCTAAGCAACCTTGTTAGAAAGGCTGTCTGCTAAGTGACCACACCATTCAAGGGAAGGCAAGGAAATGACGAAAGCCTTTGAAAGAGGGGCACATGAAGAAAGGGGGAGGTAATGGTGGACATAGCCTGAAGGGAAGAGAGATGGGTGGTTGGGCAGAGAGGCAGGCAGGGTTGGCATCACCCTCGCAACCACGGCCACCTGTGTGGTTCTCAGGCACTGCTTTCTTTTCCTCCTCTTTTGACTCCTGTGGAGAATATCATTTCATTCTTGTGTCTCACATCTTATATAAAGAGATAGTGTGTGTATGCTCACAGGTGCACACAGGTACCCGCCTGTCTCTTAATTCTGTGTACCTAATTAGCACCTGGTCTACAAATGGACTCTGCACAATAGAACCACCCAGACTCAGTGCCCTCAGGGAGCCTGCACTCTTGGAATTGCACACTGACCTGGTGATATGAGGGCCAGCCTTGGCCTCAGGTAGATGCTCTTATCAGACTGAGCAAGAGAATACGAGCAAATGAATGTGCAGAGAGAGGGTTGTGTTGGTTTTGATGAGTAGATGAACCTTGCTGTTACATGATGCAGAAGAGATTCATTCTAAAACAAATTCAAGAAAACAAATAGGTTGGATTATGCTAAAAGGAGACATTATAACTCTGCTACAAAATTCCTCCAACCAGGTGGAGTGGACATCACCATCCCAGTCCCCTCAGGATTGGGGGAAGAACTATGGACTAGAGTGGACTTGATGGTATTCTGTTGTACACATATGGTGATTCTAGCAATGGAAGAAATTATAACAATGAGGTGGAGCCAGTGGCCACTTGACACTTTTGGGGCAGGGAGGGGATGAGCAGTTGAAATACAGGGGCTTCTTTGGGATTTGGAGGTTGTCCTGAGTACCTTTGTGGCAACGGATGTAGGCCATTTTAAATCAGCACACACCACTCAGAACTGTGTGGGAGAGAGAGTGGTCTACGATGTGAACTGTGGTCTATGGTTGGTGGCAAGGCCCCAGGATGTGTAAGTCCATTGAGGGTGGTGGGCCACACTTGTGGGAGATGTTTGAGTGGGATGTGGTGGGAGGTGTGGGAGGTGGGTAACATGGGAATCCCAGTGGGTTCCATGTAATATTTTGGGTAATCTAAGCACCTCTTAAAATATATTTATATATATATAAATAACATTTTTGTAAGCAAATGCACATATATGCATATATATTTATATATCATTTTGCAAATGTTGGTATGTATTGTGAAAATTTTGATTTTTACCCACAATAAAAAAAAAAAAATGCCTCCAACCATTTTATCTGGTTTATTATTATTATTATTATTGGAATAATGAAAATGCTGTCATAATGATTGAAGTGATGAATATACAACTATGTGATTATATCAAATACCATTGATTGTACACTTTAAATTAGTGGTTCCTAATATTTTTTGTTCCACGGATCCCTTTGCCAGTCAGGTGAAAACCACAGACCCCTTACTAAGTCCACATTATACTGTGTATTATTTAATAAATATAGCACACCCACACCAACATGTCCCCACAAGAATGTTTTTTGAATTTCAATTCAAGCTCACAGACCCCTTGTTAAGAACTTCTGCTTTAAAAAGAGAGAGAGAGAAAAAAAAGTAAAACAAAAGAAATAAAAAAAGGAATAAAAAAGAACCCCTGCTTTAGATGGATTGTATGCTTTATTAATATGTGTCAATAAAATTGATTTTTTAAAAAAGATCACTGAATCTCCCCCACAAAACACACACACACACACACACACAGTGTCTCTAGCCAGAAACAAACAATGAAGTGAGAAGTGGTTGAGAAGGCAATACATTTTTTTTTAGGTGTCCTTTGTTGAGAGTATAGTTCTAAAACATTTGTCAGTTTTGTTTTGATTACTCTTATGTTACTACCAGGTAACCATAAAACTGTGGGGTTGTTTTTATTTAAAACAAACAAACAAACAAACAAAAAATCTTTGGCTTTTCCAAGTGTCAAAAAGGGCTGCACCCACCTCATCATTTCCACACACCACTGTCTACCTTTAGGTCTTATGCTAATAAATCTTCAGGCAGCTGCTATTTACCAAGTGTCTCCTGGTTATTGGCCCGTTGCTGGGTGCTGAAGATTGAACTGCACAAACCTGAATCTGGCTCCCAGGGATACCATCTCAGCCCTCTGAGCAGTTTTCACACCCAGCAGGACTTGCCTGGTTCTTGTGAGAACAAGGGAGGCTTTTTTTTCTTTTTTTTGAGGTCCCGGGGTCCCGGGATTGAGCCCGGGTCCTTGTATGTGGGAAGCCAGGGCTCTACCACTGAACCACATGGGCTCTCCTGTGTTGTGTTTTTTGTCTATTTTGCTTGTTGTTTGTTTTCATTTTTTCTAGGAGGCACCAGGAATCAAACCTGGGACCTCCCATGTGGGAGGCTTGAGCCACATCTGCTGGGTCAAGGGAGATTTTAGATAGGAAAGTGGTTTGAAGAATTTGAATATTTGAACCAGTATTATTTCTACATACTCCAGTGGGTATATGGAATAGAGCTCACTGTAGTCTCTGCAGCCAAGAGGAAGCACATAGTAGTAACCAGAACCTGCTGAAACCCCTGAGGTCTCTGACCATCAGTCAAGTGTAAATACATGAGAAATCTTGAGCATCATGTTCCCAGGGTGAACGGGACTATGCGATGAAAATGGCTCAGTTTTGCTTTCTTTCTTCTTTGTGGTCTTTTTTTTTTTTTCCCCCTTCCTGTTGTAACCTACAAAGGAAACCAAATGCAAATTGGCCCTTATTCCATAGGGCCCTGATACCAGTCCTCTTCTCATCAGGAAATTGAAACAGTTGTCCTAGCAACAGAGGCCTGGTTGCAGGAGGCCAAGCAAGGAGGTGGGATTAGGGTTGTTTACCATCTTGTTCTGGGGCAGGAGGTGGAACTTTCAACCACAGCACTAACCAGAGGAAACTGTTTTTTAGGTCGCTGTGGGGCTTCCTGCCAGAGCCCTGACATCTCAGTTCATGACTGAGGAGGGCCCTGACCTCTCAGTCTTTCCATAGACAGAGATGGGAGGGTTTGAAATGACCAGCCAACTGCCTCCCAGGCCAAAGTCCAAGCTTCTTCTTGGAGACTATGGGGAAGAGGCTGCAGGCAGAGTGAGTACCAGGCTTTGAGTCTGGAATGCCTGCGTTGAAACCCTAGCTCTGCCATTTGAAAGCTGTGTAGCTTCCTCCCTGTAAAATGGGGAGAGGATGTAATGTCCACTGGCTGTGAGGATTAGATAACTTTCTCTCCCATTCATTTCAACTTTTTCCCCCTTCCCTTTGTAGTTCCCAGAGTTCCTTTACCCCTCCTCTTGCATTATCAGCTGAAACTCAAAATTCTTACTTTATTTAGAGCAATTTAGTTTTCGTTGTCTCATTTTTTGCTCTCCAGGCTAATTTAAAAATTACATTAGACACACAAATGGATGGTTACTTGTGGAATAGAGATAAAGGAAGCATTTCCTATTTTGAAATATTACTTATGTCTTTTAATCTTTTATAGTACGAATCCTGGGACCTAATTTTTCAGAAGTAAGTGACCATCCATCCAAGTGTTTTGCTAACCATAAAAATTTCTTTTCTAAGAGGTCACTTTTATAACTTGAAACTATGTTTCCCTTCTTGCAATATCCCTCCTATAACTGTCTTTCAATCAGATTATTTATAAAGTCTTGAATAATCATGGTGCCATCATACCAATATTGTATCAATACACATTTCTTATATACACCTGCCAAACACTAGGCACTGTGTTTGTGGGCAGGGAGGTGAGGGATGAGGGTATTTGGTAACAAGTCTGCAAAAGGAAATCAATGGTAGAAATTGTCTATCACCAACCCAACATCCTTCTAACCACTATGCCCCTTCTTCCCACCACTATGCCCCCTTTCTCCTTTTGTTCAGTTACCAGTAGAAAACCTTTGACTTCAGGGAGGTGAGATCCTCTACCCTGACTACAGGGGATGGATTGCAATTCATTTAAGCCAAACATAGTATTCTCATTCTCCTAAACTTGATTATGTGATCCAATACTAGCCAATGAGATATGAGAAATGAGAGGCAATTTGCTGGATGTGGCTTCCAGGAAAGCTCTCTCTTTCTGAGACAAATTCTATTGGCATTCATTAGTCCCTTTGTCAATTCGTTTACTGGAATGCTGGCATGATGCCAGGAAGTACAGCAGTCATTTTGTAACCATGAAATACAAGAAAAAGGACATAGAAACAATCTGTTAAAGTGTGGTTTAACAGAAAGACAGCAAGAACCTGGGATCCTGATGACAACCTTGAGCAGCTAACCAGCCTCACTCTAACCAATTCTGTGAGAAAAATAAACCTCCATTTAAGTCATTGTAGTAAGGTTTTCTGTTATATATAGCTTATTGTAATCCCAACTGATGCATAATTATTGCTCTCAAGAAACAGTTAATGGCTTAGGCCATAAGATCTTAGTATCATCTTTAATTCCAAATCTGGTGCATCAATAATCCCTGTCCACACTAGTATCAAAATATGTTCTGGATTTCAACCACTTCTTACTGCTCCTGCTTCTCTCAACCTGCTCTAAAATACTGTATTGCACCTGGACTACTTGTGTCACTGTGCCACCACTTTTCCCTCTTTGGTCTATTTTTAACATAGCAGCCAGAATGACCCCATTAAAATTTAAGTCAGCTCACCAGAAAAGAAAAGCCCAGAATGAGATGGCTTTACCAAATATTCCAAGAAGAATTAACACCATTCTTGCTCAAAATTCAATTTCCAAAAAATTGGAGAGGACGGAATACTCCCTAACTCATTTGATGAGGCCAGCATTACTCTAACATCAAAGCCAGATAAAGATACTACAAGAAAAGAATATTACAGACCAATATTCCTTATGAATATAGATGTAAAAATCCTTAACAGAATACTAGCAAGCCAAATCCAAGAGCACACTGAAAGAATTATACACCATGATCATGTGGGGTTTCTCCCAAGTATGCAAGAGTCATAAGAAAATCAATTAATGCAATACACAACATTAAAAGAATAAATGGAAAAAACACAAGATCATCTCAATTGACTTAGAAAAGGCATTTGACAAAAATCTCACACACCTTCTTGATAAAAACACTTAGCAAACTAGGAATAAGAAGGAAACAACCTCAATCATGATAAAGGGGATATATGAAAAACCCATAAGCTAACATCATACTCAATGGTGAAAAGACTGAAATATTTCCCTCTCTGATCAAAAACAAGACAAGGAGCTCACCACTGTTATTTGACACTCTACTGGAAGTACTAGCATGAGCAATTAGGCAAGAAAAATAATAAAAAGGATACAAATTGGAAAAGAAGAATAAAAATTTCCCTATTTGCAGATGGCATGATCTTATACATAGAAAATCCTGAAATATACACAACAAAGCCACTAGAGCTAATAAAAGAATTCAGCAAAGTGGTGGAGTACAAGATCAATATGCAAAAATCAGTAGTATTTCTATATACTAGCAATGAACAATCTGAAGGGGAAATCAAGAAAAAAGTTTCCATTTAAAATAGCAGCTAAAAGAATCAAATATCTAGGTATCTTAGTCAGGGTTCTCTAAGGAATCAGAATCAACAGGAGATGTCTGTAAATAGTATGAGATTTTATAAAATTCTCTCACCTGACCATGGGAATGCACAAGTCCAAATTCTATAAGCAGGCTGTAAACCAGGGGCTCCGATGAAGTCCTTGATGAGTTCCCAGGAGACAATGGCTGTCCAAATTCAAAGCTGAGCTGGAAAATTCTCTCTGAATACTGAAATCACTTCCCTTTTTAAGGCATTCAACTGATTGGTAAACTGTCACTCAGTGCTGATGGCAATCTCTTTGGTTGATTGTAGATGTAATCAGCCATCTATGCAATGAACTCACTGATGGCTAAAGTACATAAATGTCCTTGTAATTAACCCGGTGCTTGCTTGACCAAACAACTAGGCACAATTACCTGGCTGAGTTGACACATTAGCTTAACCATCACACTAGGAATAAATTTACCCAAGGATATAAAGAACTTATAATGGAAAATACAAAAAATTGCTAAAAGAAATCAAAGAAGACCTAAATAAATGGAAGGGCATTCCATGTTTATGGACTGGAAGATGAAATATTGTTAAGATGTCAATTCTACCCAAAGCAATTTACAGATTCAATGCAATCTCCATAAAAAATTCCAGTGGCCTTCCTTGTGGATGTGGAAAAGCCAATCATCAAATTTATATGAAAACATAAGAGGCCCCAAATAGCCAAAACCATCTTGAGATAAAAGAACAAAGTTGGCATACTCACACTTCCTGCCTGATTTTAAGCCTAATTTCAAATGCACAGTAATCAAAACAGCATAGTACTGGCACAAGGGCAGACACATAGACCAATGGAATAGAACTGAGAATTCAGAAATAAACTCTCACATCTATGGTCAATGGATTTTTGGCAAGAGTGCCAAATCCACTTAATTGGTAAAGAATAGTCATTTCAACAAATGGTGCTGGGAGAACTGGATATCCATATGCAAAAGAATGAAAGTGGGCCCTTACCTCACACCATATACAAAAATTAACTCAAAATGGATCAAAGACCTAAGTGTTAGAACTGTAAAACTCTTAGAAGAAAATGTAGGGAAGCATTTGAGGACTGTGTGTTAGGCAATTGTTTCTTAGACTTTAAACTAAAAGCACAGGGAACAAAAGAAAAATATATATAAATGGGACTTCCTTAAAATTAAAAATGTTGTGCATCAAAGGACTTCATCATGAAAGCAAAAAGACAACCTACAGAATGGGAAAAAAATATTTGCAAACCACATATTTTATATATACTATCCAGAATACATAAAGAAATCCTACAACTCAACAATAAAAAGACAAACCCATTTTTAAAATGGGCAAAAGACTTGAACAGACATTTCTCCAAAGAAGATATACAAATGGCCAAAAAGCACATGAAAAGATAACCAACATCATTAGCTATTAGGGAAATGCCAATCAAACCCACAATAAGATACCATTTCACACTCACTAGAAAGACTACTACTTAAAAAAAAACACAGAAAATAACAAGCATTGAAAAGGATGTGAAAAATAGGAACTCATTCACCGTTGGTGAAAATGTAAAATGTGCAGCTGCTGTGGAAGACAGTTTGGTGGTACCTCAGAAAGTTAAAATTAGAACTACCTTATGTCCCTGCAATCTCACTTCTAGATATATACCAAAAGAATTGAAAGCCAGGACTCAAACAGGTATTTTCACACCGATGTTCATAGTAGCATTACTACCAAAAAATGGAAGCAGCCCAAGTGTTCATCAGCTGATGAGTGGATAAACAAAAGGTGGTATATATGCATGATGGAATATTATTTAGCCATAAAAAGAAATGGACTTCTGATTCATGTGACAACATGGATGAACCTTGAAGATATCATGTTGAGTGAAATAAGCCAGCCACAAAAAGACAAATATTGTATGAGTCCAGTTATATGAAATATCAAGACTATACGAAGTCATAGAGACAGAAAGTAGATTACAAGTTACCAGGGGTGGGAGGGGAGGGGAATGGGGAGTTAATGCTTAATGGGTATAGAGTTTCTGTTTGTATTTATGGAAAAGTTTTGGTAATGAATGGTGGTGATGGTAGCACAACATTGTGAATGCAATTAACATCACTGAGTTATATATTTGAATGTGGTTAAAAGGGTAAAATTTTAGGTTGCATGTATTTTACTAGAATAAAAGTTTTAAAATAAAAATTTTCCATGTCCACAAAGAAATAGCAGCTATGTACAGCATGGGAAACAGAGAGAGATTGAGAGGTGAAGAATTTTCCTGTTTGTTTGTCTGTTTTTTGTTTATTATTGTTATTGAAATAATGAAAATACTCTAATAATGATTGAAGTGATAAATGCACATTTATGTGATTATACCAAATACCATTGACTGTACACTTTGGATGAATTTTATGCTTTATTAATATGTAGCAATAAAATTGATTTGTTTAAAAAACCCATAGGACTGTATAACATAAACAGTGAGCCCTAATATATACTATAGACTATAGTTAATAGTACAGTTATGATAATATTATTTTATCCATTGTAATAAAGTTACCTCAGTAATGCAAAGTGTTAATAATGTGGGGGAGATATGGCTATTTCCTGCATGATTTTTCTGTAAGCCTACAAATTCTGTAATAAAAATATTTTTAAAATGTAAGTTAGATGGTATCACTTCTCTGAGATCAAACCCCTCCAATTGTTTCCCATTTGCTCAAGTCACAGCCTCTAAAATGACCCACAGGACACCTACATGATTTGACTCCTTGTTGCTTTTCTGATGACCTCTCTTACTCCTCTCTCCATCCCTGCTCTCTGCTTCAGCCACACTGGCTCCTTTGCTGCTCCTTGAGCAGCCAGTCCCCTTATAGGGCTTTTCCATAGCTGTTCCATCTGCCTGGAAAATCTTCTCCCAGACAAATGCATAGCTTTCTCCATTACTTACTGGAAATCTTTATTCAAAAGTCACCTTTCCAATGACCCTTCCCAGGCCATCATGGCTAAAATTTTAATTTGCCCCCATACTTGTTATTCCCCTTTATTGTTTAATTTTTCTTCTTAGCAATTATTACTATCCAACATATAGATTTATATATTGTTTATCTTGTTTATTGTCTCTTTGACCCTCACTAGAATGTAAGCTCCATGAAGCCAGAGACCTTTAATTCTTTTCTTCACCACTATTTTCTGAGTCTATCACATGGTTTCTGGCATTTAGTAAGCACTCAATAAATATTCATTTAATGAATAAGTGATTGAATACTTGAGAGTGGATGTTTGCCATTGTTTTGGCCACACAAAATACATCCTTCTGATTTTGTGGGGCTTCTGTCTTGAAGGACACAGTTACTCACCTCCCACTGTAGGAAACCAAGGTGAGGTGACCCTCCTTCTCTCCATCCCTGTGCAGGTATGTAACCTGGGCTCAGCCAATGACACCTCTCTCCGAGGACACTGAATCTTGGAGAAGAGATTCAAAGATGCAGAACAGTTTACAAATTATTCATGTTAACATCATTGGCAATCAGAATCCAGCAGGGGTGGCATCCAGTGTCTTGCAGCATTGACACCCAGGGGCAGCAGTGGCTGTGCCTCCAATGGCTCCTGCCAGGTGTCCAAGCCTGATTATCCATACCTTCTAGTGAGTCTGTGAAGCATGTGATATCAAGTGATTTGTTTGTTTGTTTTTATTTTGTTTTGTTTTATTTAGGTACCAGGGCTGGGGATTGAACCTGGGACCTTCTATGTGGGAAGCCAGCACTCAATCACTTGAGCCACATCTGCTCCCCTATAGAGTGTTTTTAATAAGTACCTCCTCAAACGACTGTACTATCTATGCATGTCCACCATTCCGTTTGTGCCTGTGTTTACAATCTCAAGAGTACTAAGTGGTCACCTAAAGTGACAGCATTTCATGGTGATCAGTGTTTTTTGAACTGGATCTTGCAATACCTTGGGATATTTTTGTATTCTCAAGTCTGAAGCAGTGATCTAGGTCATTTCCTTCACCCCAGGTAGGTCTGTCTCCCTGTTGACCAAATTTTATATTTGGTGTAGCTTGATGTTATGGAAAGAGCAATGGCTTTGTAGTGGATTCAAATCCTGGCCTTGCCATTTATTATTTGTACTATAACCTTGGACAAGTATTTAACATTTCTGAGTCTCAGGATTTTCTGCTTTAAAGGAGGATAATAATAGCAACTGCCTCATAGAATTGTGAGGATTAAATGAACTGATAGACTTTAGTTTAGTTCCACAATTTTTTTCTAGACTCCAACTCCACAAGTGTATTGGACTTCTTGATATTTTCCCCCAGGTCACTGAGGCTCTATTTTTCAGTCATTTCTTTCTCTCTGGTTTTTTGTTTGTTTGTTTAAATAATTTTTATTACTTTGACTTCAAGTTCACAGATACTTTCTTCTGCAGGATGCAATCTGCTGTTAAGCCCATTGAGTGAATTTTTCATTTTGAACATTGTATTTTTAAGCTCTTTAAGTTCCATATTTTATGGTGCCAGTTTCTCTCTTCATTACATTCATGTTTTCCTTGAACATATTTATAATAGCAGCTTTAAAGCCCTTATATGTTAATCTCTGTCATTTCTGGGTCTGTTTCTATTGACACATTTTTCTCCTGGTTATGGATAACATTTTTCTGTTTCTTTGCATATCTAACAATTATTTTATTGGATGATGAACATTATGAATGCTATGTTGTTGAAAGTTTAGATGTTTTTTGTCTTCCTTTAAGGTGTGGTGAAGATTTTCCTAGCAGGCAGTTATTTACTTGCAGATCAACTTGAGCATTTTGAAGCTTTGTTATGTGTATTAATCAGGCAAAGGGGTGCTAATGCAAAATACCAGAAATGGGTTGGTCTTTATAAAGGGGATTTCTTTGGGGTAGAAGTCCACAGTTACCAGGCCATAAAGCATAAGTTTCTTCCCTCACCAAAGTCCATTGTCACGTGTTGGAGCAAGACAGCTGCTGATGTTTGCCAGGGTTCAGGCTTCTTGGGTTCCTCTCTTCCTGGGGCTCATTTCTTTCCGGGCTTAGCGCCTCTGGTTCCTCCACAAGGTCAGCTGTAGACTATTAGGCTCTCTAGGCTTTGCTTCTCTCCACAAGGCCAGCTGGGAATTCTCAGGCGAATGGCTCATCTCTATCCCAGGGCCTTCTCTCCAACATCAAAACTCCAACATCAAAACTGCTTCAACTCTGTTCTTTCCATGTCTTTTATATTTGATTCCCTCACCCACCAAGGGGTGAGGATCAATGCCCTACTGACGTGGCCCAGTTAATACCCTAATCATAACTTAATCATGCGCATATTAGCATACCAGTTTACAAGCATAATCCAATATATATTTTTTGGAATTCATAATTACATCAAACTGCCAAACGGCTACATTATGTTTAACCTTTGTTATGGCCAATGTAGCCTTCTACTAAAGTTTAACCCTTTTGAGGTCCCTATGAAATTTCCCAGCTTCACAAGGACTTTCTACTCCGGCTGGTCTTAAATCAAATGTCTCCTAGTCCTGTGCAAGCTCTAGGGGTTGTTAAGCTTCTAGCTCCCTTGTTTTTTTCCTTGGTAATTGCTCTTTGTCCATTCTTACCCTACATATGCACAGACTAATGTCCAGCCAAATATCTAAGGGACCTCTATGCAGATCTCGGAAGCTCTTTATTTGCATTGCTCCTTTATCTCTGTTACTATTGTGCAATTTCCAAGCATCTCAGCCTCTTCTAACTCAGATCTTTGTCTCCTCAGCTCAGCTCAGACAGACTACTGTGCTCTTCTCAGCAACCCCTTCCTTGTGCTGTGGCCTTGAAAGTGTTCCCAGGCAGAAATCTGGGGTAGCAGATTTTGTTTTTGTTTTTTTTTTCCTCTCAGGGATTACAGTTCTGCACTGCATGCTACATAATGTCCAAAAACAATTGTTTCATATATTTTACCTAGGTTTCCAGTTTATATCATGAGGTTTAGCCAGGTATCAGTTATTGTGATGACTGTTTGTGGCCACAAACATTTATTAATGTGTAGTAAATTTCAGCCTTTGGCTAGTTACTAGGCTACAAAGATAAGTTAGTATACATTAGCAGTTAGTAGAAGAACTGAACCTCACAGTGAGGAAATAATTTGTCCAAGACAAAACTGTATTTAGAGCTATAAGTAGAATCCAGATGTTTTGCATTCCCTGGATGTTCTTTCATGCTCATGCCACATCATCCCTCCCTGCAACTTAGCTCCTCTGAAAGCCTCCCTCCCCCTCAGTTCCCTACTTTTCCTCAGTTCTTGCCTTGTAGCATTTGGGATGCTGCTGCTTTCAAAACCTTCCCATTCCCCCATTCAGACTAGCTGAGAAGGGTCTTTCAGGCCCAAGTATATCAGACCTTTCAGAGAGACTGAGACCCTCTCACTCCATCATTAGCCAGTGAGATGGGCTTCCTGAGTCTCCCCACTTTGACATCTGCTTCAATTTTCCCCAAAGGCCCCTCTCATCAACATCCAATAAGATGAGACCACACCTGTTAATGTAGGTTGTGAACTGTAAAGCTTAATAAGAAAGTGGAATTCATTGAAGAACAATTAGAGTAATAAGCATCTTCCTCTGTTCAAGTGGTGAGGGGCTGAGGGTCACAAATAAAAGGCCTTTTTTCTCAAGGAACATGCATGGGAGGGACTAGCTGCCAAGGTGCGGGGGTGCAGTAAGCAGACAGTGTAGTCAGGGTCTGCCTCAGATACAGTTATTCAGTTTCCCCTTACCAGGTGAGTCCATATCCAGTGAGTGGGGTGGGGGTATAAAAACCCAGGCATTTTACTGAAGTCAGCTATCTCCGATGGACACCACTTGTTCTAGAGCTCCCTGCTAGGTTGGCCGAAGCTTTGTTTGGCCTGCGTGACAATTCAACTTCTCCCTCTGTCTGGTCCTGCTCCCTCCTGTTTCCTATCACAGGTAGCAATCTCTGATAAACAACTTGTACCCAAACTCTGATTCAGAGTCAGCTTCCAGAGAACCAACCTGTGACATAGGGGTGATCACTGGGCTTTGGTGACTACAATCCAGTCCAGCTTCCCTGCAGCCAGGACCTTAACGTCAAGTAGTGGATGATGACTTGGAAGGGTCACCTGGTATTTTGGCCCCTCACTGCTCTCCACCTTCCTACCTTATTAGTGTGAAAAAGAATTGAAATAAATATCTAGGAAGTATTGGAAAATAATATAACATTTATTGAATGTGCCCTATGAGCCAGGCATGATGCTAAGCACTTTACACATATGTTATCATATTTAATCCCCACAACCAATCCTGCAGAAAAGGTACTCATTCCCATTTTGTAAAGACTTTCCCTAGCTTATGCCTTGCAAAGAGTTGGGACAGGTCCATGGGTAGATGATGTATGATTATCTCAGGCCCCCTCCAGGGTCCTGGCCCCATCTACAAGAGCATGAGCTTCTGAGAATGTCTTTGTTCTCATCTCTGGCTGGTGTTTACCTCTTTCTCCCTTTCCTTCCCCCAACTCTCAGTTCTGCAGGTCTGGCAGCCCCTGCTCAGTCTTGACTAGCAAATCAGAGGCACTTTCAGACTCAATCCTCCACCCTCGAAAATAGGAAGGGGAGTAGCACTCAGCCCACATCCTGTATTTGAGCAAAGTTCTCACCCATGTATCAGCCCATGCAAGCCTTTATGCAACATCTTTCAGCTCATAGCCAACCTACTAACCACCAAATCTGGGCTCCCAAAAGGTCATTCATTCTTTCACTCTTTTATCAACGATGGACTAAATACTTGTGGTGTACAGGGGCTGTGCTAGAAGCTGGAAGTACACAGATGAATCATCAGTTCATTAATTCTTGCACTTGTTCATTTACTAATGACTTACTGAGATCTTATTTGTTTAGAGGACAGGTCCTGAAGATGTGGTGGGGAGCTAGAAACAGTTTAGACTTCACATTCCATTTAGTGGACAGGAGAAGGGTTATAATTCATTATTAAACTTTACTACAAGACAATCTCTTCCACAAAGTCCAGAAGATGTATAAAGGAGTATTTGTTTGTTTGTTTGTTTGAAGTTCAGGTTTGAGTGTACCTTCCCAAGCAAGATGGGTATTTGGGTGCCTCCTTCAGTTTGTTTTCTTCCCCCTTAGTTCTTCATTGGGCCTGGTTCTGTCTATTTAGGCTCTCTGGGTACCTCAGGCCCAGTCCTCTCACCAGGTTACAAATACCACTTCTTTTTCCTCATGACATTTGGCCTCTTTTAACTTCCCTCTCAGGGATCTGCCTTGTTGCCACAGATGGGCTTCTCACAGCCCCAAGTTCCTGTGCAGAGGGATGCTATAAAAGCCAGTCTCTTCCTCTGCCTGGGGGCACATTAGCAAATACCCCTTTCTGTTACATCAAGTTTGGGGCTGAGTCAGGCCCCAGAAAGGAAGGTGGGGAGGTGGCAAGGCTCAGGAATATGTGTATGCATGAGTGTTGGGGCAAACAAGAAAAACGCCTGGTGTGATATTTAGAAGTGAGCATCTCTTCTTCCTTTTTTCTGCATTCTCCCCTTTGATAGTCCCTGCTTCTTCCTCTTTTTTGGTCCATAGTACTTCCACAGGGAGCAAGGTCATGGCATCATTCCTCTGTCCCTACACATCCTCCCAACTTTTCTTACTCCCATCCCAAGAAGAGACTGAGGAGTTGTGGGAGAGTGAAGCATGCGCAGCGCCAAGCAGGCGTTGAACTGCCTCTCAACCACCACCAGAGGGTGCCATTTCCCCTTGCCTCCAGCTGCGGAGAATCGGGAACCCACGCTTAGGGGCACTTCAGGTCCAGGGGCCTGGACCCTGGATTATATCTGGACCCGTGACAGTGGCTCACTAACTAATAAATAATCGTCCTTTAGTTTCTTCCTCACGCAAATCCTTAAAGCACATTTCTGACCGAAAGTTTATCAATTTATCACTTCAGACTCCTGGATCCACTTAAGAACCCTGGTTTGGAACAGAGCTAGATCTTACCTTCCCAGGCCCCCATAAATCAAGATGACCCAGGACTGCCATTAAAATCTGGCTTTACACACCAAGGAAGGGAAATCCTTGCGCTCCCACCCATCAGGTGATTCTCAGTTCCCGTGATACTCCTGAACTCTCACATTTGGTCCCTTTGTCCGCTGCAGGGCTCACTGCTCCCATCCCTGGGACTTCGCTAATGTTCGCTGCAGTGTATTCTTCCGTCTCTTCTTCTGCGCCCTAGCAGTGCCCAGGCCCTCTTTGGAGTCCTATTTCAAAGCGCGCTTTCTCGAGGAGGCGTGCCTGTGTCCTACCAGGGCAGCGCAGTTAGTCCCTTCGCCACAGGTTCCTCTGTTTGGTCTGTACTGCTGTGGTTTTTGTATTCAGGTCTCTGCTCCTTCATCCAGCCTCTTACCTATTTCTCCCGTGTCCTCTTTCCCAGCTTAGATGCAGAAGCCTCAAATGAACACCGGCAGATAGGATTATGTAAAACTATTTTTAAAAATTGCACAGAGGATATAAAGAAAATAGGAAATTTACCAAAAACTTGGAAAAATTTACAATAAATATGATAAAGGATTATAATATGGGAAAAAAATCCTAAAAAAGTACCCCAAAATGGGCAATCCAATAGGAAATTGGTTAAAGTAGATGGACAGGCAACTCACAGAAGAAGAAATCCGAATGGTCAATAAATACATGAAAAAAATAGTTGCTCAACCTTTACTTCTAACACAAATTAAAATAAGGCATCATTTTTTGGTTGTTTTTGGGTAGGCAAGGGAATAAAGAGTTTATTAAGAAATAAGAAAAGAAAAGCAGTATACAATCTAAAACAGATTACAGGCCTGGTGCAGGGTGAGCAGGGCAAGTGGGGCCCCAGGTTTGACCTTTTAAGACCTTTCCTCCTCCCCTGTCCTAATGGAGGGGAGGGGCCCCAGCTGTTTGCTATTCTGATTGGTTGCCTTGTGATGTCCCACCTGATAGCTCTTAGGGGACCAATGGGGAGGCCTGTTGTTTGGGGGTATCTGGGGCCTCCCCTTGACCCAGGAAAGAGTTCCTAATGGGACCTCCTGTCCAGGATCTCTCAGACTTTCCCAGTAGTAGGGGATTTCCAGGTGGGGTCTGGGGCCATGTTTTCTGTCGGCCATGGTCTGGGAGAAGGCATCATTTAAAAAATATAAAAGATATGCTAGACTGATACTATCCTAGTGTTTTTTTAGGATGTGGTTAATAGACATGCCCCACAGACCACTGGCTGGAGTGTAAACCAGCGCACCTTATGAAGAGTAGGATGGGAATAGGAAATGCATGTTCTTTCATACAAACATCTCATTGCAGTATTATCTGTGGTTGTGAAATCTGGAAACAATATAAATACTCATCCTTCAGTAGGAGATTATAGCCATTAAAAATGGCACATAAATTGATAGACCTATATTGATGACATGAAAAGGATGCTTTACCGAAACTGTTGAGAATAAAATATGTATATATGCATGTGTAAAGATATATGCATACATAGATGGTGGGAGGGAGGAAAGAGTTAGGAATGATGTATACTAAATTGTTAACAGTGGCTTCTTTAGGGAATGAGTAGGTACTTCCATTTTCTGCTTTATATACTTTCTTATCCTTAAGGTTTTTTTTTTTTTTTCAATGTATGTCTGCTACAATGATAATTTTAGGAAAATATTTCTAGTTTTGGGAGAAAAGGAAAAATTTGTTTATGTATTTATTTCCCCCACTAAAGCTATATTACTTGAAAGCTGGAACCAAATCATATTTATATTTATATAGTAACAGACATAGAATACACACTCCATTCATAATTATTAAATTGATTTTCTTTTATAAATTTCGAAGATTGATGCTCTGTTTAGCATATACTTCACTCCCTATTGTGTTATATTTACCTGCTTACATATTTGCCTCCCAAAGTAGAATGCAAGTTCCTTGAGGCAGAGCAAATGTATCCCTTGTAAGCCCTAGCAGATCACTGCAAAGAGTAGACTTTCAATAAATGTTAGATGCTGAGTGATTGAAAGCCTTATCCCCGTCCCTGGCCCAACCCCTCCACTCATATTTTCTTCCTTTTCCCCAGTGGGACTTTGAGTTTAGAACATATTAATGTCTTTTGTGACTGGGAAAGTTAGGTTTTGAGTTGTAATGACAACATAACGGTGGAACACAAGAAGACCTTGCTTGGGAGAGAATCCACAACTTGGACCTGGAAGGAGACTCATTTAAGAAGAAGGTTTGCAAACAATTGTCATGAGCGTGATAATAAAAACCAAAATATGACTGACTAAGTTTCCTCTTTTAGTCCTGGGACAGTTTATCATTTTCTAGAATTAGAATGAAGGTAGAAAAAAAAAAAAAGAAAAAAAGACATATCTCTTCATCCACTAACATAATAAGGCATAATGTCAGGAAAGAGGAGTTTACAAATTCTTAGTGACTTTCTTTAGTGGAGAATCTCTAATCCTGTCAGTGGGCTTGGTCAATAATGAGATGAACATCTGCAAAGCAATGCAAGCAAATGTGCAATTCCTAGAACCATTTGTGAAATGCTAGGGTTACCTTTTTCAGCATTGCAGGAAATACAATAAGAGGGAAAGACCTCCGTTAAATTAATAACACCAAACTAAGGCCAAGAGGCTGGGGGTTTCATTTCAGGTTCTGACTATAACTAGATGTGGGAACTTCTCCATCCTGACTGCCTCTCTTGATCCAGGCATGACTTCAAGAAGTAGCTTAGTCTGTTGACCAGTTAGTATTGAAAAATCAACTGAATACGAAAATGAAAACTCTTGCTTTTAGTGTATCCTCTCCTCATCTGCAACATGGCCTGATGAACCCTAAGATTCTTTTTAGCTTTAACATCTATGACTCCATTTAACACTTTATTTTATTTTATTACTTGGGCACTACATTTCACATCTAACTCATTTTTGAGGGCCCCTTTGGATAAAGTCCCATGCAAAAGAAAGTGTTCTTGAGATCCATGTATAATAAAATGGTAAAGCTTAATGAAAGCAGAAACAAAAGTATACATGAAATGTGCAACAACATTAAAATGAAGATAATCAATAAACAGAACATAGGGGCAGAGCATG
Source organism: Tolypeutes matacus (assembly GCA_026826555.1). Taxonomy (NCBI): domain Eukaryota; kingdom Metazoa; phylum Chordata; class Mammalia; order Cingulata; family Chlamyphoridae; genus Tolypeutes; species Tolypeutes matacus. The sequence continues at coordinate 4,467,216 of JAKSZT010053947.1, read as the reverse complement.
AACAAACTGACTCAAATACCTACAGGAATTTTTAAATTACTGAATGGGGCATTGCAAATCAGTAAGGACAAGATGAATATTTAATAAATGATACTGAGACTCTGAGATAGCTATTTTTGGGGGAAAAGCTGGATCCACATGCATTAAAACACTAATTCCACTTAGTTCAAAGATAAAATTGTAAAAATAATTCACAAAGTATTAGAAGAAAGTACCAAGTGATTTTTAAATATAAGTTCAAAGTACCATAAGAAAAGTTCTGTAAACAAATGGTTAAAAGTACCATAAACAAAGCCATTAGGGTAAAAGACAAACTTGGAAAATATATTTGACAAAGGTCTAATTTATTTACTGTATAAGACAAGTTGAATTTATTTTATTGTATAAAGAGTTCTTCTTATCATCAGAGCAACTTTACTTGTGTTTCCCACTGCCCCTTAAGCCTGCCACTCACCTGGGATAGTTCTACCCTGACCTTGGATTTCTCTCTTGACTTGTAGGTAATGAGAGTTCTACACTCACAATAAGTTGCAGACCCAGTCTCAGTTTACTAACCAGTTCCAGAGAATAGTTAAGACTCCAACCTAGATTGAATGTTAAATCTGTTCCCCTTTCCCAGTTGGGCCTACTGTGGGCTGCCATTTGTAGGTATTGTTCTTTTCTTGATCCTTGCCTTAGGCTTCCACCCTTCATGTCCCATCTTGTTATTATGATTTCTGAACTAACTTTAATCAAAGCAAGGGGGGAGATAAGAGGAATAAGAGGAATAGGATAGTTCTCACTTAATGGGTATTGTCTTAAGAGGGCTGCATGCTTGCTGGGCCTGGCAGATGTTTAAAGCTGAAGTTTTCTCTCCTGGGAGCATGTGTGGTTCATCAGAATCACCCCGCTCCCTACATGCACACTGAAAGTAATCAACTGTATGCATTTTCCTTCTGCAGCTGTTCCCCCATCCGCCCCTGCTTTTCTGATCCGCCCTCTCCAAACAGGAGACTTTCTCTGTTGGGGTCCATTGCCCTGCCTTGGGCAACATTTAAAGTGGATCTAGGCCATCTTTCTCTCTATCTGGTCTATACCTGGTGTATGAAAAATAGCATACAGGAAGGTTCAAGGCCTGAAAGGAGAAGGAGGCTTGGAGGACTAGAGTATAATGAGAGAACAGAAGATACGAAAAGAAATCAATGTTCTGTGAGAAGAGCCATTTCACTAGCCTAAAGGAAAAGTGGGAAAGGCAGGCATTTGGAGATCCTGAATAGTCGCTGCTGGGTGGGACCAACTGGGATGGTAGGACTGTCATTAAATAACCAAGAATAGGTAGGCCCCAGGTGATATGAGTGCTGAGCCAGGTGTGGGAAAGGAAGCAGATCCTAAATTATGGAGAAGGGAGTCTCAGTGTGAGAGGAGGTGATACAAGGAGGCAGAAGCACAAGTATCGCCTCCTTCCCTTCTCAGGGACTAGGACTCTTCAGGGAAGAAATGGATGAAAAGGGCCCTTCAACAGCTGTCCCCAAGGCAAATCTTTTCTGACAGTAAAAGCTGGCATTGCTCAAACCTCTGTCTCATTGCCAGGAAGTTGCACAAGGCAGCTGTGCCATGGGAAGTCCCTGAATCTCCTGGACTTCTTGCTTTCTTCTAGTAGGACAGGCTTTTGAAACCTCAGTGCATACCCACTTCCATTGTCTGGGACAGAAGCACCAGGTTTGGCTCAACAGATTTCCCTTCTGCCAGTCTCTTACAAGAGAGTCTTGCTGCTTCTTCAGGGAGATAAGTAGTCAATGAGTCACTATTGCCTGGGGCCCCTGGACCTGGGGCCTTCCATTTCTGATGCTTTCTGTCTTTGCTTCATTATGTCTATTTCTTAACCACTCTCCAAAGTTCAGATACTAACATATTTATGACTCTGAGTTTTTGTTTTGTGTATCTCTTTGTGCACCTGTCTTTTTGTGTCTGTTTCTCTCTTTCTTCCTCTTTCTTTCTCTTGGTCTCACTTTCTCATATAACCTAACTTCAATGTGCACAAACACATATACAACACATAGATCATCTGTGTTTCATTCCTTATCTCTCTGTGTCATTCATCCACACACATTGACCCTCAGTGCTCTGTGGGCATTCGATTCATTGATAACATCAATATATAAAAGTCTCCTCACTCTACTGTAGGATTTGCCTACACACTGGTTTGCTACTTTACCAACTGGCCCCAGGACTGACTGGAACTAGGAAAGCTCACCCCTGAGAACACTGACTCCTTCCTATGCTCTCACCTCATCTACTCATTTGTTGATATCAGTAAAACAAAGTCATCATCAAGGACAAGAATGACTCAGTTCTTTAACATACCATCAACTGTCTCAAAAGCAAGTCAGTTAGACCAGGTTGGGAGCATTCAGAGTGGGTTTTGGGGGAGGGAATTTATTCTTTTTTTTTTTTTAAAGATTTTATTTATTTATTCATTTATCCCCCCCTTGCTGCTTGTGCTCACTGGGTCAGCTAACCACACCGTGCGGGCGGGCTTGCCTTCACCAGGAGGCCCCGGGAACCAAACCCGGGGCCTCCCATATGGTAAACGGAAGCCCTACTGATTGAGCCACAGCCGCTTCCGGGAATTTATTCTTAAACTGTGGTCTAAGATTACCCTGCTTACTATCTCATTGATTCATTTATTCAAATGTATTTCCTTGGGTGTAATCCTATTCCTACCCATTCTTCTCCTCAATGCCCCATCCCTTCACTGAACTTAACTTCTAAGCAGCCAGACCCCTTTGTCCATTCATCCCACCCGAAATTTCAACCCTTATAGGCAATGGTTTCTCTGGCAGTCAGTAAAGAAATCATCAGCTTTTTCTTCTATTGCAGGAATCTCTAATTAAAAATTCTCTTGTCCATTGGAGGATATGAGTTTGGTTCCAAAGGGTAAAACTGCAATCTCTAATTTTCGTTCTTTCTTCTGAGTAATTCTAATCATCACCAAATTTCCTCCCCCTGAGTGGAGGCATTGAGCTAGGCATTGAGGGGTCTTCCCTTGGCCCAGATGGCAAAATTGATCTGAGTTTTATCACCAAGTAGAGGGGTCTGGGAAGGAACTCTGCAGGAGCATAGTGTGAGCTCAGACACAGTCTTGGAGAAACTGGGCTGTGAGCAAAATTCAGTAAATTCTCTACTATTTACATGAAGTTTTTCACCTTATGGAGTATGGAAAGATGGCTTTAGTTGGGAAATGCAGTTTGTTTAATCACTTGAGGATTTGACTTTGCACCGAAGGAGGAGGTGTAGGGAGGGGGGTGCGTTATTTTAACTTAAAAACTGGGCCCTGGCCAGCAGCAACTAGTGGGGCCACCCTGGAACATGGCTGTGCAACCAGATGGTGAGAGTACAGAGCAGCAGAGGAGATGATGAGGCCCATTCTGCTTAAAATCAAATGGGGGGGGGGGGAGGTGGCTCAAATGGTTGGGTGTCTGTCTCCCATATGGAGGGACCTGGGTTCGATCCCTGGGATCTCCTGGTAAAAGGAAAAAAAAATCAAATAGCTATTAATATGAAGCATACATTATAAATTATAGCTCCTAGTCACATGGTACCCCATTTACATTAAGAGCAAATAAATACAAATACATACTGAGGAAAGCACTTTTTTGGACTCTTCAACTACAGTTAAGCTTATTTTGAACTTTTTCTGCTTTAATTAACAAAAAAAGTGCAAACGCTTTCAAAAGTCCAGAGATCTGAAACTTAGCCACCAGAGGTTTTCAATTTTCACGGGAAATCTCCTGATAGTGCAACTTCCTTGTGCAGCTGGTCAGGACTCAGTTACAGCAAGAGTAGGCAGGGAAAAGAACTAGGTGTTAGAAGACCTATCTATCTGTGTGACCTAGGGAAAATTAGTAAAACTCTCTGAGCTCAGTTCACCCATCTGTAATATATATGTAATAATAACTATTTCATAAGGTGATTGCAAGAATTTTGAATGAGATAATACACACAACATTCCTGGCTCATAATTACCACTCATTGTATGGCAACTTTTCTTCTTTTTTCATATCCCCTTTGAAATAAGTGGGTAGACCTAATTAATTTCTGAAGTCCCTAACTAGTTAACAAATTGTAGAAGAGTTTCAATTCAATTTTTGCACAGAGAAAGAAGGAAAGGAAGATCAGGTTACCTGAACTATTTGTGTCTATGCAAATCCTACCATGAATTCCTTTCAATTATGATTGGGTTTCCATGGCAACTATTACTCTAATACTCAAATTCTCCCCCTTCCTAATATGTGCTTAATTTTTTATTCCATTTAAAAAGTCTTCATTCTTTCATTCTTACATGCATGAACACACTCATTCAATAAATAATTTATTGTGTGCCTACAGTATTCCAGATTAGTGGTTAAAAGTAGGGCTGTGAACATGAGACTGTACAAAACTGTGAATCCTGTGATGGAAGATGGACTGTGGCTAATAGGCCAAACATGAGAACATTCTCTCATGAACTATAACAAATATATAATACTAATACAGGATATTAATAATCTGGTGGGTTTGCAGAAAAATATACCAAATGAAAGATATGGGCTATAGTTAGTAATATTTTGATGATTCAATGTTTCACAACAATGCAAGGTGGTGGTGGAGGGGTAATGTGTGGGAGCCCTGTATGATGTCATGCGTGTTTGTTTTGTAAGTTCACAACTTTTACTATATACTTGTTGTTTATGTATGTCCATGAATGAATGATATACTTCAATATTTTTTTTTTTAATGAATAAAAAAACTTGGGCTTTGAAGATAGACATGTCTGCTTTAGTTTTCTCTTTAACCATATGCAAGCTGCGGAAACCCCAGCAAGTTCTTTAACATCTCTAAGCCTCAGTTTCTTTAACTATACAAGGAGGGTGATAACTGAATCCACCTCGGGGGTATTGTGAGGGCAGGCACTGCAGACAAACGGATTAGTATAGTGACGGTATACAATAAGGACTCAAGGGTCACAATAGCTGTTATTATATTATTATTATTAAGTAAATGCCAGGCTTTGTGCAAGGTGCTGTGCACAATACAAAAAATATGTCATGCACAGATTCTTATTTCTAAAGAGCAAATTAGTAAGTTTCTATATTTGCGTGGACATCTTTCCTAAAATTGTAGGCTTCTACCCATAGCTTCAGACATAACTGCTTTTTAAAAGGGGTATACCTTGCTGTTCTTCTAATTATTGTAAGCACTTTGAAATGCAAGAGAAAATTTAGAAACTGATTTCTGTCATGTTTTTCTCATACTGGTCCAGTTTTCTGTTGTTTCCTCTATTGTACTGCTAGGATACATGTAGGAACCAAAATCTCAGTTTAATATTCACTGAAACAAAATGAATTCAAGACTCTAAATTTGCCCTAGGGCAGGGAGGGAATGTTGTATGAGGTGGGAAGTGACACAAAGGATATGTCCCCAAGAAAATACCAATATCTTGTCTACAACTTTGGATTTTAAATGCTATTGTTGTTCTCTGTGTCTGACTCTAAGAACCAACTCCATATCTTAAGAATTCTAGTTCAGACAAAAGCCCCTGGGAAGCTGCTGCTTTCTGAGACTTCTCTGCTTTTCACCAGAAACCTTGGGTGTGGGTAGCTAGGTAGCCTAGTTGTGACTGGGCTGCTTGTTTGGAGGACATGAAAGGCCCCCAAGAAGTCCAGCTCTGTTTTTACAGAGATTTCCTAAATGTGATCACTTTGTGATACATTTATATCCTCTACCTGGCCAACCTGGAACCCAGAACATTGGTAGTGACAGAGCTACCACCAGAAAAGACTCTGACATGGGACTTGAGCCTAGATATAACCCTAAGCCCCCCAAACTGCCAACTTTTTCCCAAGCATGTAAGGCAGCCTAAGTACCCTGCAGGAAGGTCTGCAGAAGCCCCAATCTTCCTTAACCTAACCTAATCAATTTTCTGGTCCAACAGGACTTTCTACAAGCCCATAATGCTTGCCTTTTACTTTCCATTTGTACCAAAAGGGGTGGAGTTTGGACTGGACAAGTGGTGAGAGAATATTGGGAAGGGAAGACTATTTCAGGATTTCTGTGGGGGGAAAAAGTTTTTTTGCCATGCGTATTGCTTGGTCTTTCCAAAAAAACACCTGCATTTTTTTTTTTCTACTCTGATTCCACCCCGTGGTTGATTCTTCTACATCACATTTGGATTTATCAGCTCTGTAATTCTGTTTCTGAGGAACTATAACTTGGATGGGTTGGTTATGAGTTGGATCTACCCAGATCTGAACGACAACACGTTTCACTGTGCTGATTCATGGAAGCCATACTCCATGGCCAGTGCCTTTATTTTTTTTAATTTTTCAAATTTTTATTTTTTTTCCCCTCAGTGCCTTTAATATGCAGAACCCAGGGCCTCATTAGGAGTGACCAAAGTTGAGTCTGGTGGGAACATACAGTCCCTGTTCTCCAGAAGCCCTCACGGATGGACAACATCAAATAATAGAGCCCCCTTGAAAAAACAACACCATAATTCTATGGCCCCATATCAAAAAAGTATGGGGCCATAGAATTCCTTAGGTACTGAGATGGCCTCATAGAGAAGGGATTTCATTCAGAAAATATATCAGGAAGGAACCAAATGGTCCTCATTTTCCTGGGCTCTCCAGCCTCCTGCCTTCTGGGGTATTCTCCTCTACACCCTCCAATGTGGAGAGTTCCTGGGCTGATACAGGTATGAGACTTCCCCATCTGAGGATGGGGAGGAAAGGCTTGACCTCTTCCATCTAATGTGGGTCGAGAAACTTCATAGTCCCCAGGCAAGACACTTAGCCTTTGTAGCAGTGTGGCATTATTTATGAATTCCAAAAATAGTTATTGGATTATGTTTGTAAACTGGTCTGTCTGAAGTTTCACTTTTACTTAATTAAATTGTTATTAGGGCTTTGATTGGACCATATCAGTAGGGCATTGAGTCCCCACCCCTTGGTGGGTGGGGACTTACAGATAAAAGACATGGCAAAGGACAGAGTTGGGAGTTTTGAGCTGGATCCTGAGAAGTAAGCACACAGAGGAGCAAAGCAACCAAGCCTGGAGAGAATTGAGCCCCAGGGAGAGAGATAGAGTCAGTCACCTGATAATCTTCAGCTGGCCTTGTGGAGGAAACAGAGGAGCTGAGCCCAGAAAGAAATGAGCCCCGGGAAGAGAGGAACCCAGGAAGCCTGAACCCTGGCAGATGTCAGCAGCCATCTTGCTCCAATATGTGGCAATAGACCTTGGTGAGGGAAGTAACTTATGCTTTATGGCCTGGTAACTGTAAGCTTCTACCCCAAATCAATACCCATTATAAAACCCAACAGATTTCTGGTATTTTGCATCAGCACTCCTTTGGCTGACTAAAACAGCCTTGCACACTGGGAAGGGGGTTTGACCCCTTGTTTTTCATAGGACTTAGCAGAAACCTTTAAGAAAGGCATCATGAAATCCACCAACAAAGCTTCTCTTGGCTGTAGGTGTATCTACAGGGAGGCAGATGATTGATAACAGTTACCAGATCCAAAAATTGCTAAAGTGAGTACATTGGAGCATCTCCTCCATCCCCCTGCTTCCAACCTGGTCCATACAAATGATGTATGTCAGTATGTCCTAGGGATGAGAGGAGGAGGGAGAGAGTGAAGGCCACTGTCCTGACCCCACACCATTCATCCAGGAAGTTCTTCTTCATGACTAATTTTTATCCTTCTAACTGCATTCAAGTCTCTTTATGTATAACTGCTCCCTAGAGAACTGGATTTCATCAACCTCCTGTCCTTTGTCTTCCATGGGTCTTGGGAAAAGTCCCTTGTCACTGGCCACAGCAGCCCTCTGAGAAAGGCGTAGCAAGACAGAAGGACAAGTTCTTGCTACAATGTGGGGAGTCTTGCAGAGGAAACACAGTGGGATGCTGGCTGCTGGGGAGGGGCTAAGGAGAGTTCAGCAGGTCTAGTGTTGCTTCTCTCTTGAACTGAAGGGGAGCCATGTGCCCACAAGGGACTCAGGTAACCCTAGGGGTTAGTGAGTACAGGGAAAAATGCTCTGACCAGACATTAGTAAACTGTTACCTGGAAAATGTCAGAAGACCTGGTTGTTGAAGTGATGAATGCCCCCTCTCTGCCCAGCATATTGCCCATCCCAGTCTTCCCTGGAGTTTCTGGCTTTGATATATTTCCTGGCCCTCATACAGGTGGTTCCTAGATCCATCCACATTCCCCATTTAATTTGCTTTTCAGTACAACCCTATGATGTTGACTGGGCAGGAAGCATTACTCCCACTTCACAGATGATGAAATGGAAGCTGAGCAGAAATCAATGACTGCTCAAGGTCACCTATATAGATGCAAAAGTCTTGAAAAATTGGTGGAAATAGAAAGTCCAAGACAAAAAACTTTTACCCCCAGCAATTTTGTTGTGGTGGTGGTGCTGGTCCATATTCATAAATGTATATTTCTAAAATTTGGGGAGAAAAAAATGTGTTCTGTGTTGCATCATTCCAGGTCCACACATTTGAAGTTGCAACACAGATTAGTCCAGGGCTGGATCTTCTGATTTTTAGTCTGGGATTTTCTAGGATTCCATATGCATGGATGTACAGTCCTAAAATTTTAGGAGAAAAATAAAATGTGTTCTTTGTTGCATTATTCCAGGTCTTAACATTTAAAGTTGCAACACTGGTAAGATTTCTAGTCTGGGATTTTCTAGGATTCCATATGTTCAGGTCATATCAGCTTCTTTGCTACTTCTTCTCTCATAGTCTACCTTTAAAGATAAGAACACAGATCATTATCTAATCTCTGACTTTGTTCTGGAGGTCAGGAATGCCTAAACCAGCCTCTTATCTCCTGATCTGGTCCTTTGGGTCCCAGGTCTCTGTGAGGCCTTGCAGCTGAGAGTCTGAAGGTCACTCTATGACCTTCATCAGTAAGCACAATTAGCCATAGTGTAGACAATTCCATGGACAATTGACCCAAAGGGGAAAGAGAGATGGTGACAACCTTGATTTCATGTTTTCTAGATCACTTGCTTAGACTTCTTTTGCTATTCACTGTCCAGTCTTCTTTTATAACTTGGAAAATGCTGAACTAGTCTCTTAATGTCAAAAAGCTTTTAGCCCATTAGAATAAAACACTCTGGTCCTTTGGTTTCTGTCCACATTCCATTGATGGAGGAAAAGAATAAAGGAGTCTCCTCTATGAAACTTAGAGCAGAGGCTAAGGAAGGCCTGCCTGCCACCTTCCTTTCCTCACATGCTGGGCCTTTATCTTCCTTTTCTAAGAATACGCTATGGGGTACTGGATAAATAAGGGAATGCTGGCACAGAAGGTGGTCACGGGCACCCCCATGTAGGGACACTCCTTCACAATGGCCTCTGAAGAAATGCCTTGGGGGTCCCCAGCCCTGGCTCTGGAGATGCTGGCCCCATCATCAAGTCTCCAGGTTTCCTGGCCTATTGCAAGGTACCTCTAACTTCTCTGTACCCTCAGCTGCCTGCTGGATAAGGTGCCAGCCTCAATCTGGCAATCATAGAGTGACATGTCACGAGTGCTGTGAAGGGGAAGTACTGAGTGCTACTGGAGCATATAAGAGGAGCTAATATGGCTTGGAGGGAAGGGAGGGTCCGGGAATGCTTTCTGGAAAAAGTGACATAAGCTGAAATCTGCAGGATCTGGAGTTAGCCAGGAACAGGGCATGGGAATTGGAAAAGGGAGACTGTCCCATGATTTTGACCTGGGCGACTAAGTGGGTGGCAATACCATTTACTGAGTTAGGAAAGTCAGGAGAAGGGGGCAGAGTGGGTGTTGTCTTGATCATGAGATCAGCTTGGATATTCTAAGTTTGAGGAGCCTGTGGGATTTCTAAATTCCTGTGGGTTATAGAGATGTCTTGAGAGTAGAGGAATATATGGATTTGGATCACAGGACTCTAGTCTGGGCTAGAGATGTATATTTGAAAGTCATCAGCATAAAGATGGTATTTAAAGACCAAATGAATATATGCAGTCCCCTAAAGAGAAAGAATACAGGGAGAAGTGAATAGGGTCCAAGAAAAAAATCAAGGACATGTTACACCTAAGGAATGGGAAGAGGAAGAGGAACCCATCAAGGAAACTGACAAGGAACAATAAAAGGAACCCATATAGTTCTGTGTCGAGGAACTTAGAGAGAAGTGGGTGTTTCAAGAAGGAAGGAGGGACTGAATACAGCTCAAGCGTTTGAGTGCTGGATTCCTACATACGAGGTTTTGGGTTCAATTTCCAGGAAGGAAGGAGTGGTCAAATGGTCAAATGTATTTGATTCTGCTCAGAAGTCAGATAGATTTGGCATCATAGGGATAGTTGACAAATTTGTTCAGCTGATTAGACCATCATTTCTCTCTGTTCTTCAATCTGGGGGAATACAAAGCATAAGGGACACCAGAACTCAACCAACGATTCAGCTAACAGCCTTGGGACGCTCAATTCCAGTTCTGCATCCTTTTTTCAAAAGGCTTACTGTCAAGGTGGGAAAAATATCAAGTACAAATATCACTAGTTATACAAGAGTTTCAAAACAAGCTAAGTTAAATTTAATAAAATTACAGTGGTATTGCAAATAAGATGTGATTACATGGCCAGTGAGTGGTATGAAGGGCATGAGTTCAGAAATGGCTGGGGAGGGCTACATGGAGGACAGAGATTGTGCTGGGCCTTAAAGGATGGCTTGATCAAGTAGAGAGTAAAGGATATCATTTTACATCCAGGGACACTTCCTGTTGTCTTTTGGAGACACCACATCATGGGTGTGGACATGCCATGAGCCATACTGAGTGATGGCACCCACTGAGGGACTCAGTCACTGCAATGCTCAGTCTTTTACTTTGTTATCCACACAGTGGAATCACTGAGGCACCACCAGTTCAGTTTGCAGGGAGAATGGGGAATGGGTTATTAGGAGAGCACTCAGTGATTCTGAGGGTGCCTGACAGATTGGAGGTGAGAGAGAGGCTGATCCACCGAGGGGTAGTTCTAGGTTGATAACAATAACACTCTCAATATAAAGGGCAAGAGAAGTCATTGCTCAGAATTTGCTGGTAGGGTTTTCAGTTGGACCACTGGTTGTGTACTCCCCCATTTCACAAACAGATTCATTTGATTGCTGAGTTTATTACCGTAGGTCATTATAACTTTGACAAATCGATATTTGCTTAACCAGTCAACTTTCAGTATTCTATCTTACTTGAGGTAAGCATGGGTGTAGATACTCCAAAACCAATCAAATGAGTTTTACATTTGTGATGTTGGAATGTATTTTTTGATTGAAGGTTTCTCTTTTTTAGTAGCTCTTACTTATAGTAAGAGAAAGAGGAAGTAGCTGATGATGGAAGGGGCATCCCAGAGCAAGGCAGTTTGGGAATAGGATGGGTGTAAAGGAACTATAATGGGATTATAGTGTGGATAATCTATAAAATGGGGAATGATGGTGATGATCATCATAATACTCTGCATTTGTAGAGTATTTACTGTTTTCAAAGTTAAATATATATATATTTATATATATCACATATATATGATCCTAACAGCAATACTATAAGAAGACATTATTATAACTATTCCCATTTTATAAATGAAGAAATGAGAAGACTGATCAGCACTAAGGAGGGCCTGATCTAGAAATTTGAGTATTTTCTGGTTTCTAGCTGCTTGTGGCTCATCCTGATGAGGCAAAGCCTTAACATAAGCAGTTCCATGGTTCACCTTGGACCAGCCATTCTATACATTATATCAGGTCATTTCCCTCACCTGGTCCCTGGGATAAAGGTTCTGATAGTTTCCCTTAAGCTCCTTGTGGCTTACCATTCTTGTCTATCTCAATAAGTTTTAAGAAGAGCCCATCACTGACCCACTTCTTTCTCCTCCCCTCTCCCCAGCTCTGCCTGATCACAAGGATGCAGGATCAGCAGGTTCCCTATGCAGTCAAGGGGAACCAGTGGGTGGGCTTTGATGACATGCAGAGTGTGGACACTAAGGTAGGTAGGCAAGTGGATCTGGGGATATGAGGACACTCCTTTGGGGAGGATGGGAATGTGTGGCAAAATGCCTCAGTGCTCTGTGTTGAAGGAGAGTTTGGGATCCTAGACTCTAGGACAAGATCCAGTGGCCATGGAGCACAAACAGGAGGGGTTAGAATGGTGCAAGAAAGAGTTGGAACTGAAAACGAGGGAAGAAGCGAGGAGTGGAGAGAAGGGAGGAGAAGAGGGAAGGGAGAAGAAGTAAAGTGATGCCTTTATAGAGGCATCAACCATTTCAGGGCAAATCCGTCAGTCCCTCTCATGGATTACCTTCATAGGAGTCTGGATTTCTGAGTTTACCAGATTTAGGGCAGAAAGGAGGCACAAGTATAACTGATAACCCTAGGCCATTTATCTTGCTAGTGGCTTCCTTGTTTCTACCTTTTTTTCCCCCTCTTGCAGAGACTTTTTATTTATAGTATTCCTACAGGTTCTAAAATTAGCTTTCTGAAGTGTTATAAAATTAAACTATTTTATAAACTTTGTGAAAAATATGAGCCAGGTAAGAAGAGGAGGAAATCTAAACTTATGTAGTAGCCTAAATACATATCAACAGATTAGCCTAAAATATCAAGAAAGTGAAGTATTAAAGTCCATTTGGCAATATTTTTATGTTATGTGCCAGAGTAGGAAGCAAAATAAAATAGTAGATTTTGTACTCTATTTTTAGAATTAAAGTTAACTTTAAGAAGCCCAGCCCACATAATCTTTTCTGTTTTTCTTTTGAGTTATATAGAAAGAAAAATAAGAGTGGTTATGTGAGGATTCCTGAAGTATATTATATACTAAAGCTGGTTAAGAAACATAAAATACCTTTGCGGTGAGGGAGAGAGAGGAGTTTTGGGACATTGTGCTGATATTCGCTGGAGAGAAGAGCTAATCTAGTTCTTCCACGTTAGCATTTCTAGTTGTGTGTCCATATAACTTGCATGTAATTATAGTACTGCCTTTCACATGGGATGCTAAGCCTCTCAAGGGCAAGAGTAAGAGTGTTATGCCCTCCCTCTCTTAAACTGCATGACACATAGTAGAAAGGAACTCAGTACTGCAGAATGAATGAAGGAAATAACATAAAAAAATTCATTGTAAAGTACTGCCTTTTTTTTTTTTCACATGCAAAATTGTTTATCCTTCAGTAAAGAAATGTGACTTTCATTTAAAAAACAAAAAACAATAGGAATGGCACACACACTCTGCCAAGACACTTTACCACAATAGATCCTTTTGAGTTACAGACAGTAAAACATATTCAAGGGGAGCATTTAAAAAAGCCACATAGGTTTAAGATTTCAGTGCTGTGTCCTTCCAGTTGATTCAGCAGACACAGAAGTGGCTTTTGGGTTTAGATTTTTTAAAGCTCTCTTCAAAGGCAAAGTAATAATAGAATTTACTAAATAACTTTTAAGACATGCAGAATTACAATCCATGTTTGAGACGCTCTCCATTTCAAAAGGAGACTCTCCTGGTTGCCCAGAGCTCAGAACCACGTTAAATGCCGGAGAGTACAGTGGCAGCCTGTTTGAAGTTTCCCATAGAATTCGTTCCTTTATTTTCTAGCCATAATTTCTGAAGTTTATTTCTGGCACTTTTTGGGTGAGAAAGCTCTTGAGAGATAGCATTTGAGATAACATTTTCAAATCCTTTCTTAAAAATTGGTGAGGTGTTATTTATAAGTAAAGAAAATAAGTACAGTTGATTAGCACTTTGAAGTTTACCAACTCCTTTCATATATCTTCTCACTGGAGCCCCGAGTTACTTCTTCAGGGTAACAGAGAATTATCCCTATTTTACTGATAAAGAAGCTGAAGTACTGCCTTTTTTTCCCCCTGAAAAATTATAACCATGGAAATTTTACAGTTCTCCTTGGTTATTGTTTGGTCACCCCATTGTAAGTTCAGCAGAACCAAATTTTTCCTATTTTAATTCATACCCATTTCACCTTATTTGCTCCTTTCAGAATACCCATAACCAATTCTCTTCCAATTATCCCTGTCTCTTTTCTCCATTACCTTAACTTTCTTCCTTTTTCCCCTCAGTTTTTCCTTTACACTTAAACACTTAATGACCAGAGCTAGAAGTGATAATCGAAGGGTATAAAAACACACATTACTGTGAAAAAAAGAGTTATTCTATTATTCATTCAAACTCTTTATATATTGCACTATCTTTTTGTTATTCTATCAATTTCTTTTTTTTTTTTTTTTCCTAAGATTTTATTTATTTATTCATCTATCCCCCCCCCCCCTTGCTGCCCGTGCTCGCCGGGCCAGCCAACCATGCCACGCGGGCGGGCCCGCCCTCACCAGGAGGCCCCGGGAACCGAACCCGGGGCCTCCCACATGGCAAACGGGAGCCCCACTGACTGAGCCACAGCCGCTTCCCTCTATCAATTTCTTGTATCTCAAGATACAACTAAATATTTGTTCCTACTAAATTTTTTTCTGTTTATCAAAAACTTAAAAAAAAAAAAAAATTGGCAGTCTTGTTTTTGTTTGTTTTATCATAACCAACTATCTTTTTGTACATACATGACATACATGATTTTCTAATTAATAGCTTTAGTTCTAATCTTTCTCCCAGGTGTCAGTCACCGAGCTCTAACTGCCTACTGGACAGCTCCATATGGATATCCCTCCAAAACAAATATTCCTAAACAAACCTAAAATGGTGCCATTATTTTTTCCAATCAACATGACAATTTTTTTTTTTTTTTTAAGTTAATCTTGACTCTTTTCTCTCTCCACATTTTCAAGCAATTCTTTATACCTTTGACCCTGGAGAGTTGTGATGGTTAGGTTATTGTGTCAACTCAGCCATGTAATGGTGCCCAGTTATCTGGTCAAGCAAGCAATGGGCTAATTGCAATACAAGGGCATTTCATGGACTTTAATCATCAGAGAGTTGATTGCATAGGTGGCTGGTTACATCTACAATCAACTGAGGAGACTGCTGTCAGCAATGAGTGACATCTCATCCAATAAGTTGTAGGCCTTAAAAGGGAAAGTGATTTCAGCATTCAGAGAGAGAATTCCCATCTCTACCTCAGACAGTCAGTGTCTCCTGGAAACTCACCAAGGACCTTCATCTGAGTCCCTGGTTTACAGCCTGCCCTGTGGAATTTGGGCTTGTGCATCCCCACAGTCACATGAGACAATTTTATAAAATCTCATACTATTTACAGATATTTCCTGTCTGTCCTGTTTTCCTAGAGAACCCTAACTAATATATGCATTTTTAGAGCTTCTAAGAATTCTGGGCCTTGGGTGTGGTGACTCCATGAGCCAGAGCAAGAGGTGGCTAGCAGTGGATGGCCCTCTCTTGCTCTCATAAACCTGAACACTCTTTTTTTCAAGAAGTCCCTGACTCCATCTAACCTATAAGTCTACTGCTATACTCTAGGCTCAAACCCTTTCCTGAACTTGACATGAGCCTCTATGGACCTCTTTGAATCTCCTTGTGTATGTCCCTTTGTGTCTCCCTTAGGTTCAGTTTCTAATGAATTCAAACCTAGGGGTGGGGGCCATGATCTGGTCTATTGATATGGACGACTTCACTGGAAAATCCTGCAGCCAGGGCCCCTATCCCCTCACCCAGGCTGCCCAGAGAAACCTTGGCTCCCTCTGAGGGTAATAGAGTCTGGGGTTAGGATTAGGAGTGCACAGAGGCCTGGACAGAGCAGGGCACAGGAGACTGGGGGAGATCATCTATCCGTATTTGGGTTGACCCTTTCTCATGCGCCTTTGGACTTCTGCTTTGTTTTCTTACCAACCAGGTGGTTCTGTCTTTTTGGTAAGTTTCTGTATTAGTCAGCCAAAGGGGTGCTAATGTAAAATACCAAAAATGGGTTGGTTTTAATAAAGGGTATTTATTTGGGGTAGAAGTCCACAGATACCAGGCCATAAGGCGTTAAGTTTCTTCTCTCACCAATGTTCATTGCCACATGTTGGAGCAAGACAGCTGCCGGTGTTTGCCAGGGTTCAGGCTTCTGGGTTCCTCTCTTCCCGGGGCTGCATTTCTCTCCAGGCTTAGCTCCTATTTCTTCCACAAGGTCAGCTGTAGATGATCGGGCGAACGGCTTGCTTCTCTTCTCCTGGGGCCTTCTTTCCAACATCAAAACTGCTTCTCAAAAGACTGCTTCAACTGTCCTTTGCCTTGCCTTTTATATTCAATTCCCCACCCACCAAGAGGTGGGGCTCAATGCCCTAATCCTAACCTAATCATGCCCAGATTAACAGATCAGTTTACAAGCATGATCCAATTATATTTTTGGAATTCATAATTACATCAAACTGCCACAGTTTCCCACAGACTTGAAAAATAATAACAATTATAATTTTGGCTACCACATTATGAGCCAAAGGCTTTCTTTGCATGGATGGGGGGATAAACATTGAGCCCATCACAATTGTTGGTTGCAAAAACATCAACTTGTTTTAATTTTCTAAGTCAAAATAAATCATGAGCCTCAATTCACTGGACTAATGAGAAACACAATCTAAGGCATTCCTAATGCCCCCTGCCCCTCTGCTCACAGTTGGTCTTATGGAAGCAGGTGGCTTTGCTGCTGCTCCTTACTTGGGCCCCTGGTTCCCTAGGTGCATTGTTTATCCTCTTAGGTGGTGTGAGCTGATGCTGAACATCCAGCCATGCCGAGATCCATTGGTTCTATGGTGGAGGAGCAGGATTCTTGGGGGTCATTACAGACAGACATCTGAAGACATTTGGCCATGCTGTCCAGGGGCAAGGCCCAGAAGAGTTTGAAAATTTCTTAGACTAAATGAATGGGCAGCTTCCTTCCAGTTCTGAGCACCGTAATTTAGTAACTTGATTCAGGCCTCATGTTACTGACTTGGGCTTTGAAATATTCTTCCTTTTATTTCCAGACTTAACCTATAGCTGAGCAGGTTGCCTGCTGCCTGCTTCATCTCCAGAAATTCTTCTGTGGGATGCACCTCATCAGGGTGGCCTCAAGATTTCTCTCTTCTTTCCCTTGTCTTCTTCTCAGACTTGGGACTGGGCTTGGCTTTTTCTCCTGCAGCTGCTGACTTGTGGTCCTGGGGCATAATTTTAAAAATCCTTTTTGCTCCAACAAGTGTGACCTCGTTCAAGCAATCCAGTATAAGGCTGTCCTGATCCTACTATTTGTGGGGCCCCAGGAACAAATTGATCTCACTTGTCATATGTTTAAATATTTAAAAGCGCTAACTGTTGAAATATGATTTATGCTGCTACATTGACAGATATGCCTTTGCAACAAGCTAGAAGATCAGGTTTGAATTTAAAATTCTTAGACTCCTTGGAATTCTGCACAAGAACGTGGCTGCCTGTGCCCTTGGCCCCCAGCCCCCCAGGTAATCCCATTCCTTTCCCACCTGCAGCTCTGTCTTGCAGAGCTGGTTCTCACACACACTTATGGGCATCTCATTCTTTGCATCCAAGTTTGTCTACACCCCCTGTAAAAAGCCTTGGGGCTAGGAGTGTGAACACCTGTGGTGTGGCCCAGCCCAAAGATGATGGACCTGTGCAGGCCCTGAAAGTGGGCCTGGGGGGTATTGGGTATTTGGGTCATGGTCTAGAAGGGGAGGGATGTGAGCTCTGGCTGCACGTGCCCCTATCCCTGCAGTCCCCTCATGGCCCATGGGCCAAATCAGATCCTCTGCCTGTTTTCATACATTAAAAAAAAATTTTTTTAAACGCAGCCCCATTCAATTCAGTTTATGCAATATCTATTCAATATCTATGGCTGCTTTCCCGCTACAACAGCAGAGCTGAGAAGTTGCAGACTGTAACGTTCTCAAAGCCTCAAAAATTTTCTATCTGACCCTTTATAGAAAGCTTCCCCGACCCCTGCAGGCTCTAAAACATGGTACTCAAGACCAGGAGTCCTCTTGCCGAGGTCTAGGGCTGTTTTTGGGTTTAGTAGCACTGATTTTTAGGATAAACTGCGTGTTTTGCCTTCTTCCACCTCCCTTCTAATCCTTTCCTTCTAGAAAAATAATTTTTATCCTAACCTTTGAACAACGCTTTTGTGCGCATATCTAATTCCCATGGCTTGTGAACTAGGTTATATAAGCCTCATTTGCATTGAGGTAACTGGGACTCAGGGCGTGCAAGTTCACATATCTAGTAAGGGATGGGGACTAGACTGAATCTCAGAATGTAGCAGCTGCAGGATTGGAAGAGGGGAGACAGGATGGCAATACTGGGGGATTTGTTTCAAAACTGCTTTCAAATACCCCCTTAGTTATGACAGAAAACATCAGATGTACATATTAAAGGAAGCACTGATAGAGACTGGGGAAGTTAGTCCATGAGGTCCCCCTAAAAGCCGCTCCAGTTTTCACATCTTCTAACTGCAACATAGACCTTGCTTGGGACACCTCTCTGGTTTTCTAACTCTGTGTCAGTCCTTCACGTCCCCTGATCATCCAGGTTCTCGAAAAGCAAAAGAAGGACATAATAAAGATCACAGTCTGGAGTTGGATGCCTGGGTTCTCATTCTGAATTTGTCACTAATCTACTGGCTGTATGACCTTGGCAAATTATCTAACTCCTCTGTGCCCCAGATTTCTCATCTGTAATATGAGGGTAGTATGATACCAACCTCCTGGATTTGTGAAGGTTCATACATTCATATTTATAAAGCATTGAGTCCAAAGCCTGGCATATCATGGACATTACTAAAGTGTTTGCTGATACTCCTATCACCTCCTGTTGTCGTGGGGCACAAGGCTGAGTATGGACAGCTGCCCAACACATTAACCTTGGCCTTGAGTGGAGTCTAAGAGCCTCTATGGAAACCTCCCTTAAACCTGCCAGTGGAGGGAATAATTTGCTTTGCAAACATCCGGGAGCAGATTAAAGAGATTTGGGCCTCTCTTTTGGCTAGAATGGGGAGAGACTTTGGTCAATCGTTTTTACCCCAGACCACCTCTTTGAGGTGATCTTTTAAGGCCAAGAGTCCTCTGGCAAGAAGGACCATAGCTGAGAGTCGTATAAAGGTGGTGGGGATGAGAAGCAAGAGGAAGTAACGATTAGGAACCAAGGCTCTAGAGTCAGGCTGTCTCTCCTTGGACCACAGCTCTGCTGCTTATCAGCTGTGTGAACTTCAGGAGATTATTGTGTCTCTTTGTGCCTCAATTTTCCTAATTTGTAAAATGGATGATAAACATAGTGTCTACCTCAAAAGATTATTTTGAGGATTAAATAAATTAATACATGCAAAGCACCCAACACATCACATGTGCTGAGTGAATGTTAGCTGCTATTATTACTTTTAAGACTAGTCCAATTCTAGTTACAATGTCTCATGTCCTTGGTGGTCTCCCAAGGTTCAGATTGAGGCCAAGCTGAGTTGAAGACCTGGGAAGGGTTAGGACATGATTGTGGAGATAGCCCTGAGCTCTGAGGCAGCTCCCTACTTGTGCAGAAGAAGCCACTGGGACCCATTCATATATGCTATTAAATGGGTCTGGCCAAGATGTTCTCAAGGGTCTGACCAGCATTTTTTCAGATCTTGAAAACTCACCTGGTAGACTTCTAAGTGGAAGGTAGCACTACACTTCCTCTCAGAGGTGTGAGGAGAGTTCAACCAGCTGTGCTACCCTCTGCTGGATGAGATTTCAGTCAATCTGGGTAGATGCCCTGGGGAAGGTGTCACTGTCAAAGGTAAAGCCAGGCCCACCTTAGAGGACAGCAGGCCCCACCTTTTCTCCTCATATTCCCTTCTAGGACCAGGACCCTCAGACATGGTCTGGAGATCTGTGATATAACATCATGGTGGGCTCCTTGTATAGGCAGTAAAAAAGACTGGGCATGGAATGGGAAGAGGCAGGTCCTGCAATATTATAATTTTCAGAGCTTTGATTCAAGGGCATTTTTTTTTCAGCTGCCTTTTCTCTGATTTACATGGCTCCCTGGGACCTTCTCCCAGGTCTTGCTGCTTCTCCCTTCTGAGTCAAAACCTAATTAGAAATGTCTTTGTCCCAGGTGACTTTCTTCCATCCTATGTGAACCATGGGTAATCTTCAATTAAACAGAAGCACCTTTGGAAAATGATGCTTTCTCACTTCAGTTTTGATGAACCCTTACAAATGTCTAGCCACCACTCAACATCTATTGCTATGATAGACTCAAGGAAGAGGGGCTTGGGCAGCGGCTACCCACCATTGTCCCCCAGGGATAAAGCCTAGTCAAATGGCTGTCTGACTTCCCTTGCTCAAACTCCTTCCTAGGATCCAACTAGTCTCTTTTGACCCAAGGGACCTATTCTCACGTAATGACTTTGGATCCAAGGCCAACCTCATGTGTGTGCCAGATATGCCATTTTGCTAAATGTACCTTCAGTCAACAACCAGTTCACTTTTGAAGCTGCTGTTCTCACCAAGTCTCCATTGTGTCCTTGGATTGATTACCCAAGATGGAAAACATAGATAAGATTCAGAGGGTGAAGGGGAGTCACGTGTCACCCTGCCCCTTTATCCCTGAGCTCCCACTTTGCCTAATGAAGAGAGTCAGGTGCAGGGTGGTAAGGCTTGCAGTGCTCCCTATAAAAAGCCCTTGAACGCTTGTTGAGGCCTGGAACTCGCGACTGGGACTTCCCGTCAAAATGGGCAAGCTGTTGATTCTTGCTGGTAAGTCTTTCCCAGGCAAGCCCAGATGAGAATTCAGGGAAGCTGCTTTTTCATCTTTCACTTGCTGACTCTTACATCTGCATTGTCTGTTTCATTTCTTCCAGCATCCTTGAATTCATAACAGTGGGGAAGGAAGGGCCCAAGAGCCCCTGAGGTCTGCATATGGGAGGGAAAATGGACAAGTCTGGCAGACCAGGACAAGGACATTTCCCCACACATAAAATGATGGAAGACTTGGGCTTGCCCTTCCTCTTCTTTGCCAGCACAGAAGGGGAGCTCAATGCATTAGACTTGATCATGAGTTAATCAACTAATAGGAGCAATTAGTAGAAAAAATGAATGAGACAGCTATTTTTTTCTGAATGTTGTACTCTGTAGACAAATGAGAGGGGTTGGGGAGGGAGAAGAGAAGACCCTCAAGAGCAGTTTCCCAAGTGCTGACTTGTTTCCCAGAGATGACTAAACTGTGGATTAGAGCCCAAGGAGAGTGATCACTGCTGGGCACAAAACTGTGTGGTTGGGTGAGTTGGAAGGGAATAAAATTCAGAAGCATCATTTCACTTGAAAAGTAGAGTGAGGTTGGTTCTGGAAAAGGTGACTCCTAGGCCTCAGTGTGAAGAGACTGCTATAGGAAGGGGCCCTTTCCCTTCTGCATTTCCAATGCCTCCTCCATCCTTTCTCACCAATTTGGCTTTATATTCAGGGGTTGTTCAAAATGCCTATCAATGAAGTTGACAATAAGCCAGGCACTGCGCTGGGTAGTGGGGAGTCAGAGGTATAAACATAGTCCCTGCCCCCAAGGAGCTCCAGGTCTAGTGGACAGGTCAATAAACAAATATCTTTCAACGTGATAAGTGCAGTGATAGAGATAAGCCAGCATAGATACCAGGGGAGCCTAGAGGGAGAACAGGGAGGCACAGTACAAATATCACCTTTCTTGAGAACTCTTCCCCGACCCCTGTTTTCCATGACGCTCTATGCATTTCTCAATTTTATCCCTTGTCGCATTGCATTTCACTTATTTGTTTACAGATTTGACTTCCCCGCTAGGCTGTGAGCTCCTTGAAAGCAAGGACCCAGTCCAGCTTTTCTTTTTCTCACCAGCATCCGAAACTTAATATGGGTTTGTTGAAAGAATAACGACAGATCCTCCTGGTTCCTGAGCCAGGTAGCTCACTGAATGCCTACCTTAACCAGCTGCTCCAGAAGTATCATGCAGGAGCTCATTTTGAGTAAGGATTTATAGGGCAGAGGGGGCATCAGGCCCCAGCACCCCTTCCCCATTTACTGACCAGTGATGTACCAGACTTACTTCTTCCCAGCCAGGGAAAGGATGATCCCAGCACACTCTGACCAAGGTCTCTTTTCTTTTTAAGGGCTGGCCTTGCTGCTACAGCTGGGTAAGTACCCCACATGAGGGTAGGGTGTGCCAGGCTACCTGGGGGTGAGAGCCTGGGAGAGGTGAGTCAGGGCAGGGCCTGTCTCTCACTTCTCTGTCACCCCAGGCACAGCCACCAAAATCGTCTGTTACTTCACCAACTGGAGCCAGTATCGGCCTGGCATTGCCCGTTATATGCCCGAGAATGTGGACCCCTGCCTCTGTACACACATCATCTATGCTTTTGCCGGGATGGCCAATAACCAGATCAAAACCATCGAGTGGGATGATGAGGCCCTCTATGCTGGCATCAACGGCCTTAAGAACTAGTGAGTTCTGGGCTTGGGCTCTGTGCTGGGTCGAAGGCTCTCTCTTCTAGGCCTTTCAGAAGTTCCTTGAGAGACACTGACTTTGCATTCTTAGCCTCTGAGTGCCATCCACAATCACTTTTGTGCCTCATCAGCAGTGCTGTCAGCATCATTCTCCCCAGAAAAGGCAGGCTGCTGTCATACTTCTGGATTATTTTCTCACCAGGTCCTCAGTGTTATATTTTGTGTCCGAGGAGATGCTGCTGTGAATAGTACTCCTTGGACTTTTCCATGTCACTAAGCAATCCCACACGGCCTATTGGATTGGTGCCGGTTCTTGTGCTAGTTAAATGGTTAGCATATTGATTGGGTCATTTCTATGCAGCAGGCATTATACTAGGTGCTTTTCATTTATGATTTCAGTAAAAACACACAACAAACACTATAAAGTAGGCATATTAAAACCATTTTAAAGTGGAGGAAACTGAGTCATAGAGAAGTTAAAAGGTTTCCCCAGTCTGCAGAACTAGTAAGTAGCAGAACCCAGGAATGCCTGATCAGTTTACCAGAAAGGATTGTTGACACTTTGGTCCGGTTGGGAATCCAATGTCTTGGTTTATGATATAAAGGATTGAGGCTTGAATCCTGGCTCTTCCACCTTACTAGCTGGGTGATCTTGTACAATTTATTTAACCTCTCTGAACCTCACTTAACGGTAAAATGAGATTAATACTTCCCACCTGGTGCAATTTTAAGGGCCATAGGAGCCAAGTATGCAAAGTACCTGACATTTAGTAGGCACTCAGTAAATGCTGGACACTTCCACTTCCCTACTTTTTGCTCTTTCCTTTGAGGGACTGACTTTTAGTTTTCTGGTCTTGGTTATCCCAGCAGCTCCAGTCTGTGCTAAGGACTGCTTTTAGGTTCCCCCATTCTCCCTTGGGTATGTTGCCCCTCTTTCCCGAAAGCTCCCCGCCATACCACTGTCAGCACTGGGGGTGAGAACCTGTCCAATCAGTATTTATACTGTGCCCCAGAGCTATCCATGGCAAGAGGGCAACTTGCTCCTGCAGAAAGCACTGCTCCCAATACAAGGCCACAGACTGGTGACAGGGAAGCCCTGGGACTACTCAGGTGTGGGATGTGAGGCTACAAGGACTGACCAGCAGATGGTAGTGCCTTGTCAGTGGAATTCCTTTTGCATATATATCTTTCTTATCTCCAGCAACACAGAACTGAAAACCCTGCTGTCTGTTGGTGGCTGGAACTTTGGAACCCAAGGGTAAGACCTTGTATGAATGGATGAGCCAGTCCCGGGTGACCTAGTCTCTTCCAAATTCCATGGGCTCTGAAGTGGGATGCACCTGGGTCTCAAATCCCAGTTCAGACATTTCAGGACCCTTCTCTTACCAGGTCTCCCTGAAGCCTGGTTTACCTCCATCATAGCTTTTCCCACACTGTATTGAAATTGCCTACTGATTTGTCTACACCTTCTTTGATAGGAGCTCCTCCAGAGCAAAAACTCTGTTTTAGTCACTACTGCAACCCCAGCACTCACTAAAAGTTAAATAAATGACTGAATAACTGAATGTGTGTCTGAGCAAATAGTTAGGAGGCTAAGTGACAAGACAGAGTCTTGAGGGGCTTACACCACTATTATTTCCTCCTGTATCATCCCTAAAGTGCCCCATGGGAGAATTTTGCTCTTGAGAAAGCTCATGTCAAAGTCCATCACTGCCACAAAGGTCGTAATGACTTGCTGATTTCAGATTCTCTGATATGGTGGCCACTGCTGAGAACCGCCAGACCTTCATCCAGTCGGCCATACAGTTCCTGAGGAAGTACAACTTCGATGGGTTGGACATTGATTGGGAATACCCGGGCAATCGTGGCAGCCCCCCTGACACCCAGAAGCTCTTCACTGTCCTGCTAAAGGTGACTTGCCCTCCCTTTGTCCAAAGAACATAGGACCTGACCCACAGCTGGCTGGGTTAGGCCTCTGGGTAAGGTCTGAGGATGGGTGCTGTGAGTGGCTGAATACGCCCCAGGCCAAGGATCACATCCTTGCCAGCTCAAAGCCTGACTTCTTTAGTACAAGATCAGACCCTTCTTTCAGAGAAAACGCACACTGCCCAAGTTATAGAGACTGATGCATGACAGAATAATGATAGTTCATAGATTTATGGTAAGAAATGTAACTGCCGAGAGGATTGACCTCTCTATCTCTAGCCACAGATATGAGAAGTCAGATGTTTCTCAAACAGTCCATCCATGGGCAGCTTCTAGACAAGCTCAGTTCCTTACAGGTCTTGGATATGCAGTGGCACCAAGCTTTGAGAGGTGGGTACAAATACCTCCATGGAAGAGGCACTCTTGCCACCAGGACCAGACAGTATTGGGCCAGGGTGCCCTCTCCTCTGGACAGAGCTTGGTTGAGCACCAATGTTTGTTTTGATATTTTTGTTGCCTCTTCTCCACAACTGATTTTTCTGATCATGAGATTCAATCACAATAGTTGGCAAGGTTGGGAGCCATTTTTCTTCTCTTTAACATAAACTTTTTTTCTTTAAATTTTCAGCTCTGGTTATTCTTTGTTCATTTTAAACTCTCAGAGTGTGACCAAATTCCCCTCACTTCCAAGTTCTCGGGAGACAACCCACTGTTGTCCTCAGGAACCAACAACAGCTTATAGGACCAAAGAACTCTAAACTGAGCACTTTGCAGCTTTCTATGTAAGCATCTTGAATACCACGTACTTACTGGTCCTTCCAACCTGAGTTCAGTGTCCTCTGTTTCTCAGGAAATGTATGAGGCTTTTGAGCAAGAGGCCACCCAGAACAACAAGCCCAGGTTGCTGATTTCTGCTGCGGTGTCGGCTGGCAAAGGGACCATTGAGACTGCTTATCAGATCCCTGAGATGTCTAAGTAAGTAAACCCCAAGACTGGTTTAAGACTCAGTGTTCCTGGCACCATCTCCATAGAGTGGAAATGCCCAGATACCAGTGGCCAATGTTCAGTTACCCTGGACAGAAGGGGCTCTATCCTAAACCTAAGGGAGAGGCATGGAAAGCCAGCCTGAGCCCTGACCTTGTTTCTAAACCATTTCCATGTTTCTCTATGGTAAAAGGCTGTTTAGAGAAGGTTAGTTGAATCTCAGACTTCTTCGAGTCCTGAAGATCTGAATGTAGTCAGGGATTGGTTAGGGATTGAGTGTCTTCTATGTATCAGGTGTCTTTGGGATAAGGGTGAGGGAGAATGGAATAAAGAATGGAATAAATGGAATAAATGCATATTCTCTTATGGCATAATCACAACACATTTTGTAGGGACTAGGAACTATAGGTGGAGTGGAATGGAGAACCTGATTTCCCTTAGGTCATTTCTTTCTCCCCTTCTGCCTTCCCCCTCTATACTCAAGGTACATGGACCTCATTAATGTGATGACCTACGATCTAAGGGGCTCCTGGGAGGGCTTCACAGGAGAGGACAGCCCCCTGTTTGCAGGACCCAATGACCAGGGAGATTACAAATACTTTAATGTGGTGAGTAAGGAAGTGGGTTCAAGCAGCCAATCCTAACAGATCACTTTATAGCAAGTCATGTAATCCCTGACGCAGGACTGAAAGGGAGGCCAAGGAAGCTGGATGGACAGGACGAAGAAGACAAGAGGGCATCAGAGGACTTCGGAGGCCTGCTCGTTCTTTTCTTTCCTAATCTGGTTCATGCTCCTTACCTCTCTGTTCCAATGATTAATTGCACTCGTTTATCCTTCACACCAAAGAAGGCAGAATGGGATTTTGGGATAATCACAAACATTGCTGAAGTTTTAAAAGTATCATTTCTATTTATTCTAGGAATACATTTCATGATTCATATTGCTCCCTCCCGCCCCTCCCCTTTCTTCCTCTCCCCTGAGGCTAATCTTCCTAATCAGTATGGCTATGGCAGCTGTAACAATGACTCCACTTTATGATCAGAAGTTGGGTAGGTAAATGGACTGGATGTGATTGCAGTGGAGAATTCAACCAGGGATTTTCAAATTGGCATAGAGACGCCTTCTTGGTCGCTACCCCATGTGCAAACAACTCAATCCTGCCATGTTCAGCCTGTTGGGAAGACAAATGGATGCATGGCTGCACTCCAGTGAGACCCCAAATGCCAAGTCTGGTATGAGGGGATGGATGATGAGAGAGCATTTCATTCCCTGTTCACACAAGGGGCCTATGGACTGAAGATGCCTCCAACATCTAGTTCTAGATACGAGGGTGCCCCATTTTCTTTCTACCAGGTTGGATGTGGAAAGGGCTTGACCGATTGCTGTATCTGGAGTTGTCAGGGAACTGGGCAGAAAACCTATGCTATTCCTCAGGCCTCTGGGCATGAGCTTGGTTGCTTCCTAATGGCATCTTCCTCCTCTTGCCTCCAGGATTACGCAATGAACTACTGGAAGGACCAAGGTGCCCCCGCTGAGAAGCTGATGGTGGGCTTCGGGGCTTATGCCCGCACCTTCACTCTCACTAACTCTGCCAATCACGGCCTGGATGCGCCCACCTCGGGCCCCGGGACTGCTGGACCCTATACTCAGGAGGCCGGGACTCTCGCCTACTTTGAGGTAATATCCTCAGAAGGCTCAGGTGAGCAGGGACAGCTGCTTGCCTTGCTCCAAAGTGTTGGATTTACTTCCATAGAGAGATAATCTATACACGGGTATTTCCGATAGAGGGTACGCTATTGATCAGGCTGCTCTGAGTGCTGCTGTGCTTGTGTATATGGTGGGGAAGAAAGGGCAAATGAGTGATAAAATATCATAGATTTTAACCTTTCCAAGCACATATGCATCTTCAATACTAGCAGATGCTAATATTTACTGAGTGCACATGGAGGGCCAGGCTCTGTTCCAGGTGATTTTTTTGCATATCATCTCATTTATCCTTCACAACAAACTATGAGCTACTGATATTATCCCCACTTTACAGAAGAGGACACTGAGACACAGAGGGGCTGTGTAATTTGCTCAAAGTCACAGAAGTAGTAAGTGGCAGAGCTTACTTCAATTCCATCCTAAATTGTCCAGCTCCAGAATTTCAGATCTTAACCATTTTGCTCTAGTGTGTCCTTGTTAGCTTTTTTGAGGCAAAAGTCCTAGCTCAAACCAGCCTTCACAGAAGGTGGTTTTTCTTTCAAATAAGAAAAACAGGAAAATTCCTTTCAAAAGGAAAGTGGGACACCAGGCACAAAGAGCTTGCTTTGTCCATTGTCACAGCCATGGTTGTTGTCAGACACGGGGCTGGATTTCATGTCTCATCTCTCTGTCCAGTGCTCTCTCCACTGTCTCATTAGACTGGAAAGCCAGGCAGGGGGCTGGGATGAATCTGGAACTATGTGCTGTTATTTCCAGCAAATGGGGCCAGTGGGGAAGAGGCGTATTCCAGAAATGCAAGAGAGGGAGGAGGGGAGGTGGCCAGAGCAGAGCACAGCCTATGTGAGTAATACTGCTTCTCCCACACCTGCCCCAGGTTTGCTCCTTCCTGAAAGGGGCCACCGAGGTATGGAATGCCCCCCAGGAGGTACCCTATGCCTACAAGGGGAACCAGTGGATTGGGTATGATAACCCCAAGAGCTTCACCCTCAAGGTAATCTCAACATCTTCCCTTCTGCACTGTTGGGGGAGGTGGGGTGTTGGCACCTGCCCTCCAGGTGGTCTTGAGCTACAACCCCAAGACACCCTTAAGAACAGGAAGGTGAGAAGAGGCCCAGGGAGGGCCAGAGGTCTCCCAGTAAGCCAGTGACCAGCTGCAGAGTTCTGCACTTGGGCAGCCCCCTCTGCTCCCACTTAGTGGCAGGTGGGCCTTCTTCCTCCCTGTACCTGTTCCTCCCGCCCCCTCCTCAAGACTCTCCTTTGGCCCCTTCCCCTGTTCTGCTCTGGCCCTGATCCAGCTCTCCAATTTGTGTTTCCCAAGGCAAGCACTCTTCCATACTACCAAGGCCACTGTGTAGATTAGAGTTCCTTCCTCCCCTTTGCCCCTCTCCTGCTTATGGCAAATTCATTCAGGCTAAAGGAAAATCAGGAGGTGAAAGGAAAATCAGGATGTAAGAGATCCTCTGGGCCAGGAGGCTTCTGCCCATTAGCTTTTGCACTCTGAGGCCTGGAGAGGATGTGCTGCCTGCTTACCAAGCTCAGGCCCCTTCTACCCTCTACTTCTCCACCTGGAACACTCTCTCTCTGCCCAGACACTTTGCTCTGTGAAGGGCTCTATATCTCTTTTGACCCAAGTCCCAGCTCAAACAAACCTTCTCAGAAGCTGGTCTGTGATAGCAGAGGGCAGAGAAAAGGGCTGCGTGGGGCCCAACACTCTCTTCCTCCCTGACTTGGTGGTTCTACATGTTTCTGTGCATAAAAACATGTCAATCAATTCCTCAGGGTTGCTGCAGGGAAGAAACTCCCATTCCTTCCTCCCCACCCCTGGGTCATCGTCCTCCCCTGGTGCTACAGCTACTCCCTGCACCTGTACAAGAACACCCCCCAGTGCCCCTGGCTCTCTCCCATAGGCCGAGTGGCTACTGAAGAACAGCTTTGGAGGGGCCATGGTGTGGGCCATCGACCTGGATGACTTCACGGGCACTTTCTGTGGACAAGGCAAATACCCTCTCATGAACGCCCTCAAGTCTGCCCTCGGTGTGTCCACTCCCAGTAAGTAGTGATTTGCCACCCACCAGTCATGAGATAACAAACTAGATATGGTTGAGGAAGAAGAAAAAGGCTTTGCAGAACTGCTGCCAGCCTGGCCTCCAAGAAGGCCTCCTCCACATCTCCCATATCTCCTTGCATGTTCTGTGTGAGGCTAGAAGACCCAGGGCCTGCAAGGGTGCAGCTCTTGGGTCACTGCCTAGTGAGAGAGGGAGGACCTATTAATGTTCCTGAGGGTTCTTCCCTTCTCTCTAGACCTGCGCAGAGGGGCTTCAGCAAAGTGACCAGAACAATCAGGAGACTGGGAAGGGGAAAGGGGACCAGAAACGCCTGCCCAGCTCGACTTTATGAACTTTGTGGAGTACAGAAGACAAAGCAAGGGAGGGATTAAAAACTTAGGAGATAAAGAAAGTGATGGGAGAAGGAGGAACCTTAAGGTATCCAGGTTGGACCTGCCCCAGATGGGGAGCAGAGTCACAGCTGCCCTCAACACCCCAAGTGCTGGGGCAAATCCAGGAAGCCAGAGGGGCTGGGAAGCATGGTGACAAGCTGGTGCTGATCATCGGCTCTTTATTCTGTGGGGCCTGCTGATTCTTTTAGGCCCCATGTAATCGCCACAGGCACTCTGGGAGACAGATTAATTCTTTTAGAGTAATTTTGTAGTACTTACTATGTTATATACCAAGCACTTGGAAAACACCTTATATGCATTATTTCATATAATTTTCATAATAATTCCAGGAGTCTTTACTAATATCCCACCACACAGGTGAAGAAAGTGAGGCTCGGAGAAGTTAATACCTTGTTTACGGTCACATGGCTAGTGGCAGAGCCGGGCTAGGAACTTGAATCCCTGATTCAGGCTCAGAGCATTTAACCACTCACTGGTTCAAGTGGGATGTGCCACAGTGACCCTATAGGCATGACAGTCCTCCAGGGAAAGAAATCCACTCCAGAACTTACGGAGACCCTTTCCTTTCTCTCTTCAGGCTGCAGGGTGCCCACCTCTACCCTAGGCACCAGCGTGGCCCCCATTGTCACTGCGGCTCCCAGTGGGGGCGGCAGCAGTGGGGGCGGCAGCACTGGCGGATTCTGTGCAGGGAAGTCTAATGGTCTCTATCCCAGCCCCACCAGCAAAAGCATCTTCTACAACTGTGTGAATGGATATACCTACCAGGAGGCTTGTCAGCAAGGCCTGGTCTTTGACACCAGCTGCTCTTGCTGTAACTGGGCTTAAATCACCCACCTTTGGGATTATAGGAGAGAAGGATGATTAAATGAAAGTTATGCATAAGAATGCCAAGTTGTCTGTTTTGCTTTATAAATCTGCATGACATTGTCCTGCATGTGAAAGAGAAATCCCATCCGCTGACTGCTCCTTGTGTGTACCCCAGAGGCTGGGACTGGGAGAGGAGGAAGGGCGGGTGTCCAGGACTTTCCTGAGTATATGGGAAGTTCTGGTACTCTGGGCCCTTCCTGGGCCTAAGGGGAGAGGAAATAGGAGACTCTTGAGGGCAAGAGAGACTGAGGCCTGTTCTTTCCCACAAATATGTTACTAAATGGGTCTTGCAGAAGCACCTAGAAGAGTGGTTGGACTCAACACTTAATTTAGGGCATAGACCCCTTCGGGAACTCTTCCTTCACCAGGTTTACTCATCTCCCAACTCCTGAGCTAAACAACCCTAAGAAAACCCTACTTGTTCTGAAGATGGAGCATGATGGGCCACCTGTGAGTTAATTTATACACTCGATTTCCACATCTATGAGCTTAGGAACAAAGACTATCACCGTTGACTTCAAAATCAGCTCACCTAAAAAAAATTAGTTCCTTATCACTCTCATTGCCACACCACATACCAACTGCACCCTTCAATTCCTTTAGGGAAGGCAAGGAAGAAGCTAAAAGAAAATCCGCCTTACAGCAAGGGTGGGAGGTCCTCTTGCTTCCATCTCCAGGAGAGCATCCCATCCCCACCCCCATCCTCAGCTCTTCCTCAAACTAGTCACCGTGCTGAAGAAGCCGAGGAAGACGCAGGTCACAAAGCAAGGAAGTGTTTCTCTGTCCTGCCACACTAACCAGCTTTTTAGGGGGTGATCTGTGAGTTATATCCTTTCTACAAACCTAGCACAATCTGTAAGCAGAACCCCTGGAGGTTAGTCTCCCTCTTCCCCATCTCGCCAGTTGGACTATGACCAGGAGGTCTTTACCTGCTCCTGGTTTTTAACTTTTTTCCAGAATCCCATTCAATTAGCAATTGTGCTAGTTTTTAAATTTTGTTATAAAATGTTTTTATTACTAGTTGTATTAAAGTTATCTGACATGGGTTTGCTAGACCACCACTTTATATTTCCAATATCTGCCATGGTCTGTATATAGATTCTTATTTTCAAATGTGGTTCAAACTGAATGTTCACCGGTAATAACCCATCTCCCTTTTCTTTTCCTGACCCTTTTCTGACAAAAACAAAAATTACAGCCCTCCTTTCAATGACCATTTTCACGGTGCTTGCTAATAACTGAAGGGTGCTTGATAGAAGCAGTGAGGGACAGCTGTCTCCTTTGGTCTTCAGTACCGGGGTGAGGGGAGTGCAGGTGAAAGGGGGGAGGTGTTGATAATGCCAGCCTTGCCAGCTCCCTGGCAGACCAGTGAGTTGTGCTGTGGTCTGAACCACAGTCTGCAGGATGGACAAAGCCATCTGGCCACCAGCTGGTGGGATCAGTGTGGGAAATTACAGTTTAGGAGTATGTGGAATATGTACAGGGAAAAAGAAGCTGAGTAGCCCCACCACTGAGCCTTGTAGAGAGTAGTCAGAGTTTTCTTACTACAAGGGTTTGGTCATTTATTTTGTGGTGCAGATCTTGCAACCACTTATTTATTTATTCATTGGTAACACTTTTTTTTTTTGGAAATAAACCCGTAGTCAGCAATAAGCTTTAAAAAAGTATCTGTATAATGAAAAACTAAGTACTAAATTTCGATTTTTCCAAGAAATTTCATAATAAATATATAATTTGCATAAGATGTTTGTTGACATTCACTATCCTCCATGGGAGCTGCCTGATACTGCATGAAAACCAGAACACATAAATTTATTGAACAGGCATCAGCGTCAAATGTATGTGGGTTTGGATGATGAACTATGTGAAAAGACCTAGCATTGACAATCAAACTTTCCATTACATATTGAATGCTCTCTTAAACAGTCTGCAGAAAAGAACCCAGACTTGCACAACGTGCTGTCCCAGCCCTTTTGTAAGACTATTACAGACTTCCTTTCTTGTGGATTTTTCATATTTTGCACATATTTCACAGCCATTAGAGCATATCTGGCCGTAGAACAGGAGCCTGTCTGGCGCCACAGCCCAGGGTTTTCCCTGGTTTCAATGTGACTCTGTGGCTTGCACTTCAGCTATTTGTACACTTGCCGGTGCAATTTCTGTCTTCCCCTCGAGTCTCTCACACCCGGATGTCTCCTTATCTCATTGCCCTGGCTAGGCTAGGAAGGAAGTCTGGAAGAGACCACCCTTGGTATTTCCCTGTTCCTCTTTCCAAGTACCTTCCTGCTACTTTATTTACTTAACACGCTTACATAGCACTCTGGAATAGTCCCTGTCCTGAGCACTTTATAAACATCAACTCTTTCAATCTCTTTTTAAAAAAATTTATTGTGATAACATACATACAGCATAACATTTCCCATTTGAATCACTTTCAAGTTATACAATTAAATTATACTATTACTTACATTTGCAATGTAAATAATGTAAATGGTAATGTTATTTACATCCATTACCATAACTTTTCCATCACCCCAAATGGAAACTTTGTACCCATTAAACATTAACTCCCCATCCCTGTCCCTGGTTCCTTGTAATCTTCTTTCTGTCTCTATGAATTTGCATATTCCAAGTATTTAATATAACTGGGATTATACAATATTTGTACTTTTGTGTCTGGTTTATTTCATTCAATAGGATATCTTCAAGATTCATCCATATTGTAGCATGTATCAGATCTTCATTCTTGTTTTACAGCTGAATAATATTCCATTGTATGTATATAACATATTTTGTTCATCCATCTTTTGGTGGGCATGGGTTGCTTCCACCTTTTGGCTGTTGTGAACAATGCTGCTGTGAACATCAGTGTGCAAATATCTGCTCGACTTCCTGCTTTCAATTCAAAGTGTGATTATCACATGGTAATTCTATACTTAACTGACTGAGGAACTGCCAAACTGTTCTCCACAGTGGCTGTACCATATTACATACCCAACAGCAACGAATGAATGTTCCTATTTCTCTGCATCCTCTCCAACACTTGTTATTGTCTGTTTTATTTTTTTTTAATAATAGCCTTTCTAGTGGGTGTGAAATGGTATCTCATCAACTCATTGAATCTCTACAATGACCCCATGAAGTAGTCATGGATATTATTTTCATTTTGCAGGTGAGGAAACTGTGGCACAGAGAGTCTAAGAGCCTTGCTTAAGGTAGACACTCTTAGAGTATGCCGAGCTTGGCTGAGAACTCATACAGTGTCACTCCAGCTGCATTCTGTTAGTCAAAGCAAATAACAAGGCCAGCCCAGATTCAAGGGGTGGGAAAGAGAATCCACCACCTGATGTGATGAGCAGAAAAGTATTGTGCCCATTTGTACAATCTTCCACAGACGCATCCTCTTTTGTGCCTCACTTTCTTTCACTTTCTCAGACTTTCCAGAGCTATTTTGTTCTTTTTAGATGGTGAAGTTTTGCATTCTCACTTAGTTGGACTTACCTTGTTCCTCTGTCTCTCCATTGTTTTTATTGTACCTCAATACTGGGTAAATGCTGGGTATACTAAAATTCTCATATTTTCTTGGTTCTCTCCACCTATTGCTGACCATCTATTTCCTTTGGAATTCTTAAATCCAAGTACACTTCTGCCCACTCCTCACTGTTCCTGTAACACTTAATACGCCAGATCATAATTTTCTGTTTATTTACGACTTCACAAGTGATGTCGAGCCCTGTGGCTTGTTTACTCATGTAACCAAGCACTTACATTGTACCAGACACAGTGTAGGCGTTCATTAGGTAATTTATAAATAAATGACTAAACATTAATGAGTGAATGGTTTCATGCAGGGGCATGACCATAAAGTTTATTGTATGCTACAGCATTTGACTATAAGATTATACGGGATGGGATGAGGATTGCACCTCCTTCCTTTCTTCCTTCCAGCTTGTGACTCACCTTTTACTGGAAAGATGCCTTCTTTGAATACCTCCTGCCTGGTTTCCCATATGCTAATTCCTATAACAACACTCTTAGCCTATGAGTACAGTCGATGAGTACAGAGCTATGTGTACCAGATGCTAGACTCTGTCTCTTCTTTAGAGTATCTATTTTTTGTATTTGCTTTAAGAGGTGAGAGATCTCTGTCACCTTCACTCCTTCACGTGCACTTGAAAAGTATGTGATTGTGCAAATGTAGATGTTTTATGTATGTCAATGGGTCAAATGTATTAATAATATTGCTTAGATCTAGATACTACTTTTTTCTTTGTTCTGTTACTGTAAAAGGTACTTAAAAATCTCCCATTATGATTGTGGACTTGTCTATTCCTCCTTTTTTGTTCTGTCAATTTTTGCTTTATATATTTTGAAGTTATGCTATTGGCTATATAAAGATTTAGAATTATGATATCTTCCTGTTGGATTGACCCTTATCATTATGAAATGTCCTTCTTTATCCATAGTGGTGCTTCTTGTTTTGAAGACTACTTTGATATCAGGACAACGACAGCAACTTTTTTGTTTTTCTTTAGAATTAATTCTTTTTTGTTCCTTTAAGAATGTTTTTTAAACAAATCAATTTTATTGATACACATTACTAAAGCATACAATTCATCCAAAGTGTACAATCAATGGTATTTGGTATAATCATAGAGTTGTTCTTTTATCACTTCAATCATTATTAGAACATTTTAATTATTTCAATAATAATGATAAACAAACAAGAAAATTATTGACCTCTCAATCTTTCTATGCTTTCCCTGCTGTACACAGCTGCTATATCTTGCTATTCTTGCTCATTTATTTATTTATTTATTAAGCAGTTTTATTAAGATATATTCACATAGCATACAATCTATCTAAAGTGTATAATCAATGTTTTTTAGTATAATCACAATGCTGTGCATTCATCACCACAAAAAATTTTAGAACAATTTCATTACTCCAGAAAGAAAAACTTCACACCCCTTATCAGTCCTTCCCTAGCCTTACATAACCACTAATCTAATTTCATCTTTATAAATTGATTTTCATACAATATGTAGTTCTTTATACTTGATTTCTTTCAGTTAGCATAATGGGCTTTTTTTGTGTCTGATATTAACATCTTGTAGCATTAACATGTATATGTTCAGTTTCAAAGAAAATGGTCTTATACATGCAATTTTATCCATATTCATATTTCACATGCAGTTTTGCTATGCTATACAGTCCCATGTTACCTTTTTTTAGCTTTCCTTTTAGTAATATACATGATAGACTTTTCCATTAAACTACTTTCATACCCACATAATAGTACTGCTAGTTACAAACTTTATGATGGGATTTCACCTTTTCTATTCATTTCCAAAGATTAACACACATCCTTTTTACCAAATCTGCACAAGTTAACCCTCAGCTTTCCACTCTCTAACCTCATTCTATTTTCTGGTGATCCATATTTAAGTTACTAACTCCTTGAGATTACACAATATATTTAGTTCATAGTAGCACAGTCATACAGTATTTTTCCTGTTGTGTCTGGCTTGCTTCACTCAACATAATGACCTCCAGGTTCATTATTGTTTCATATGCTTAACAATTTCATTTCTTCTTACACCTGTTTATCCATTCATCGGTTGATAGACACCTATTTGTTTCCAACTTTTCACGATTGAAATAACACAGCTATGAGCATTGGTGTGCAGATGTCTGCTTGTGTCACTGTTCTCAGTTCTTCTGGGTACATACTCAGTAGTGGTATTGCTGGGTCACGTGGCAAACCTCTTTAGGAACTCCCAAAGAGTCCTACACAGTGGCTGTACCATTCTACACTCCCACCAACAGTGAATAAGTGTTCCTATCTCTCCATATCCTCTCCAAAATTTGTAGTTCTCTGTCTTTTTAGAGGCACACTCTGATAGGTGTGCCATGATATCTCATTGCAGTTTTCATTTGCATTTCCCTAATCATTAGTGATGGTGAACATTTTCTCATGTGGTGTTTTTTTTTTTTTTTTTTTTGCCATTTGTATTTCTTCTTTGGACAAATGTATATTCAAATCTTTTGTCCATTTTTAAAACAGGTCGTTTGTCTTTTCATTGTTGAGTTGTAACATCTCTTTATAGATCATGGATATGAAACCCTTATTGGGTATGTGATTTCCAAATATTTTCTCCCATTAGTCAGCTGCCTATTCACCTTTTTGACAAACTCCTGGAAGATGCAAAAGTGTTTAATTTTGAGGAAGTCCCATTTATCTATTTTTTCTTTTGTTGCTCATGCTTTGGGTGTAAGGTCCAAGAAACCACCACCTACCACAAGGTCTATAAGATGTTTCTCTACATTTTCTTCTAGTAGTTTTATGTTTCTGGCTTTTATATTTAGGTCTTTGATCCACTTTGATTTGATTCTTGTATAGGGAGTGAGATAGGGGTCCTCTGTCATTCTCTTGGTTATAGATATCCAATTCTTTCAGCATCATTTGTTGAATAGACTGTTTTGTCCTGTTAACATGGACTTGGTAGGTTTGTTGAAAACTAATTGGTTGTAGAGGTGAGTTTTTTTTCCTGGACTCTCAGTTCTATTCCACTGATTGATGTGTCTATCTTTATGCCAGTACCATGCTGTTTTGACCATTGTAACTTTGTAACATGTTTCAAGGCCAGGAAGTGAAATTTCTCCCAGGTTGCTCTTCTTCTTTAGAATGATATTGGCTATTCAGGTGCACTTTCCCTTCCAAATGAATTTGGTAGATTGCCTTTTCTATTTCTGTAAAGTAGGCTGTTGGAATTTTGATTGGTATTGCATTGAATCTATAAATCAGTTTGGGTAGGACTGACATCTTCACAATATTTAGGCTTCCAATCCATGAACATGGAATGTCTTTCTATTTGTTTAAGTCTTCTGGGGACCCTCTGGAGTGGAGAGAGGTGCTCAATATTTTGTGCCACCTCAGCTCCCTGGTCTGCTGCATCTCCCACTGTCTCTCTTCTGTGTCTCATTTTGTTGCATCATCTTGCTGCGCCAGTTCTCCATGCCAGCCAGCACTCTGTGTGGGCCAGCACTCCTCGTGGGCCAGCTTGCTGTGCGGGTCAGCTTGCCTTTCACCAGGACGCCCTGGGAATCAAACCCTGGACCCCCCATATGGTAGAGAAGAGCCCTATCGCTTGAGCCACATCTGCTTCCCTTTCCCATCTATTATTATTATTATTATTTTAATTTTACCAGGTGGTCCCAGGGATCAAACCCAGGTCCCTCCATATGGCAGACAGATGCCCAACCATTTGAGCCATATGCACCCCGTCCTCTATTATTGATTTCCAGTTTCAAATCATTATGATATGAGAAGGTGCTTTGTATAATTTCAATCTTTTTATATTTATTGAGACTTCCATTGTGACCTAACATGGGGTCTATCCTGGAGAAAGATCCATGACCCCCTGAGAAGAACGTACAAGCCGCTGAGTTTGGGTGCAACCATTATTCTAGAGATGTCTATGTCTCCCTTCAGTTTTGCCAAAGTTTGCCTCATGTATTTTGGGGCACTCTGGTTAGGTAAACAGATATTTATGACTGTTATTTCTTCTTGGTGTATTGTCCCTTTTATTAATATATAAAGGCCTTTTGTATCTCTTAAAATTTTTCTATTTAAAGTCTGTTTTTTCCAATATTAGTATAGCTCTTTTTTGATTACTCTTTGCATGGAGTATCTTTTTCCAACCTTTCACTTTCATCCTATCTATATCCCTGTATCTGAGGTGAGTTTCTTGTAGGTAGCATATGGATGACTCATGTTTTTTTAATCCATTCTGTCACCCAGTATCTTTTGATTGGGGAGTTTAATCCATTCACATTCAATGATATTACTGTAAATGCATCATTTACTTCCACCATTTTATTCTTTGGTTTTCATATGTCATATCATATTTTTGTCTGTCTTTTGACTGTTTTAGTTATCCTTTCTGCTATTCTTTCTTCTACTCTCTCCAAGGCTCTCTCTCCTGTCTTTTTCTTTCAGGCTTAATCTTCCTTTAATAGTTCCTGCAAAGGTGGATTCCTTTTTATTAACTCACTTAGTTTCTGTTTGTTTGTGAGTATTTTAAACTCACCTTCATATTTGAAAGACAATTTTGCTGGATAAAGAATTCTTAGCTGGCAGTTTTTCTCTTTCAGTATCCTAATCAAAATGTCAAATGTCAAAGATAAAGTGAAAATTCTGAGAACAGCAAACGAGAAGCAAACTGTCACATACAAAGGATACCCACTGAGACTTAGTGCAGATTTTTCATCAGAAACCATGCAGTCGAGAAGACAGTGGTATGATATGTGTTTTGGAATAGGTCTATTTACATTTATTCTGATTGGAGTATGCTGTGCTCCTTGAACATCTAAGTTCATTTATTTCTTTTGTGAGAGGTGGGAAATTTTCAGCTATTATTTCCTCAAATACTCTTTCTCCCCTTTTCCCCTCTCTTCTCTTTCTGGAACTCCCATGACATGCATATTGTTGCATTTTTTGTTATCCTTCAACTCCCTGTGCCTCTGCTCAATTTTTTCCATTCTTTTCTCTCTCTCTTCTTTTCTGTCTTCATTGTCAGCTGTTCTGTCTTCTGTATCACTTATTCCATTTTTATCATTTCGAGTCTGCTGTTGTATGCCTCTAATGTGTTTTTTTTTAAAGATTTATTTATTTATTTATGTCTCCCCTCTCCCCTCTTTGTTTTGTGTTCACTGTCTGCTCTCTGTGTGCTCTTCTGTGTCTGCTTGTCTTCTCTTGAGGCAGCACCAGGAACCGATTCTGGGACCTTCCAGAGCGGGAGAGAGGTGCTCAATCTCTTGTGTCACCTCAGCTCCCTGGTCTGCTGTGTCTCTTATTGTCTCTCCTCTGTGTCTTTTTTTGTTGCATCATCTTGCTGTGCCAGCTTTCCGCACGGGCCAGTACTCTGTGCGGGCCAGCACGCTGCGCAGGCCAGCATGCGACGTGGGCCAGCTCTCCACTTGGGCCAGCTTGCCACACAGGCAAGCTTGCCTTTCACTAGGAGGCCTCAGTGAATCAAACCCTGGACCTCCTATATGGTAGATGGGAGCTCAATCGCTTGAGCCACATCTATTTCCCTCTAATGTGTTTTTTCTGTTGTTGTTTTGTTTTTTTTTTAAAAGATTTTATTTATTCATCCATCCCCCCCTTGCTGCCTGTGCTCGCCGGGTCAGCCAACCACGCCGTGCGGGCGGGCCTGCCCTCACCAGGAGGCCCTGGGAACCGAACCCGGGGCCTCCCATATGGCAAATGGGAGCCCTACTGATTGAGCCACAGCCGCTTCTCTCTAATGTGTTTTTGATCTCAGCTATTGTGCCTTTCACCCCATAAGCTCTGTTGCTTTTCTGTTCAGGTTTTCAAATTCTTCTTTGTGCTCATTCATTATTTCTTGATGTTGTTTATCTCTTTAGCCATATTGTCTTTCAACTCATTAATTTGATTTTGAAAACTTGTGTGCATCTTGTTGATTAGTTGTCTCAAATCCTGTGTTCTTCTGGCTCTTTGATATAATCCTTTTCTTGGGCCATTTCTTCCATTTTCTTACTATGGCTTGTTATGTTTTTGCTGCTGTCTAGGCACTGATTAGTATGGGGAGTTTACTCAGATGCTCAATTTCTCTCTCTTTCATAGGGATTTGAGAGGCTGTGTGATTCTTGGTTCAACCTGTTCCGGGTCTTTAGGATTTTCACTGTTTGTTGCTCAAATCTGGGCTTTGGTCCCAGTTATGGGTTGCAGACCCGCTTCCTAGGACTTTGGGAAGTGATGCCGTAAAGGCTGGAAAAAGCCTCTCACTTATTTACTTTTCATTTCCTCACCGGCACTTTCTTGGTCCTCCAGCAGATGGCACTCAATGGCAGCCCTCTCAAAGTTCAAAGCCTTGTCAGAGTATGTGCTGCAATAAGGCCAGGATCATGGGATAGAGGATCCTGTCTGGAGGCTAAGAGCCTCATAATTCTGATTTTCTCAGAGGCAGCCCTCCAGCCTTTGCTGGCAGCCCCCTCCCTTTTCCTGGGTAAGAAATAGTTCCACTTCCCTCTGCATCCTCAATAAGCAGTCCCATTCAGTAGAGATGCAGATTGAATGGATCAGATTTCTATAGTCCTGTGTCAACTGCCAAGGCAAACAATGTCACAGCCCCACAATCCTGGAAGGGCTCATGGGACACAGCAGACCAAATTGTGGGTCAAAAACTGTGTCAGCCTCAAGCTGTGTCACTCTCTCTCCCCTTTCCCGGGGAGGTGGAACCCTGGGATCCCCTTTGTCTATAGCCGCTGGCCCTGAGGTCCGAGAATTCAAAAGTGTCTATAGGGTGTAGGAAGATGCAGGCAGTTGCAGCTGCAGCTTTTAACTCACAGTTTTGCTGTCACAATTCTTTTCCTTTGCCCCTCTCTCTTCTGGGCAGTGTCCAGCCTTCCCCTAGTGCCCTAAACCCTAAATGGCTTTTTTCCAGGCTGTTTCTGCCTGTCTTCTAGCTATTTTTTTGCAACAGAGGAGAGTCCCATGTCTTTCTAGTCCATTGTCTTCCCATCTCCCAAATTTTTGATTAGTATTTGCATGGCATATTTTTTTATTAGTATTTGCATGGCTTATTTTAACTTCAGCCTTTCTGCATTCTTGTGATATTCCTCTTATAAGCAGCATTATGGTTGGATGCTGTGTGATGCATATAGCATCTCCTACCTGACAGGATTGACCTTGTCTCTGTGCTCCCTCTCTGACATCCCTTCCTCACAATACTCTAGAAGCACGCCAAACTTTGGCTGCCATAATCTTTATGCAGTCTGGCCTAAGCATATCTTATTTTGAGAAGATAGCACTTACCAAGATGTTTCCCAATACTTGCATGTAAGCCCCTGGCACTTAGCCACCTTTGTTCCTTAACCATATATAATCTGTAGAGGGTTTGCTATGGGTGTGAACATACTTGATGGAACTTCCTGCCATCTTGCTTTCTGTTGCTAGGTAGCTGCAGCTCCCTGTATGTAAGTTCCCCTAACAAATGCTTTTGGACCGATAACCCTGGCATTTAGTGCCTCTTTCTTCAAAATCTCAACTTGTCCCATTGTAGGGCAGTTTGGTGCAGTCCTGGCTGGGTCTTCCCCTATTTCTTCTATCTGGGTGAGTCCTGCTGCTGGTTCAGCAGGACAAAGCAGATACTTTTAAAAAATAAAAGTCTAATGTGCTGCCTTTGAGTTCCTGCTGCACCTATGTGTGGCACAGGGGGTTAAGCTGCTGTGCCAGAGCACTTGCTTGCACATCACTGGGACCATCAGGCCCTATGAGGCTGCACCTTGTACCACGAGCAACAAGGCAGGGAAAAATATAAGATAAAATAAAATAAAATAAAATAATA
The DNA here is from genome assembly GCA_026826555.1 of Tolypeutes matacus. NCBI lineage: Eukaryota > Metazoa > Chordata > Mammalia > Cingulata > Chlamyphoridae > Tolypeutes > Tolypeutes matacus. Next base: position 4,425,492 of record JAKSZT010053947.1, on the reverse strand, counting down.
AAATAAAATAGTAAAGTAAAATAAAATAAAATACAGTCTGCCCAACCTCATACCTTATACAAAAATCAACTAAAAATGGATCAAAGACCTAAATATAAGAGACAGAACTATCAAACTGCTAGAAAAAAATGTAGGGAAGCATCTTCAGGGTCTTGTGTTAGGCAAGCAAAACACAGCAATAACAGAAAAAAATAGATAAATGGGACCTCATCAAAATTAAAAACTTTTGCCTCATGAAAGTAAAATGACAACCTATACAATGGGATTAAATATTTGGAAACCCACATGTCCTGTAAAGGTTTAATATCTAGAATATATAAAGAAATCCTTCAACTGAACAACAAAAAGAGAAACAACCCAATAAAAAATTGGGCAAAAGACTTGAATAAATATCTCTTTAAAGAAGATATACAAAAGGCCAGAAAGCACGGAAAAAGATGTTCAACATCATCAGTCACCAGGTAAATGCAAATCAAAACCACAATAAGATATCATTTCACACCCATTAGATTGGTTGTTATTAAAAAACAAACAGGCAAGTAAGTGTTGGAGAGGATGTGGAGAAATAGGAACACCCACTCATTGCTGGTGGCAATGTATAATGCTGCAGCTGCTGTGGAAGGCAGTTTGGCAGTTCTTCAGAAAGCTAAGTATAGAATTACCAAATGACCTGGCAATCCCAATTCTAGGTATATACCCCAAGGAACTGAAAGCAAGGACTCAAACAGATATTTGCACATCAATGTTCACAGCAGCATTATTCACAATTGCCAAAAGATGGAAGTAACCCAAGTGTCCATCAACTGATGAATGGATAAATAAAACATGGTATATACATAGAATGGAATATTATTGAGCTGTAAAAAGGAATGAAGTCCTGATACATGTTTCAACATAGATGAAACTTGAAGATCTCATGTTTAAGTGAAATAAACCAGACACAAAAGGACAAATATTGTATAATCTCCCTCATATGATATAATTAGAATTAGCAAACGCACAGAGTTAGAATCTAGAGTATAGGTTTCCAGGGGATGGTGTGGGGATAGGGAATGGGAAGTTAAGGCTTAAAATATACTGGGTGCTTATTTGGAATGATGGAAATGTTTTGGTAATGGACAGTGGTGATGGTAGCAGAACATTATGAACATAATAAGACTGAAATATATATCTGAATGTGATTAAAGGGGAAATGTTAGATTGTATATATAGTAACAGAATAAAAAACTTAAAAAATCCATGGAACTACACTACACAGTGAACTGTAAGCTAAACCATGGACTATAGTTAATAGTACAATTATAAAAATGTGCTTTCATCAATTGTAACAAATGTTCCATACCAATGCGAGGTGTTAAGAATACAGAAGTATGTGGAAATCCTGCATTATATGCATGATTGATCTGTAAACCCACAACTTCTCTAATAAAGAAAAATAAATAAATGAAACAGGTTGATAATCTTTGAGTTATTACCAGAGTATCCAGTATTTAATGTAATCACTGGTATATTTGGGTTTAAATCTACAGTTCTATAATGTGATTCCTTTTTGTTGCACGTTTTATATTCTGTTTTCTCTTCTTTTGGAAGAAAAGCAATTGTGAAAAGGTAAGGAATAAAGGAGAATCTTCAGAGTACAGACTAGTTTTCAGCCAAATAAATCCTAGCAAAGAGTGTATAGGACCTTTGAGAATTGGATATTTATTCTATTAAAACCATCCATGTGTTCACACAACCTCTGGAAATTCCCATAGTCATGCAAACCTTAGGCTATACTATAAGGAGAAAAATGAGAATAGTAATGAGGTGAAGTCTAAGTTGTAAAACGATATCATGTAGGACCTTGTTAGACAAATTTTTTTTTTACCGGGAGGTCCCAGGGATTGAAACCGGGTCCCTCCATATGGGAGACAGACGCCCAACAATTTGAGCCACATCCATCCCCCAGGAATATGGTTTTAATTCCAAGTGCAATGGGAAGACTTGAGAAAGTTTTAAGAGTGACATGATCTGATTCACTGTTTTAAAGAATGCTTTTGGCTATTGAACAGAGAGTATTTATGAGGAGGCAAAAATGGTAGCACAGAAACAGTGAGTATGCTATTGCCAAATTCTAGAAGAGAAATGAGTTTTGTATGTTCTGAAGATGGCGTGAGCCAAAGGATAAGGAATACATCTTGGAAGTAGAACTAATAGAACTTAGTGACGGGTTGGATATGTTTATGTGGAAGGAGGAGTGAGAAAAAGAAATAAAGTGTGACTCCTACATTTTTTTGTTAGAGCATCTGAATGAATGGGAGTATCATTTATTTACTGAGTTGGAAAAAACTAGGAAGGAACAGATTTTGGAGTTAAAGGTAGAAATTAGAAGTACTGTTAGCCCTCTAATAGACTGAGAAGTCTACTAATTATAGAAGGCAGGATACTGAGAAGGCAGATGTATATGTAAGTCTGGAATGGTTGGGAAATTTAATTTGTTTAGTAGTTATTAAGTGCCAACTATATTACCAAGCACAATCCCAGGTGCTGTCAGTACAGAGGGGAACAAAAGAGACAAAGTTCTTGTTCTCATGAAGCATACAATCTAGTAAGTGAAAAAATCCATAAACAATAAACAAATACAAATTAATATAATTACAGACAATTAGAAATAACAAGAAAGAAAAATAAAATAGCCTCAGGATAGAAAATGCTATTTTTATTAGAATAGTAAGGGATGGTGTAGCAGTTTGATATTATTGATGAATTCCAAAAAGAAATATAGGTTATGTTTGTAAACTGTTCTGTTTCCCTGGGGGTGATACCCTTTGAATATATTAGATTCAGCTGAGACATCTGATTAAATTATGTTAAGATTTAGGGCTTCGATTCAACCACATCATTAGAGTGCAACTCAGCATTGAGTCCCAGCCCTTTTGGACTGATAAATCAGACTCTTACATGGAAGTATACACAGAGAAGAAGAACACAGAGGAGCAGAGAGAGCTAATTAGACATGGCAGAGGCACCAGGAAGAGATGAGCTGATAGTCTATAGCTGACCTTGTGAAGAAAGCAGAGCAGCTGAACCCGGAAAGAAACAAAACTCTGGGAGAGAGACAGCCCTATGCCAGTCTGCAGCTGAGATTGGAAAGAGCTGGGACCACGGAGCCTTAAGAGAAAAGAGGAAGGCTGAACCCTCACAGACATTGCCCGCCATCTTGTGTCAACACATGGCAACAGACTTTGGGTGAGAAAGTACCTCTTACGGTACCTTGAGTTGGACTCTTCAGGGCCTTGTGACTGTAAGCTTCTACCCCAAATAAGTACCCTTTATAAAAGCTAACATAGTTCTGGAACTTTGCATCAACACCCCTTTGGCTGACTAATACAGATGGTCTTTTTGAAAAGTGACATTTGAGCAGAGACTTGAATAAAGTGAGAGAATGAACCTACCAGTATTTGGGGAAAAGAACATTCAGAGGAAACAGCAAATGCAAAACCTCAGGTGTAACCTTGCTTGGCATATTGTGGGAAAAGGAAGGAGGATAGGGTAGCTGGAGCAGAGGGACAGAAATGGTATTTAGAGCTATGGGACAGAATGAGATCACCCAGAGAGCAAGGGTGGATACAGAAGAGAGGACTGATCACTTTTATAGGTAGGAAAGAACAAAAGGAGCCACCCACAGGGAGGAGGAAGAAATTAAAGCATGAAACTATGTCTTAGCTGAGTTTCTTTCTTTTTTTTTGTCCAGTTGTGTTTTGAAGAGCAAAAAGAAATAGAATTTAGCAAGATTAAGTGTTTGCGTGTGTGTGCATGTGTGTGGAATTAGGAGGTAAGAAGGTTGGTAGATATTCTAGGAAGAGTAACCAGCAGGTGTGAAGGCACTGTGGAAAGAGAGAGTGAGAGCATGTCGATCTGTTTCTGGAAGAGACCATGGACATCACGTACTATGAATACATGACAATAGCCAGAGAAATATAGTGGCTTTCCCCAGGCACTCCGCATAGTAGTGGTAGAGCTCACACTAGATGTCACCTGACTTCCAAGTCTGGGGCTTTTTCTTACCCATGACCTCAATGTTGAGTGAAAGATTGTATTTTTCTCCCACCACTGCTGTGATCCTGCTCCTTAGAGTCCTTTGAAGGGTTTGGGAAAGCACTGGGCTGGAATTACAGCTTGGGATCTGCCATTAACATTAAAGAAAGGCCAGAACAAAGGAATATTGATAGCCTTCTGTGTGCTTTCCAGGAGCCCAAAATAGGATTGGGAGGCTTTCAAAGTAACCGGCTCCATGACTGAGCTGGCTCAAACAAATGTGAACTTCTTTGAACTCACTTAAAAGCTTTAAGGTCCAGGAGCAAGTATGAGGTCAAGACCTAATGTCATTTTGCAGGTTGGGAACCCAACATGATTCAGGGGTGGGTTGGGTCCAGAACCCACAGGCATCAGCAAAGGGCTCCAGATGCTGCTAGTTAACTGTTTTGCTTCTGAGGTAGAGGAAGGCTTTGAGCATTTGAAACACAGTTAGGGAGACACGGAAGGGGCTAATGGGAACTTGAGAGGACTGAGGTACAAGGTGAGAGAAACGCAATCACCTTTCCTACAGGTGTACCTGGTAATGTCCAGTGCCTCAAAGCCTCACTTTTATAGTCATGAGCTTTACAGGAGTCCTTCTCTAGGCTGCAAAAACAGACACAACTAAAATCTATCCTGCAATTCCTAAGTGCTTGTGCTCACGCAGGCAATGTGTCCACATAGCCCTCAATAAGATATAAATGGAAAGGTATCTGAAGATAAAACGCCCCAAAGATATTCTTGCACCAGCCTCTCTGTGGTGTAACATATTCACAATAATTACTCCTACTAAAATTAATTCGTTTGGTGCTCAATAAATGCTTATTTGGAGACTTATTTTGCATAGGAATTTGATTTTAGGTATTATAACAGAAATCAAGGTTGGTTGACTGGGATTCTTAAGGAGTTTTCAGTCAAACAGAGGAAATAAGGCACAAGTACAAATGTTCTATAATAATAAGAATCATTTCTGGAGTGTTTATGTGCTTGAACCTCTACATTTTTAGTTTTTGTTTTTCTGAAGTACCAGGGCCAACGATTGAACCTGGGACGTCATATGTGGGAAGCCAGCACTCAACCACTGAGCCACATCAGCTCCCCTGAGTTGTTTTCTGTTTGTTTGTTTGCTTGTTTTTTGTTTTTGTTTTTTTTTTGGGTTTTTTTTTGGTTGTTGTTGTTTTCTAAGGAAGCACCAGGAAACAAACTCAGGACCTCCCATGTGGTAATCAGGCACTCAACCACTTGACCACATCCACTCCCCTGTATTTATTTTGTTTAATGCTTAAAACTGTCCTTAAAATGAAGCATTTGTATCATCCTTTTATAAATTAGGAAACAGATTGAGGGACTTTCTCAAATTCCCACATCTAATAAGTGATAGAGAAGATTTTAACTTCAATCTGTGTGGCCCTTTCCACTGTTCCACACTTCTTCCCTATACCTGGCCCATAAAATAAGCAGCAAATTATCTGAATGGTACAAACAAAGTGCCAGAGAAGTAGAGGTGAAGAAAGTGAACACTCCCAGCTGGATAATTAGAGAATGTGTCATGGTGGAGAGCATTTGAACTAGGCCTTTAAAGATAGTGATTAGAATTCCTATCCTGGGGAGCTCTGCCACATTCTCTAATGGGACAGCAAGAATCCCCTGAGTACAGTAGCAGTGACTAGTGAAGGAGGATGAACCATTGACAGGTCCTTGATTGTGATGACTGTACTTATGAACCTTTACTTCTGAAACTGAAACTTACCCTACTATTATAGGGTGCCTAAGTGTTACCTCCTGAAGGCCTCCTTGTTGCTCAAATGTGGGCTCTCTCTAAGCCAAAACTCAGCATATAAATGCATTACCTTCCCCCCAGGATGGGACATGACTCCCGGGGATGAGCTTCCCTGGCACCGAGAGATTACTACCAAGCACCAACTAGCAATGCAACCGGAAAAAGACCTTGACCAAAAGGGGGAAAGGGTAAAGACAAATGAGTTTATATGGCTAAGAGACTTCAAAGTGAGTTGGGAGGTCATTTCAGAGGTTACGCTTATGCACATCTCAGCAGGAACTCATAGACTACCAAAGTAAATATTACCTCAAATAAGGCGCTCCTGAGGGCTCTGGAAACATCCAGACACTACAGGCAGGACAGATAGCTCAGGAATTTGGCACCCTGCCAGTGGGCCCTACTTTCTAATTTATGTTCCCCAGTGTGATAGAGTTGGACTCAGTTGTGTTTTCCCTACACATGGCTCTGCTGTCCCTGTATTTGAGCCTGTAGTTAGTACTAGAGTTGATAGTTGTGTGTCCAAGAGATTTAAATCTTTGGGCTATCCACATGCCAGTTGGGCCCTGAATCTCAACAGACTTGCAATGCTACTCTCCAGTTCATTGGACTCACCCAAGACAACTAACAAGAAGATGACTGACAACAACCATCTCAAGGAATAGAGAGAGTCTTTAACTGCAAGCAAGAAAGTTCCATCCATCTACCCCATGGGACCTAAGCCCCATCTCAATTAGAGGTGGAGTGGGCATCACCACCACAGAATCCTCAGGATTGGGGAATGGATAATGGACTAGAGTAGACTTACAGTTGTTATATTGTAGACTTGTTGTGATTCTAGCAATGGATGTGGAGGCAGTGGCCACTGGAGGTTCTGAGGGCAGGGAGAGGGAAAAATAGGTGTAATTTCAGGGAATTTTTGGGACTTGGGAATTATCCTGAATGATATTTCAATGACAGAGACGGGCCATTGTATATAATGTAATAACTTGCAAAAATGTGCAGGAGAGAGCGTAAACTACAATGTAAACTGCAATCATTGCTTAGTGGCAAAGCTGTAAGATGTGTTCATCAATGGTGACAAATGTATCACACTAATGAAGGATGCTGCTGATGTGGGAAAATGTGGGAGGGCTAGGAAGCAGGGCATATGGAAATCCCCTGTATTTTTTTGTGTAATATTTATGTAATCTAAGTTTCTTTTAAAAAAATAAAAAAGTATATATTTTTAAAACAGATGGTGGTGTGAAGTGGCTATGGGAAGAAAATATTCTATATTCCAGACAGAGGGAATGGCTTCAGTAAAAGCATGGAGATGAGACTGTTTTGAGAATGAAGAATAGTATACTTTCATAAGCAAGATTTATCCTGAAGGGTTAGCAGGAAGAAAGGCTGGAAGGGTAAATTGACACCAGACTGTGGAGCATCTTGATGACAGATGGAGTCATATACAGAATAGATTTCAAAGAGAAAAAGGAAGCTTCAGTAAGCTCTCCTGAGAGCACTGGTGGTGGGGATTGAAATGGAGAGTCCTGGGAGAGGAGACTTTAGGACCAAGGAGAGGAGCCCTATAGACCTCAAGTTACTATGGTGATAGCCCCAGTGACAGGAGAACTTTAGACCCATTCAAGAAATCTGGGCATCAGGAAGAGGTGCTGTCTAGAGGAAATAACCCCCTAGAGAGTGTCACCCATTGGGCTCAGGGTCTGATGTCCAGGTACACTTTGCTGGGAGCGGGTGAGACAGGCCAAACCCAGGGAAGCACTGCAATGGGAAGAAGCCTGGGCAGAGAGGAACCAGCTAGGACCACTTCAGGGGTAGAGGGTTCGGCTAGATAGTGTTCAAAAAGGAGACAGCCCACTATGCCTTTGCTTAAGGAGGAGCCTTTATTCTTATAGTGAATGAATGAATGATGAAAAAGAATGAATAAATGCAAAGGTATTCAATGTCAAAGACAGTGTATGAAATAGTCAATTAGTTGCTTCACTATCCAAACAGAGAATATATCCACTCTTGTTGCTATAAAGTGGGTGACTCAGTGAAGAGACCGCGATATAAGAAAGACAAGACTAAGAGTTTAAGAGAAGGCTGGGGCCAGGGGGCTAGCAGAATGTATTTGCCAAGCTAGCCCTGAAGCACAGACAGCCCAGCACTTTTATTAGCAGAGCAAGGTTCTGGTTACATGCAGAGAAGCATGGCTAGTGATTAATTACTCTCGGATATCTCTTGGGAGTTTATTGTAGGCAAAGTTTATACCTATTGTCTATCTTTATCTTATCCTTGAGTCTTGGTGCCAGCAAGATTTCAAACAGTGCTCTAAAGATTTTCCTTTTAAGCAAGTGTCTGGCATTCTAGACAATCTGTTTTTGTTCTCAAGTCAGAATTCCACGTCTCAAGGATTCTTCCCCACACACTGTACTATATTATTAATTGAATTACATAAGCTAGTCCATAATGGAGCTTATTAGTATGGTTCCCATGCTGGAGTTCAATCTTTTCTTCTTGTAAAATGAAATCAAGATAGTATTGTTTCCCTATCACTAATGGGTTCTTACCAGGGCTTGGCCTTTGTGAGCCTTGCCAAATCAACACTCACTTTACAGCCAGTCATGATAAAGGAAAATATGATAAGCCATGAGAGAGGATGAAGAAGGTATAAAAGGCAGGTTGGATGAAGGAGGCTCTACCTCTGAGGCAAGATGACCAAGCTCACCCTCCTCACTGGTAAGGAACTGCCTCTGCTCTATGGCTGTGAGCCATTCTCTCTTCTTGCACTTTTCTGCCCCTTTAAAACTTTCCTTTGCCTTCTAATTCAAACTAAAATGCTTGAGATTATTGCTTTTGGTAAAAGTAAGAGACCATGGTTCCTTCTCTGGTAATAGGTCTCCCACCACCCTTCCTCTGATTCAGTCCCTCCCTTCACTGAGCCTCAAAGGCCATGCCACTTTAAATGGTCTTGTGAGAGGGAGTAGAGGGATATGGGTTTCCAGAAGAATTCTGAGGTTCTACCAGCAAGTTTGGGTACCCATAGAGGCTCTAACAAGGACCCAAAGAGTGAGACATAGGAAAAGCTGCCTAATGCTAAAGGGAAGTCACTAGTTCACAAAGGCTGCTCTGTTCATAGATGAGTTCCTCCAGCTGATAGTTCTCTTTTTCTTTAAGGTCTCCTCCTTGTGCTGACAGCTGAGATAGGTATGTATTCTTCCTGGGATGAACCACCTTATTGTCCATCACCTTTTTCCCTCATAATTTGGAAACTCAACATGGCCCTCTGTCCTTTCTACTTCAAACAAAGAATATCATTAATTTCTTGAGAGGATTGGAAATTCCCTAACCAAGTTTCAAGGATTGGGAATATCTGGCTGAAATTTCCAAAGGAGAAGCAGAGTAGATAGTGGTCTTCAAAAATAAATGTCAACAATAAAAATAACATTGCAAGCCATCTACAGGTGCCTTCTGCTCTGTTAAAGCATTTTCAAGTCTATCATCTTACTGAGTTTTTTAAATAAGTCTTCTTTGTGAGGTGGACAAGAAAGACATTACCACCCCTTCTCATAGTTCAGTTAACTAAGGCACAGATAGATTATATGGCTTGTTCCAGGCAATATAGGAATATTCATGACAGAATCTACACCACAAGCCAAGACTCTAGGCTCCTTGTGGATGGCTCATTTCCCACAGGTGGAATTATTACTCAGAGACAGCTGCAGGTACTAAATAGGTTTATCCCCTCATCCTTTCTGTTTCCAAATGGGAATAATGAAAGCATGTACTTATAGGGTTGCAATGAAGATTAATAAATTAATCTAAGTAAATTAGAGCAGTGCTTCATACAGAACAAGTAATTACTACTATTGGCATCTAAGCGGGGCTAGAATATATCTAAATCAGAGTTTACCAGCTTTAGGTTTTTATTTCAGCTACAGGCACTGATTTCTAAGGTTTTTAAATTCTCTCTGGGAGGGAAAAGCTTTCTCTAAGAGACTATCTTCAGCCCTGAACTTCTTGCGAATTATGGGTTTGCTGCACCAGGGTCTCATGCAGACCTTCCCTTTAAGACTTAATGGGAAAGTTATTTGGAAATCTGTGGTTTCTTAAGCAATCTCTGACTCCCCAGGGAGCTTTCTCTGTAATAGCTTCTTATCTTTTTCTTTTGGATAACAGGTTCTGCCTACCAGCTGACATGCTACTTCACCAACTGGGCCCAGTACCGGCCAGGCCTGGGGCGCTTCAAGCCTGACAACATCGATCCCTGCCTCTGTACTCACCTGATCTATGCCTTTGCTGGGATGAGCAACAATGAGATCACCACTATCGAGTGGGATGACCTGACTCTCTACCAGTCCTTCAATGGCCTGAAAAACAAGTAAGCAAAGAAAGCACTGAGATTCAAAATCTTTTAACCTTCAAGAGCAATTTGAACAAAGCCTTCCACAGCAGCCTCCAGGCTGAAATTTCAAACAGTCCAACAAACAGCATGCTGATAAATTCAGAGCTTTCTTTGTACCCCCATTACAGAAATGGGGCTAGCATTAAGAGGAGTGGTTGCTTACAGGAGGTGGTTATAAGTTGAAATGCAGCTCCAATGTCAAGGGAAATTTAGAAAAATTCAACCACTTGTGGACTTAGATTAAACAATCTTCTACTTAGAAGCAATCCAAAGCTGGTGTTGATGAAGCACTCAATCTGCTTCGGCAAGGGCTTCCGTTCAAAGGGAGTAATTAGAACAGTAAAGACCTTGAAACAAACCAACCTTAAGTTATCTACTTAGACCATTCTCAAAATTTAGGAAATAAGATTGAAAATGAAGATGAAATTGTATGTGAGGCTGCATGAGACTTTTCCTGGCTTCTCACTCATGGTAACAGCTAATGTTGAAATATCTTCTCTTTCTTATCTTTTGTTCTGATATAACACTGTTTCTTTTCCCTCAGAAACAGTCAACTGAAAACTCTCCTGGCTATTGGTGGCTGGAACTTTGGAACTGCTCCGTAAGTCCTTCTTTGAGATGACTTCCAAAATTGATTTTACTACAAGGTGTTGGGACAACTGAGGCACTCCCTCACTCTGCCTTCTTTGTTTCTCCCTCAGCTTCACCACCATGGTTTCCACTCCTGAGAACCGCCAGACTTTCATTGCCTCAGTCATCAAATTCCTGCGCCAGTATGAGTTTGATGGGCTGGACTTTGACTGGGAGTATCCTGGTTCTCGTGGGAGCCCTCCTCAGGACAAGCATCTCTTCACTGTACTGGTGCAGGTGAGCTAATAACCATATCATTTTGATTGGAAAGCATACATCCAATCTCATGTGAAAGACCGCTTAGGGATACAGAAAACCTATGCTCCCTGCATTCTCAGTTGGAGGTGAAGGACCTGGAGACTCTATTCTAGTGAGGATGCTGAAGAGTGAAGGATGGAAAAGATTCCATTAATACACGGAATTGTCATGGAAGTCAATCAACTTAGAGTTAGTATTCATAGAATTTCTCCTACTTGCATATAGGAAATGCGTGAAGCTTTTGAGCAGGAAGCCAAGCAGATCAACAAGCCCAGGCTGATGGTCACCGCTGCAGTAGCTGCTGGTATCTCCAACATCCAGTCTGGCTATGAGATCCCCCAGCTGTCCCAGTGAGTGATGCATCTTATCCACAAACTCCTGAAGAAATAATTTACTCAGTGTGCTTGTCCTTGATCTATTTTGTTGTTCTGGACCTTGTTTAGGAGGCTTTGGAAGTGGTCTCTTTTGCGTGAACTGGTGTGGCAAATGACATCAGATTTGATTTTAAATCCTATACCTCCCCTCAGGTATCTGGACTACATCCATGTCATGACCTATGACCTCCATGGCTCCTGGGAGGGCTACACTGGAGAGAACAGCCCGCTCTACAAGTACCCGAGTGATACTGGTAGCAACGCCTACCTCAATGTGGTAAGTAGTCTGTGCTCAGGCCAGCGATGATAGTGCAAATCACATGGATATTCAGGGACAAAAAGGCATCATAAATTTAATGATTTTTAAAATTAAGGGAGCGGATGTGGCTCAAGCGGTTGAGTGCCTGTTTCCCACATGGGAGGTCCCGGGTTCAGTTCCCAGTGCCTCCTAAACAAAAAAACAAAAACAGAAACAAAACAAACAACAAGCAAACAAATGAAAAAACCAATTCAGGGGAGCCGATGTGGCTCAGTGGTTGAGTGCAGGCTTCCCACGTAGGAGGTCCCGGGTTCAATCCCAGGCCCCTGGTACATCAAAATATAAATAAATAAATAATGCTCGGTTTTTAATAAGAGAAAATACCATACTATTAATCATATTTTAATAAATTATAAAATGCCCTTCCCACCCTTCTCCATTTCCTATTCCCTTTGCACCTTTTCTATTTTTTACTATTTTAATCTCTACCCCATGTATGTCATACAGAATTTCAGTCATTCACCAAGGAATCATACCAGAAAAATCATGACAATAAAAATCTTAGTCCTTCTATCATATATTGTTGGTGGGAAGTTATATATTAAGCCTACATATTGACATGTTATTCAAAAAAGTTAGTTGAAATACGGACCTATTACCTCAACAGAGGTTTGTAAATAATGTTCTAAAAAGCATTGTATATTGGGAAGCGGCTGTGGCTCAATCAGTAGGGCTCCCGTTTACCATATGGGAGGCCCCGGGTTCGGTTCCCGGGGCCTCCTGGTGAAGGCAAGCCCGCCCGCATGGCGTGGTTAGCTGACCCAGTGAGCACAAGCAGCAAGGGGGGGATAAATGAATAAATAAATAAAATCTTAAAAAAAATAAAATAAAAAGCATTGTATAAAAACTAAAAAAGAAAATTAACAATACCAAAAATAAAATGCATTGCAAGCACTTTGTACAGCAGGCACAACCACAACAAAAGAGTTTAGCTAATAATTAATTATTTGGCCATCAGTTGGATGGGGCCTCTAGCTAACCCTCTTCCATTGCAGGAATATGCCATGAACTACTGGAAGGACAACGGGGCCCCAGCTGAGAAGCTCATTGTTGGATTCCCAGCCTATGGACACACCTTCCTCCTAAGCAACGCTGCCAACCATGGAATTGGTGCCCCCACCACTGGGCCTGGCCCTGCTGGACCCTACACCAGGCAGTCTGGTTTCTGGGCCTACTATGAGGTATGCACCTGGAAGTTTTAGAAGGAGGGGCAAGTTGGCTCTCTCTTGATCAATGATTTAACAATATAATGGATTGCATTTATTTAACACTTCTTTACTCATTTCATGAGCAGTTGGGGCTGAAAGTGTATGTTCATGGCTATTTGGAAGGGAAGAAAAATGAGCACACATGTTGCACTACTTGAGTTGGAACCTCATTAGGCTGGATACCAAATGCACATAGAAAGGGAAAGTAGGATATCATCATGAGAATATATCAATCTACAGAGAATTCTGACTGCCAGGGCATTCCTTGGTCTCAGACCTTCTCCCGCATTGAAAATAAATGACCCAAATGCAACAATGAGTCAGAGTCCCAAATAAACCGAGAACTAGCTGAGAGTGCTCTGGGCCTTCCTCTTCAAGTAGCTTTCATGCATCACTTCTCTACTTTCTCTTCCCTATTCCACATGGACACTTTGCCCACCTGTTGACTTCATCATTATATCCCCTTAGATTTGTACCTTCCTGAAGAGTGGAGCTACTGAAGTGTGGGAAGCTCCTGAGGATGTTCCCTATGCTTACAAAGGCAATGAGTGGCTTGGATATGACAACACCCGGAGCTTCAAAATCAAGGTAGACTGTATTCTATGGGCTGCAGTTGCCTGTGAGTTTGTTCCCATGTATAGCTCTGGAACCATAGGTTGGTCTTGATGTCTGGACTTAATTGAATATCTCTCTAATCACTACAGGCTGACTGGCTGAAGAAGAATAACTTTGGGGGCGCGATGGTCTGGGCCATCGACCTGGATGACTTCACGGGCACTTTCTGCAACCAGGGCAAATTCCCTCTGATCACCACCCTGAAGGATGCCCTTGGCCTGCAGAGTGCAAGTGAGTTTGGGGGTGAGAAGGAATCCTAAGCCTCAGATTTGAGAGAAAATTCAAATCTTCCTCGAGAGTCAGAGAGCCATTGTACAAGTGATATTATGACTATTGCTCTATTCATACTTGGTAGTGATTCACTAATGGTGGGATTACACACTGGCTCTTCACCATTCCTTGATCCATTAACTGATTCCACAAGGAACTTTTTGAACATCTATTATGTTCACAGCACTATGTTGAGACCATAGAGGACCCCAAATATATGTCACAATCGCTACTCTATGGAAGCTTACAAATCTAGTTAGAAAGACAAGATTGATAGTCCAGAACATAACAACACAGAAGATGTAGTATCAGTATATGATGAAGTGCCAAAAGGGAGATAAGACAATTTCTTGAAGGTTCATGGCAATGAGAAGTCTAAAACATTGCAGTGATCTGGGAAGGAGGGAAAAATGAGCTGTACCTTTAAGGATAAGGTTGGAGTGGATAAACAAAGAGGAGAGACTAGGGAGGACAAACCAGATCAGGAGACTAAAATACAACTAGACATGTAGGGAGGAGCCAAGAACGACATCCAGGGTATAAGTCCTCACACCTCAGGCATCGTTCACTAAAAGTAGAGAGGTTCAGGGTTTGGTTTCTTTCCTTCTAGGTTGCAAAGCTCCAGCCCAGCCCATTGCTCCCATCACCGAGGCTCCCAGCAAAGGCAGTGGCAGCGGCAGCTCTGGAAGCAGTTCTGGGGGCAGCCCAAGTGGCAGTGGATTCTGTGCCAACAGGGCCAGTGGCCTGTACCCTGACCCCACTGACAAGAATGCCTTCTACAACTGTGTGAACGGACAGACCTACACTCAGCACTGCCAGGCTGGCCTCGTCTTTGACACCTCCTGTTCCTGCTGCAACTGGTGATAAAATTGCCAAATACCACCCCACTCATCCCTTCTGCAGAAACTATTGTGCAATAAAGGGTCAAGTATTACTGCAAATGGCTTCTGCTTCTTTTCTGAAGGGTCTTAGATGTAATTAATTCCAATCTCCCACTGTATACTATTGCTCCACTGGCCCACCAGACCCAGAAGTTCCCATTATGAGCACCTACAGCTTGCACAGCCCTTTCCTGGCAGAAGTAGAGGGATTCAAGGCAGATACCTGGTCCCTTCATTCTAGAAATGTGTGCCCAGAGGAGGGTATGGGAAAACACAAAGACCTAAGACACATATAATAAGGATCCACAAATGAATGCATCTATGTACATTCCTCTGGAGAAATATTTCTAAGTGTTCTGGGAGTGCTTTATGAAAAAGAGAAGAGGAAGTGGTTTGAGCAGGATTTTTTTTTCAACTTTATTTATTTATTTTTTAAAAGATACTCAGATTACATAAATGTTACAAAAAATATATAGGGATTCCCATATGCCCCACCTCCCACACCTCCCACAACCTCCCACATAAACATCCTTCATTAGTGTGGCACATTAATTGCAATTGATAAACATATCCTGGGGCTTTGCCATTAAGCATGGACCATAGTTTACACTGTAGACCACACTCTCTCCCACACAGTTCTACATGTTATATGATAATATAAAATGGCCTATATCTGTTGTTGCAATGTCATTCAGGACAATTCCCAAGTCCCAAAAAAGCCCCTATATTACATTCCCTCTCCCTACGCCCAGAGCATCCAGTGGCCACTGGCTCCACATCAATGTTGTAATTTCTTCCATTGCTTGAATCACAATATGTCTATTACAGAATACTAGTAAGTCCACTCTAGGTCATAGCTCTTCCCTACATCCTGAGGAGTCTGGGATGGTGATGTTCACTCCACCTCCAGTTGAGAAGGGTAAGCATGATTTTGAAGGAGCAGGAGAAATGATGAGATGGAGGGATGTGGTACTAAGTGAAGGCAAAATCGAGTGAATGGTCTGTGTAAAAGTATGAAGATTGCATACATCAGGGGTCTTAGTTTTTGACAAGAAATTATACTCTGGATAATTTAATCAAATATGAAATTTATTAAAAGATATTTGTTAACTCAGAATCTCTGGTGTGCCAGAAAATTGGAAACAATTCCTGTCTTCACATCTAGTTAAAACACTACTGAGGTGACTGTCTGGAACCACTGGCACTCAGGCCTGAATGGCAGAAGCTCAACACTGCTACCCTGGAGACAAGTCATTTCCACCACTGCACTCCCTAGAAGGTGGCTTCTCTTAAATGCCGCCCATTCCTCCTGTGGTTTATTTTGAAATCCAAGCCTTACATGGACAGGCAGAATCTGGGTCACAAGCCCTGCTGCCTCCTGCCTGAGAGGGCGATAGGAAATGTGAGTTTTCTGATTTCATAAAGGGGAAATTATTAAAGGATAGGGAGGTCATGCAAAGATGTTGGATGGCCACAGATGATAAACACTGACTATGGTAATAAAAGGACTGGAGTTGGTGGGTCTATTTCAGATAAACAGCACTTTCTGACTTTTAGCACAACTAAAAAACCTTCCCAGCCTAGAGAGTAAAAACCCTTCCCAGAGGTGAGATCCACCGCAAGCACTGCAGATCTGGCAAGACAGAGAGTCCACTATAGCTGCAACGGTTTTGCCCAAAGGAGCATACCAGATGGGAATAAAATCATTAAGACAGCTGTACAAGAGGACCTACTTTTCTAATTTTGCCCATATTTACCACCAACATCACATCTCATATAATCAGCAATGGTCCATATGATCTGAATAGCTTTATCTTAGGGGTTTCGAAGATAAGAAAGATCTATTGAAATCGTCAATTTAATCATTGTTACTTGTGCCCCCCACTTCTCTGGTAAATTTCATTATTTTCTCTTCATCCTTGATGTTCTGCAGTTCAACTATTTCAGTTTATGTCTAGCTTTTTGTCTAGGTGTGGCTTTATGTCTTTTTATTCTGCTTGGTACTCAATGTCCACTTTCAATCTGAGGTCTCATACCTTTTGCCAACTTGTCTTTATTGCTTTTTAAATTTAAACTTCAGGGAAGCGGCTGTGGCTCAATCAGTAGGGCTCCTGTTTACCATATGGGAGGCCCCGGGTTCGGTTCCCAGGGCCTCCTGGTGAAGGCAGGCCCGCCCGCACAGCGTGGTTGGCTGACCCAGAGAGCGCAAGCAGCAAGGGGGGGATAAATGAATAAATAAATAAAATCTTAAAAAAAAAAAATTTAAACTTCAGTTTTGATCAAAATAATGCATTTACATAATTATAAAGTCAAGTCATAATACGTGGTTACAAAATAAAAACAGCGGTTCCCTGGAGGGTTAAGCATATCAGCTATATTACTTGTGATTATTAAAATTATATAACAATAAGCCAAGTGAAGGAATAGACAGAGAGAAGTAATGTTTGAATCATAGTAAAGATGTTCTTTTTAGCAAAAAATGTAAATATTTAATTGTATTTGGATTTAAACCAGAAATATGAATCAAAATAAGAGTAAATTGATTGCTGAATTTCATATACTTTTTTCAACAAGATTTAGTCAATACTTAATAAGCACCCTCTATATTCCAGGCACTATTCTATAAATTTGGACACAGCAGTAAAGGAAACAGAGAAAGATGCCTACCCACATGGAACTTACATTTTAACAGGAGGAGACAGATATTAAGTAATAAATATAATAAATCATCAAGCATGTTGGAAGATGAAAAGTGTTATGGAAAAATGTAGAGTAAGGAGGCCCAGGGGTTGCCAGTGGTGGGGTTGAAGTTTTAAGTGGGGAGATCACGGTAAGCCACCCATAAGAGGACGTGTGAGCAGGACAAGTTCCATAAGCATTTAAACTCTGCAGTTTGTTATATGCTCTGCCATTGACATTTTGGAATTTGTAATAATTTTCAATCTGGGGGAAACATTGGGCCTTGTCTTATCATTTTGCTGTAGGCCCTGCAAATTACAAGAGCAAATACATGAAGGAAGTGATGATGTCAGCTGTGTGGCTATCTGGGGAACAGTGTTACTGGCAGAGTGTAAGATCAGTGCTAAGGTCCTGAGGAGGGAGAATTTCTGGCATATTAGAGGAAAAGCAAGGAGGACAAGATGGTTGGAGAAAAAGAAGCAAAAGTGTAGGAGTGGTGGGGGAAGTTATAGGAAAGTTGATCCTGAGTGGACAGATTGTTTAGGGGGCAGGCGCAGTAGTGTAAGATTTTATGTGCCCCAGAAAGTCATGTTCTTGAAACTGGTCCATTCCTGTGGGTGTGAACCAATTGTAGATGGGATCCTTTGATTTGGTTACTTCAGTAAGGCGAGGCCTATGGTGGGCCTTAATCCTTTTGCTGGAGTCCTTTACAAATGGATGAATACAGAGAAAGAGGGCTGCAGAAACAGAGAGAAAGCCCCAGAAGCTGAAGGAGAAGGCCCCGGGAGCCAGAAGCTAAAATCAATGTGACACAGAAGCTGAGAGGAAGACACTGATGCCAGAAGCTGAAAGCAAGAAGGCCCAGAGGAGAGGGGAGAGATGAGCGGATGCCTCCATGTACCACATGCCTTGCCATATGAAAGAGGAATCCAGGACCTCCAGCAGCCACTCCTTGGGGAGAAAAGCATTATCTGATGAAGCCTTGATTGGGACATTTTCACAGCCTCAGAACTATAAGCTTATAAATTAATAAATGCCCACTGTAAAAGCCAACCCATATATTACCTTGGTATATTATCTTGGTAGCCTTTAGCTAACTAAAACAGCAGGAGTTGGCAAATCTTTTTCATAAAGGGCCAGAGAGTAAATATTTTCGGTTTTGTGGACCTCACAGTCTCTTTTGCAATTATTCAACCCTACCATTTACTACGAAAGCAGCCAGAAACAGTAAGTAAACAAGTAAGCGTAGCTGTGTTCCAATAAAACTTTGACACTGAAACTTGGATTTCATACAATTTCACATGTAATGAAATATTGTTCTTCTTTTGATTTTTTTTCACCCATTTAAAAATGTTAAATCCTTTCTTAGCTCATAGACTATGCAAAAACACGTGGTGGGTCAGGCTTGACCATGGGCCATAGTTTGCTAAAACCTGTTTTAGGGCCTTGTAGGGCTTTAAAAGGACTTTTGCTTTTACTCTAAAGGAATAAGAAGACTTTGGAAGGGAGTGGATGTAGCCGAAGTGGTTGAGTACCTGCTTCCCATATACAAGGTCCTGGGTTCGATCCCTGGTACCCCCTAAAAGCAAACAAACAAACAAAACAAATGAAAAAAAAAACAACTCTCATTGAGGAGCAGATATAGCTCAGTGGTTGAACACCTGCTCTCCAGGTGCAAGGTCCTTGGTTTAATCCCGGTACCTTCCATAAAAAAAAAGAAGACAACTACTGGGAGGTTTACAAGTGGATGAGTAAGTTGATTTGGCTTCTATTTTAAAATGTTCAGTGTGGCTGCTTTGTTGAGAATGCACAGTTAGGGGGTTATTATAGTGGTCTAGGAGAAAGAGGATGGCAACAACAGATGGTCAGAAGTGAATGAATTTAGGCCATGTTTTTAAGAGAATCTTAAACTACAAGGATTTCTTTATGGGTTGTATGTGAGGTATGGGAAAGAACAGAGAAGTCAAGGAGAATTCCAACATTTTGGCCCAAGAAGCTGAAAATATCTAGCTGCCATCAATTGAAAAGAAGAAAGCTATAGGTAGAGTGAGTTTAAGGGGAAGATCAGGATTTCAGTTTGGGTCATGTTGATTTTAAGGCGTCTATTGGATTTCTAAGTGGAGATATTCAGTAGGCAGTTGGACATAAAGTTTTTGGAGATAGTTTTTTATATAGTTGGTATTTAAAGTGAAAAGACGGATGAGATCTCTGAAGAAGTCAGTATAGAATGGTAAAAGAAAGAATCCAAGGGCTGAGCCCTGGGCATTTCAAAATTCGGAGGTTGAGGAGAAGAGGAGAAACAAGTAATGAAGACCAAAGAAGGAGGGATGAGTGAGATGGAAGGAAAATCAAGAGAGTCTAGTGTTCTGAAAGCAAGGAAAGAAAGGTATCAAAGAGAAGAAAGTGGTCACCTGTGTCAAATATTGTTGATAGGTCAGGTAAGATGAGGACAAAGATTGACCATTAGCTTTAGCAGCACATAGGTCATCAATGACCTTGATAAGAGTAATTTTAGTACACTGACTGCTGATAAAAGTCCAAGTGGAGTAGGTTTATGAGAAAATGGAAGGAAAGAATTGAAGATTGTAAGAATACACAACTCTTTCTATGACTATGCCTCAAAGGAAAGCAAAGAAATAAGGTTAAGAAAAATATTAAGGAAAATAGAATCTGTATTTATGTCTTTATTTTGCCAATTGATATATACATATTTAAAGACTTATTTATTTATTTTATTTATCCCCCCCCCATGGTTCCCTCTTCTGTCTGTTCTTTGTTTTGCTCACTGTGTCTGCTCATCTTCTCCAGGAGGCACCGGAAACCAAACCCGGGGCCTTCCACATGGGAAATGAGTGCCCAATGGCATGAACCACAGCTATGTCATCTGCTGGCTTGCCGCATCTAGCTCGTTTTGGTGGGTTGTGGTGTCTAGCTCTTTGCAGCAGTCTGCGGCAGGTGAGACATCTGTTCGTCTTCCTTAGGAGGCACTGGGACCAAACCTGGGATCTCCCATGTGGTAGGTGGGTGCCCAACTGGTTGAGCCTCATCCGCTTCTCCAAATATTTTTAATAGGAGGTACCAGAGATAGAACCCAGGACCTCCTACATACAAAGCAGGTGCTCAACCAATTGAGCTACACTCACTCTGCTCCAATTGATTTTAAAAAAAACAAATCAATTTTACTGATACATATTAATAAAGCATATACTTCATCTAAAGTGTACAATCAGTGATATTTGGTATAATCACATAGTTGTGCATTTATCACTTCAATCATTACTAGAGCACTTTCATTATTTCAATAATAATAAAAAAAATAGACAAACAAGCAAGAAAATTCTTCACCTCTCAATCATTCTATATTTCCCATGCTGTACATAGCTGCTATTTCTGGCTATTCTTGCACATTTATTTATTTATTTATTAAGCAGTTTTATTGAGAGATATTCACATATCATACAATCTATCCAAAGTGTATAATCAATGGCTTTTAGTATAATCACAATGTTGTGCATTCATCACCACAAATAATTTTAGAGCCATTTCATTACTCTGAAATGAAAAACTTCCACACTCTTCAGCATGACTTCCACAGACCTACATAACCACTAATTCAATTTCATCTTTATAAATTGATTTATATTTACGATTTATATAAATGGAATCATGCAATACGTTACACAATATATTTAGTTCATAGTAATGCAATCAGAGTATTTGTCCTTTTGTGTCTGGTTTGCTTCACTCAACATAATGTCCTCCAGGTTCATTCATGTTGTCATATATTTTACGACTTCATTTATTCTTATGGCTGCATAATATTCCATTGAAAACACCATAATTTGTTTATCCATTTCTTGGTTGATGGCCACCTAGTTTATTTCCAACTTTCGGCAATCATGAATAATGTCGTGATGAACATCAGTGTGCAGATGTCTGTTTGTGTCTCTGCTCTCAGTTACTCTGAGATATATCTGGTAGTGGTATTGCAGGGTCATGTGACAAGTCTATATTCAACTTCTTTAGGAACTGCCAAACAGTCCTCCACAGTGACTGTACCATTCTGCGTTTCCACCAACAGTGAAGAAGTGTTCCTATCTCTCCACATCCTCTCCAACACTTGTAGTTCCCTGTCTTTTTAATAGTGGCCATTCTGATAAGTGTGAAATGATATCTCATTGTAGTTTTCATTTGCATTTCCCTAATCATTAGTGATGTTTAACATTTTCTCAAGTGCTTTTTGCAATTTGCATTTCTTCTTTGGACAAATGTATACTCAATTCTTTTGCCCATTTTTTAATTGGGTTGTTTGTCTTTTCATTGTTGAGTTGTAACATCTCTTTCTATATCATGGATAATAAACCCAATTGGACATGCGATTTCCAAATATTTTCTTCCATTCAGTTGGCTACGTTTTCACCCTTTTGACAAAGTCCTGTGAGGTGCAAACACATTTAATTTTGAGGAGGTCCCATTTATCTATTTTTGCTTTTGTTGTGCGTGCTTTGGATGTAAGGTCCAAGAAACTACAAGGTCTTTAAGGTGTTTCCCTGCATTTTCTTCTATTAGTTTTATGGTCTTGTCTTTTATATTTAGCTCTTTGATCAATTTTGAGTAGATTCTTGTATAAGGAGTGAGACAGGGGTCCTCTTTCACTCTCTTGGTTATAGATATCCAGTTCTCCTAACACCATTTGTTGAAGAGACTGTTTTGTCCCATTAACATGGACTTGGTAGGTTTGTCAAAAGCCAGTTGGCCATAGAAGTGAGGGTTTATTTCTGCACTCTCAATTCTATTCCACTGATTGATGTGTCTATCTTTACATCAGTACCATGATGTTTTGACCACTGTAGCTTTGTAATATGTTTCAAGGTCAGGCAGTGAAATTTCTTCCACGTCACTCTTCTTTTTTAGAATGCTTTTAGATATTCAGGTGCACTTTCCCTTCCAAATTAGTTTGGTAATTGCCTTTTCTATTTCTTTAAAGTAGGCTGTTGGAATTTTTATTGGTATTGCATTGAATGTATAAATCAGTTTTGGTAGGATTGACAACTTCACAATATTTAGTTTTCTAACACATGAACACAAAATGTCTCCATTTGTTTAGATCCTCATTGATTTCTTTTAGCATTATTTTGTAGTTTTCTGCATATATGTCCTGCACTTCTTAGGTCAAATTTATTCCTAGATATTTGAGTGATTTTGCTGCTATTGTAAATGGATCTTTCCCCCTGATTTTCCTCTTCAGATTGTTTGAAACTAGTGTACAGAAACATTACTGATTTTTGCATGTTGATATTGTATGCTGCTACTTTGCTGAACTCATTAGCTCAAGTAGCTTTGTCATAGACATTTCAGAATTTTCTAAATATAAGATCATGTTATCTGCAAAGAGTGAGAGTTTTACTTCCTCTTTTCCTCATTGGATGCCTGTTTGTTTGTTTGTTTGTTTGTTTCTAATTGCTCTAGCTATAATTTCTAGCACAATATTGAATAACAGTGGTGACAGTGGGCATCCTTATCTTGTTACTGATCTTAGAGGGAAATCTTTCAATGTTTCCCCATTGGGCATGATGTTGGCTGTGGGTTTTTCATATATGCCCTTTATCATATTGAGGAATATTTCTTCTATTCTTATTTTTTGAGGCGTTTTTACCAAAAAAGGATGCTGGATTTTGTCGAATGCCTTTTCTGCATTGATTGAGATGATCATGTGTTTTTTTCCTTCAATTGTTAATGTGGTGTATTACAATGATTGATTTTCTTATGTTGCATCAACCTTGCATGCCAGGAATAAATCCCACAAGGTCGTGATGTATGTCTTTTGATATGCTGTTAGATTCTATCTGCAAGTATTTTGTTGAGAATTATTGCATCTAGGTTCATTAGAGAGATTGGACTGTAATTTTCTTTTCTTGTAGTGTCATTATCTTGCTTTGATATTAGGATGATTTGGCTTCATAAAATGTGTTGGGTAATTTTCCTTCCTCTTCGAATTTTTGGAAGAGTTTAAACTGGCTTCTTGTTAATTCTTTTTGAAATGCTAGTTAGAATTCACCTGTCAAGCCATCTGGACCTGGACTTTTCTTTATTGGAAGATTTTAGATGATGGATTCAATTTCTTTAAATGTGACTGATTTGTTAACTTCTTGCATTTCTTGTAGCATCAGTGTAGGTTGTGCATTTCTAGGAATTTGTCCATTTCATCTAGGTTGTCTAGTTTGTTGACATACAGTTTCTCATAATATTCTCTTATGATCTTTTTAATTCTTGTGGGGTCAGTTGTAACTTCAACTCTTTTATTTCTGATTGTATTTATTTGCATCTTCTCTCTCTTTTTCTTTGTTAGTCTAGCTAGGGGTTTGTCGATTTTATTGATTTCTCAAAGAACCAGATTTGGGTTTTGTTGATTTTCTCTATTGCTTTTTGGTCTCAATTTCATTTATTTCTGTTCTCATCTTCATTATTTCTTTCCTTCTGCTTCCTTTGGTATTGGCTTGCTGTTCTTTTTCTAGTTTCTCCAGTTGTTCAATTAGATCTTTAATTTTAGCTTTTTCTTCTTTATTAACAGAGGCATTTAGGGCTCTAAATTTTCCTTTCAAGACTGCTTTCACTGTATCCCATAAGTTTTGATAAGTTGTGTTCTCATTTTCATTTGTCTCAATATATTTACTGATTTCACTTGAAATTTGTTCTTTGACTGATTATTAGGAGTGAGTTGCTTAGCATCCACACATTTGTAAATTTACCTCTTTCCAGTCTATTATTGATTTCCAGTTTCATTCCATTATGATCTGAGAAGGTGCTTTGTATAATTTCAATCTTTTTATATTTATTGAGAGCTGCATTGTAACCTAACATGTTGTTTCTCCTGGAGAAAGATCCATGGGCACTTGAGAGGAATATATAATCTCCTGAGTTTGGGTGCAACGTTCTGTATATGTCTATTAGGTCTAACTCATTTATCGTGTTGTTCAAGTTCTCTGTTTTCTTGTTGATCTTCTGTCTAGTTGTTCTATCTAATGATGTGAGTAGTGTGCTGAAGTCTCCAATGATTATTGTAGAGATGACTATTTCTCCCTTCAGTTTTGCCAGAGTTTGTCTCATGTATTTTGGAGCACCCTGGTTAGGTGCATAGATATTTATGACTGTTATATCTTTCTGGTGGATTGTCCTTTTTATTAATATATAATGGCCTTCTGTATCTCATAACTTTTTTGCATTTAAAGTCTGTTTACTTGATATTAATATAGCTACCCCTGCTCTTTTTTGGTTACTATTTGCATGGAGTCTCTTTTTCCAACCTTTCACTTTCAGCTGGTTTGTATCCCTGGGTGAGTCTCTTGTAAGCAGCATATGGATGGCTCATTTTAAAAAATTCATTCTGTCTGCCTATATCTTTTTTTTTTTTTTAAGTACTGGGACTGGGGATTGAACTCCGGACCTCGTATGTGGGAGGCTGGTGCTCAACCACTGAGCCACATCAGCTCTCCTGATTTGGTTCCCTCATTTGTTTGCTTGTTGTTTGTTTTTAGGAGGCACCAGCAGTTGAACCTCGGACTTTCCATGTGGGAAGCAGGAGCTCAACTGCTTGAGCCACATCCACTCCCCAGCCTATATCTTTTGACTGGGGAGTTTAATCCATTCATATTCAATGATATTACTGTAAATGCATGATTTACTTCCACCGTTTTATTCTTTGGTTTTCAAATGTCATATCTTATTTTTGTCTGTCTTTTTACTCTTTTGGTTATCTTTTCTGTTATTCTTTCTTCTATACTCTCCTCCAAGCCTCTCTTTTCTTTCTTTTTCTTTCAGGCTCTTAGACTTCCTTTAATATTTCCTGCAAAGGTGGATTCTTTTTTATGAACTCAGTTTGTGTTTGTTTGTGAGTATTTCATACTCACTTTCATATTTAAAGGACAATTTTGCTGGATAAAGAATTCTCGGCTGGCAGTTTTTTCTCTTTCAGTATACTAATTGTATCATACCACTGTACTTGCCTCCATGGTTTCTGATGAGAAACCCTTACTAAGCTTACTGGGCATCCCTTGTAAGTGATGATTTGCTTCTGCCTTGGTGCTCTCAGAGTTTTCTCTTTCTCTTTTATGTTTGACATTCTAAGTAGTATGTGTCTTGGAGTGGGTTTATTCGGATTTATTCTGATGCAGTATGTTCTGTTTCTTGGACATATAAGTTCATTTGTTTCATGAGCATTGGGAAATTTCAGCTATTATTTCCTCAAGTACTCTTCTGACCTTTTCCCCATCTCTTCTCCTTCTAGAACTCCCATGACATGTATGTTCTTGTGTTTTGTGTTATCATTCAACAACTTGAGCCCCTGCTCAATTTTTTCCATTCTTTTATATCTCTGTTCTTTTCTTTCTTCAATTTCAGCTCTTTTTTCTTTGGTATCACTTATTGTTTCTTCTGTCATTTCAAGTCTGCTGTTGTATGCCTCTAATGTGGTTTTTTTTTTTATCTCACCTACTGTGTCTTTCATTCCTATGTGCTCTGTTACTTCTCTATTCAGGTTTTCAAATTCTTCTTTGTGCTTGCTCAATATCTTCTTGATGTCATTTACTTCTTTAGCTAAATTGTCTTTCAACTCATTAATTTGATTTTGGAAATTTGTGTGCATCTTGTTAAATAGTTGTCTCAAATTCTGTGTTTCTTCCTGGGTTTTGATATATTCCTTTTCTTGGCCCAATTCTTTCATTTTCTTAGTATGGGTCATAATTTTTTGCTGATGTACAGGCATATGGTTAGGATGGTGAGTTTACTTAGATACTCAATTTCTCTCTCTTTTGTAGGGATTTAGTGGTGGGATGCTGTGTGTTACTGCTGTTCCTTGAATCTTGGTTCAACCTGGGTATTTAGGATTGTCCTTGTTAGTTGCTCAAAACTGGGCTCTGGACCTAGTAATGGGTTGCAGACCCACATCCTAGGGCCTTGGGGAGGGAGGTTATTAAGGCCAGTAAAAGTGTCTTATTTGCTTTAATTTCTTCACTTGCATTTCCTTGGTCTGCCAGCAGATTACGCTCTTTGACAGCCATCTCAGTTCAATGCCTGTTCAGAGTGTTTGCTGCAACATGGACTGGATCAATGTGATATAGGCTCCTGCCTGGAGGCTAAGAACTTCATAATTCAAACTTTCTCAGAAACAGTTCTCCAACCTTCACTGGCAGCCCCTTCCTTTTCATGGGTAAAAAAGTAATTCTTCTCTCTTCTGCATCCTCAACAATCAGTCCCAGTTAGTAGAGAGGGAGATAGAGAGTGTCAGATCTCTTTAGTCCTGTGTGGGCTCCCAAGGCAAACAATGACACGGCCCCACCCAGCCTAGAAGGGCTTGTGGTTCACAGCAGACCAAATATGTTGGTCAAAAGCATCACCATCCCAGAATCCTCAGGACTGGGGAAAGAACTATGGACTAGAGTGGACATACTGGTATTCTACTAAAGACATATTGTGATTCTAGCAATGGAAGAAATTACAGTATTGATGTAGAGCCAGTGGCCACTGGAGGCTCTGGGGGCAGGGAGAGGGAAAAACAGTTGTAATATGGGGGCTTTTTTGGAACTTGGGAATTGTCCTGAATGACTGCAATGAAAGATATAGGCCATTTCATATCATCACATAACATGCAGAACTGTGTGGGAGAGAGTGTAGACTACAATGTGAACTATGGTCCATGCTTAAGGGTAAAATCCCAGGATGCGTTTATCGATTGCAGTGAATGTGCCACACTAATGAAGGATGTTTATGTGGGAGGATGTGGGAGATGTGGGGAGTGGGACATATGGGAATCCCTACAGCTTTTGTGCAACATTTATGTAATCTAAGTATCTTAAAAAAATTTTTTTTTTAATTATTTAAAAAAAAAAAAAAG
This sequence comes from Tolypeutes matacus, assembly GCA_026826555.1. Classification (NCBI taxonomy): domain Eukaryota; kingdom Metazoa; phylum Chordata; class Mammalia; order Cingulata; family Chlamyphoridae; genus Tolypeutes; species Tolypeutes matacus. The sequence continues at coordinate 4,398,146 of JAKSZT010053947.1, read as the reverse complement.
CTGAGTCAGCCTTAGGTTGTGTCCCTCTCTCTCCCCTTTCCTGGGGCAGTGGATCCCTGGATCCCTGGAGTCCCCTTTGTCTGTAGCTGGCCCCAAGGCCTGAGAATTCTAAAGTGTCTTTAGCATGGGGGCAGGTGCCTGCAGTAGCAACTGCTGCTTTTCACTCACAGTTTTGCCATTATGATTCTTTTCTTTTTTCCTTCTCTCTTCTGGGCAGTGTCCAGCCTTCCCCTGGTGTCCTAAACCATAGAAGATTTTTTTCCAGGCCATTTCTGCCTGTTCCCTAGCTATTTTTCTGAGAGAGAAGAGAGTCCTGTGTCTTTCTAGTCCACCATCTTCCTGGAAGTCTCTGGATTAATGCTTTTAAGTGCATAGTTCAATTTCAGAGTTCTGAAAGGTGAAAATTTAACACTCTTTCAATGCCCCTCATCTCCTAATTTTTATTATATTATTTTCACTTAGTCATGATTTTTAATATTACTTTGTTTTACAGAGGAACCAAAGTCTTATATTTAAATTAATTCAATGGTCATCACCAATATTTATACGACAGCTTCTTAATACTGGGTTCTTTGTTTTAATTTATGTCCTTTTTTTTTTTTCCCCAAGAAGAGCTTGCAGGGAAACGGATGTGGCTTGAGAGGTTCGGTGTCCATCTACCATATGGAGAGACTAGGGTTCGATCCCCGGTACCTCCTGGTAAAAAAAAAAAAAAAAAAAAAAAAAAAAAAAAAAGAAGAGCTTGCAGTCATTGTCTTCTCTTTCTTGCATGTTTAAGAATACCTGATTGTTGCCTTTACACTTGATTGACAGCTTGTTGGACATTAAATTTTTGACTCACTTCTTTCCTAAAAATTTTGTAAATATTGTTCCTTTTTATTTTGGCAGTGAATATTCCTATGTTCTTTTCCTATGACTTGTTCTTTTCCTATGATTTTATCATTTACTTTTTTTTTTTGGTTCCCTGATTTGGCAGTTGAAAAGTTTTTCTCAAGTAGTGCTGTGGCTGCTACAGCCCTTGAGTTTCAAATTTGAGAATATCTTCCATTCCCTTTTATACTTGAAAAATATCTTGACAGAGTATAATATGATTGGCTCATACTTTCTTTTTCTCAGAACTTTGTAGGTATCAATGAAAAGGTCATATGCACAATTTCCAATTCTCTCTGCTTTGATGCCAAATCTACAATGACCTGTTCTGCAGAATCTTCATCATAGAGTTAATATCTTGCATCACGCCTGTATCATGCACTTCTTGCTTCCTACCCTGGAGCTTTTCAGACACAGGCATGTGCAACTTAGACATGCAGAGGAGTTAATGTCACCACTAGGGGTCATGGACCTTTGGTGTGTCTACCTTTCTTCCATGGATTATCCAGAAACACATTCCATAAGACTTGTAAAATAGTCCCGAGGGACTGAGTACCCATTTGCCTGTAGCAATAGTCAACTGGATATTGCATTCTTATATCAGTCCTCCCTTCTTCCCTGTTTACATTCCCCCAGTCTCTTACTCCTGCTCCCTGGAGTCCAGTCCTCAATAAATTACTTTCACATGAGCTTTTGCCAAGACTCTGTTGCCGGGTGAACGTAGCCTTAGATAACAAGCATTGCTTCCTTGTGTTGTTGGCATTGATATTGTTGTGGGGGTGTTTGAGGCCCGTTGGTACCCATTCCCCCTCAACCCATCCTTTCAGTTATTTGACTTTTTTCCTTTCTGATGCCTGAAGAACTCATTATTATTCTTGAATTTCAGTAACTTACCCAGGACATGCCTTGATATGATGGATCTTTGTCAATTTCTCCTGGAGGGCAGTTGAGAGGTAAGGGTTAACTTGACTGATGCCCTGCAGACTGGCCTCTTGGAGAGGAAGTTGGCCCGCTGATTCAGGAAAACAGCTATAGCTTACAGCCTAGGGCTTAAGACAACCAATCCTGGCCGAGAGGAGAGCTGGTGGATCAGGACCCCAGCCAAGTTTCCTCCAAGTAACAGTGCCATAACCACAAGGGTTATATGAGAAAGGCCATGTCCAGTGAAAGCTGAGGTAGTAGATAAGGCTGTAATTCTGCTACATTATACTGCTGTTAGATCTCATTCCCCAGTGTCATGAAGGGAGGGCTTGGTTCTTTAGTAATTAAAGGAGCTTAAAAGCTCCAACATCCCAGGCCTAGGGATGTGTGCTCTGCTAGATTGTTGCATACTGCCTGAGAATAAGATGGTCATTGGGGGAAGTGGATGTGGCTCAAGTGATTGGGCTACCATATGGAGGGTCCTGGGTTTGGTTCCCGGGGCCTCCTGGTGAAAGCGAGCTGGCCTGTGTGGAGAGCTGGCCCTTGCAGAGAGATGGCCCATGCAATGAGCTGGCACAATGAGATGATGCAACAAAAAAGAGACACAGTGAAAGACACAACAGACCACGGAGCTGAGGTGGCTCAAGCGGTTGAATGTCTCTCTCTCATGTTGGAAGGTCCCAGGATCGGTTCCTGGTGCCTCCTAAAGAGAAGATGAGAAAGAGAAGACAAGCAGACACAGAAGAATGTGCAGCAAATGGACACAGAGAGCAGACAGTGAGTGCAAGCAGTGTGTGTGTGTGGGAATAAATAAATAAAATAAATCTTTTTATAAAAATTGGTCATTGGGGGACCACTCATCTGCTATTGCTTAAATCTCTGGATTTCCTCCTAGTAAATACTGTTCCAAAAAGCCCAGTGTGAATGTTGCTTAGTCACTTGCCCTTAATTGCTAGGCAGTTGGTGCAGGGAGCTGGGTGTGGACTTGGAGCACCACCATGGCCCTCTGAAAGGCCACACTGGGATTAGAAAAATCTCTCTGGGGTATTGTGGCCCATGACCTTCAGAGCTTAGTATGGCACCTGTGGACACTAGTCCCCCAAATTCCTGAGGATCCAAAGTGGTGAAAGATTACTGAGTATTAAAGGCCTTGAGTGAAGTTGCCCCAAGGGACAGACTCCTTTGAGGGGAGTCTGGATAAGCATCTCTGATGAAATTACACTTTGAAAACCCTGTTTGGTTGAATTTGAAAGTATTTTCATGTGGTCTTATCCAAGCAGGATGAAACAAATAAGTCACCTCTCTGACTCTTTCCCTGTGACTGGTAAGATCACAGGTTGTCAAAATGTAAGGGTGCTACATCCCCCAGTTAAATGGGAGCAAGGAGAGGAAAGACTTTCAGCATGTGACTTACATGACCAGCTCTTATCCAACAGGTGAGGAAGATAACCCCAAATAGGGCCAATGGAACCAAGAGAATTGCTGGGTGGGCTCCCATGGAGACTCCCTCTTAGAAGCCTATGTGATTATGGATTTTAGATAAAAGGTTCAAACCTGATGAAATTGATCATGGTCCTTATCCTTATTTACAGAAAATTGTACCAGCTTGAGAGAGCCCTCTCAGTGACTTCCAAAGGGATGGGTGCAACTTGACTGAACACTAAGTGTGTAAGATAGAGGAATGACTAGAGCATGGCATATCCAGAACACATGATGATGAGGAACTCAAGATTGTGCTCCTTTTCTATAAAAGTTGGAGTAAAGTGATTGATCCTGGGGGGAACTGTGGGGTGGGGTGGTCATAGCCAACCATCCCCTGAGACTCATTGTCTTGATGAGTTAGAGGCATTAGCTATCCTACCAGAGACATCCCCCACACAAATCAGGCATTGGAGGGATAATCCTATTTATTATAATAATACCAAACCTACTTTGATGGCTATTTCATGTCTCATTAGCTACACAGGTTAGAAGAAAGAGAATGTTCTAGCAGCCAACTCAAAGACAAATTGTTGGGAAGCAGATGTGGCTCAACCAGTTGGGTGCTCACCTACCACATAGGAAGGTCCTGGATTTGGGTCCTGGTGCCTCCTAAAGAAGACAAGAAGACGTCGCAAAGAGCTAGATGCCGCACATGCCACGATGAGCTAGATGCCACACATGCTGCAACAAGATAGTCACTGCACACACCACTACGAGCAGATGCCTAAGTGAGCAGTTCCCATAAGTCAGCAGATGCCTCAGCCCACAGGGAGTGGATGTGGTTCAGGCTGTTGGGCACTCACCTCCCAAATAGGAGGTCCTGGATTCAGTTCCTGGTGCCTCCTGGAGAAAGCGAGCAAAGAATGAACAGACAGACGAGAGAACCATCTGAGAGAGGAGAGGATAAAATAAAAAAAAATAAAGTAAATAAATAAGTCTTTAAAAAAACACAACTATTCTTAAAAAAAAAAACAAAAGACAAATTGTTTAAGCCCAGGGCTCACTTCCAACTGGTAGACTCACTGAATTGCTTGCCCAGTGCTATAAATGACCTGAATACAACCATTCCTAACAAGAATCCATCTGTTCTTGCCATCTGTTAGGAAACTAGGAGTCTGAGGGCAGGAAGCTTTCTGGTGCTGAACAACTGTGATTCAGGGATAATACCAGGCATCCCTTCCCATACCTTCTTTTTTTATCCCCTAAACCTGCTACTCTTGGCAACTGTGAAATCAGGACTGCATCCTTTGGCACAGAATAGGTGGATGCTAACCTGGGTCTCCACTATCTCTACCTGGTTGTTAGTGGTTTACCTGATGGGGCCTGTTCCCATTACCTTTATACTACTCTGAGCCCAGAAATCTACCATGTGGATCCTGAGTAGCCATTCTTATGCTGGTACAGATGCAAATGAAGTGCTCCATGGGAAGAGGAGAGTGGTGGTGCTCGATTCTCACCTAGGTGATGGCCCCAGGTATGGACAAAATGCCATGGATACTTCTGGAAGAAGCAAAAGTCCCTTTGTTTGGTAAGAGGGAAACACCTGAAATCAGTGGTGGAGTGGTGATACAGAGTTACTGCTTTGTTCCAAGATTCCCCCAGGAAAATGATCACTCTAGCTGCCCCAAGTTCTTAGATGCAGTTCTCACAGGTGGTGGTCTCCTCTACGACTCTGTCATGATGATGAATATACCACCCGGAACTGGATGCAAAGAGAGCCTGATGTCTCCTACTGTCACTATCCTGCTAGCATACTCCATTGATTTACACTAACTAAGGTCTGCCAATGTAAACTGACAGTCAATGAATGATCCTGTGTCCCAAGGTCTGGCAGGCCATATAGAAGAGCTTTTCTTCCTCTGGTATGGCACTGGTTTTGTAGTCACTGGAGCGGACTTGAGAGCAACATCGTAGTCAGTAGTCAGGGGTTTCTTGACCCTTACACTGTAGCTCCCAATGATGGCCTTGCACAACTACACAAATGCTTTACCCATCAGCAAGGAGAACAGTCACTGACTGGTTGACTCTTTCCACACATGACACTTTCTGATCTGGACAATATGCCTTTCAGGGGTTGTTCTTCCTGTGGACAAGCATCCTTCTTCTGTCAGCCTCTGGTGAATGGGAACTACACCACAGAGAAGATTCACCCAACCATTCTGAACTTCCCATGGCTCCCTTTGAAGACCCTATGGCTATTACTTGTCGTGTATGTAAAGAAATCACTTTTCTCTGGGTAGAAGTCACAACTTTGCTTGTGGTCTCATCTTTGGATGATACAATGCAGGAGAGTTTACTTAAGATGATGGATGAAAATCCCAAAAGATATTGATGAAATGGGACAATGGACTAAGAAATGAGACAAAATTAAATAAATATCAGCTCCTGTATGTCATTTTCGTTAAATTAAAATCAATACACATCTATTGATCAACCCCTAAATGCCAAGAATTGTGCTAGACACTAAAGATAAGGAGAGAGAGAGAGAGAAAAATTTTAAAAAAAAATAAGGATAAGGAGATGAATAAAAAACAGTATCTGTTTTCAAAGAGTTTGCCATTTTTTGGGAGATATAGACTATAAGCAAATGATTACAAAACACAATGCTGTGTAACTAGTGTGACAATAAGAGTATGCATAGGACTATGAAAATCAATTCTCCAAGTACACACTGAGGGAGATTTTACCTGAGTCCATTTCATGTGAGAAGCTCCATATGATGCAACAATGTCATAAAATTACTTTAAGAGATAACACAATCTTGGGCTGCATTAGTATAAGAATAGTATCCAGTAAAATGAACTAAAACAAAATAAAACAAAAACTCTGCACTAGGATTCAGGCAATCTGAGCTTGAATTTAGGATGCACATCTTACTGTGTAACTTTGTCAAACTTTTAGCCTCTGTTTCCTTATCTGAAAAATAGGAATAATAAAGTCAAACTTACCACCCTCTTGGGGGAGTGTAACAATAAAATTTGTCACAGAATATCTGGGTTAGAAGAGGCCTCAACAGGTAGCAAATCCATCATCCGTTGACCATCAAAGCCTTTTATGCTGTGACCTCAGATGATCGTTCAGCCTATGCTTGAACACCCCCAGAGTGGGGTGACCACCACCTTTTGAAAAGTTCATTCTCACTGTGATGGTTAAATTCATGTGTCAACTTGGCTAGGTTATGGTGTCCAGTTCAGAAAAGAAAGCACTGGACTGACTGTTACTGTGAGGATATTTTGTGGATTTAAATCATCAGTAAGTTGATTGCCTCTATGGCTGATTGCATCAACAATCTAGAGGGATATTGCCTTCAGCAATGAGAGGAGTCTCATCCAATCAGGTGAAGGCCTTAAAAGGAGAAGTGATGATTTCAGCTGTCAGAAGGAAGAATTTCCATCTCTACTTGAGCTAGCTACCTTCTCCTTTTCTCATTGAAAACCTTTATGGGTATTCCCTGCTTGTAACCTGCCTTATGGAATTCGGACTTGCCCATCCCCACAGTCTTTGGAGAACCCTGATTAATTCACCCTTCTTGCCAGATTCTAATTGTAGACCTTTTCAAGAATGAGGAATCTGTTCTAAACTTTTAAAAAAACATTTATTTATATACTCCCCATCACACACATATAGAAGAAAGTGGTGCTAATTTTAGCTTCTGCTGACTGAGAAAATACATAGCATAAAGCAATAAGAATTTTCAAATGAATTAATATTTCATTAATTTAAACATCTTTTTTAAAAAACAATAATCCATAAATATTTGAGACATATCAGTCATTCGATCCATACAAAATTCTTGGTGTGCAAAGTCTCCTCTCCTTCCCTGGTTAATCCTCACCTACTTGAGGATTTGGGATCCTCAGTTTGGGAAGAATAATAATAATACCTAAAATTTATTAAATATGTAATATGTGTTAGACACAGTGCTAGGTGTTTTACATAGGTTATCTCATTTAATCCCACAACAACCCTATGAGATAAGAACTATTACCTACAGGTGATAAATGAGGAAGTTGAAGCTAACAGGTGGAATAACTTATTTAATGTTGCACATCTAGTAAGAGGAATAAGCAGGATTGGAATTCAGATCTGTGACTCAGTAGCCCACACTGATACTCTGCTCTGTTACATAGAAATCACCCTATCAGCAAGTATGGAAGATTATCTATGAGTTGGCTGGCATTGGTTATTCTGCCAGTCATGCTTATCCTTGTACATGAATAAGCAGGCATTCTGACTTAGGTGACTGCATGGGCCAATCGCTCATTGTCCTCTCATGTGGAGCTCCTTTAAGTTATTCGTGTTGGAAATGAAAAAATAAAATTGTCATTACTCTCAGGTTATATGATTCACTTGAAAATCAAGCAAATATACAGAAAAATATTTAAACTAATGAGTGTTTACTAATAAAGAGGATTTAATGAGTGTAGTAAGATTGCTGGAATTAAGATTCTTACATAAAATTTAATTGCATTTATATATACCAGCAATAAACAGAAAATGATGTTCAAAATTATACCATTTAGAGAGAGGGCCAAGATGGCGTTAGTGTAGGAGGGCACACACTCCAAGCTCCCAGAGCAAGGCGGATTGTGGACGGGGTCCTGCCCGGGGGTCTGTGCTGTGCACGCGTGGAGTGAGAAGCTTGGGACATCTATCTGCGCAGATCGGCGGCCTGGACCGAACGGTGGAGATTCGTGAGTTTTGAGGCTGCCGGTGGAGGTTGGCACAGGCAGCTGAGCCCCGCGGTTAGGGAAAAAAAAAATTAAATTAAATAAAACGGCCATTTGGAGCCGCGGTGAGGCGAAAAAGTTTTATTTTCTGGGGATCTGGCTGCCTGGCGCCCCTTGGACCTTGTGTGAACAGAACAAACGAGCTAATCAGCACCTGGTGAGCCGGAGGGGGGGTTTTGGTCGGGAAACGCAGCTGATTTCCCTAGTCACCCAGGGATAAGACCCGGGCTGCTGCGGAGCCAGGAGGAAGGGACACTTCCCAAAAAAGGGAGGGTTCTGCTGGAAGGGTATTTTATATTTTTAGACATTGATCTGGCTGCCTGCATCGCCCCAGAGCTTTGGGGAGCAGATAAGCCGACCTGAAGCAGAATCAGGCTGAGAGCACACGCGAATCTGCACTCAAACTGATTTACTGAGCAGCCCGGTGACGCTCGAGCTTGGCGCCAAAAGGGGCAGAATCCGCCGTCTTTAGCACTCCTCACTGAATAACATCAGAGCTTCAGCTAACCTGGGGATTCCGGAAAGTGGGACGTGCTTGATTAATTTCCACGGGCCCAGCTAGGGTCCCTTCCGTAAGGGGGTTGGGCTAGAGGAGGAATTATTTTGGGTACTGCATTTGGCTAAAAAAATAAAAAATAAAAAAAAAATAAAAAAGTGAGGTCACCTCAACAAATGAAAAATAAATTCTTTTTAATTTAGTTTAATAGCTAAAATCTGCTTCAGCACCTGCATATAGAACCCTGTGGGGAAATTCATTGATAAACACAAGTAGGCAGGAAGGAACCACGTGGACCCTAGGGGAATCATTGACCCCCCTTAGCTCTGTTTGACTGCTTGCCTGTGTGGATCTTTGGTTTCTCTCTGTTACTTTCTGGTCTATTGCTATTATTTCCTTTTTCCTCCCCCCTTCCTTTTTCCTTCTATTTTTTTTTTTTTTAAATAGGTGCTGCCAGCTCGTCGCTTCTTTGCTGGGCTTCTTATTCAGTACTTTCCCACTCGCTGTATATATTGATTCTGTATTACAAACTATCGCTTATCCTTCCTGCATCTTTCTGGCTTCTGTTTTCTGTTGTGGCTCTTAGAGACAACATTTTTTCATAGGCCCACAACTTAAGGGTGTCAATTTCTATCCCATCTATTTTGTTTTCTTCTTCTTCTTCTTCTTTTTTTTTTTTTTAATTAGTATTAACTTTTTCCTTCCAGACCTTTCTTTACTATTTCTCTCCCTCCTCATAATTCTAGCCTTCTAAATCACTATATATATATTCCTCCATTTGTTTTCCCAGTCCATTGTAGGAACTCTATATTTTTTCCTAGTACTCTACACTGCCTACACAAGTTAAATATTCATCTCATTAAGTCTCATTTTGCCCCTCTTCTAACTTTTATCAATAATTCTATTATCCTTCTGCCTTCCTTACATCTTTTGATTCCTCTGGCCCTAACCTTTTGCCTTCAAGGGAACATAGAAAGAAGCAAGGAAATAAAATAAGAAGAAAAACTGCCAAAGAGAAAATTAACTCACACGCAGAACCAACAGCTAAATAAAATTCTAGAGCATAGAGAAAAGCTAATCAACTGAACAAACCCATCAAGATAATATGATGACCAGAGGGCAAAAGAAAAATACAAATCACTCTGAGAAACTGGAAAACATGGACCAGTCCAATGCACAAAATAAAAACCAGGAAGTAATGCAGTACATCGAACAACTAATCAAAGCTATCCAAACAAATATCATGGACCAACTTAAAGAACTGAAGGAAGAGATTAAGGATATAAAGAAGACACTGGGAGAACCTACTGAAGAAATAGCTAACACACCTAAAAAGGTAATGGGTATGATGGCGAACAAAGGCACAAGTCAAGAAATGAAAAAGACGCTGGACTCATGGCAGCAGATTTGAACAGGCAGAGGAAAGAATTAGTGATAAGGAAGACAATACGGTTGAAATCAAAGAGATTGTAGAAAAGATAGACAAAAAGATAGAAAAAATCCAGTATGGTCTCAGGGAATTAACCGATAATGCAAGATGCACAAACATACGCATTATGGGCATCCCAGAAGGAGAAGAGAAGGGAAAGGGAACAGAAGGAGTGTTGAAGGAAGTTATGGCTGAAAAGTTCCCAACTCTATTGAGAGAGATGGATGTGCAGATCCAGTAAGCACAGCGCACCCCAAATAGTATAAATCCCAACAGGCCAACTCCAAGACATATACTTGTCAAAATGTCCAATGCTCAAGACAAAGAGAAAATACTCAAGGCAGCAAGAGAAAAGAGAACCATCACATACAAGGGAAGCACAATAAGATTAAGTGCTGATTTCTCAGCTGAAACCATGGAGGCAAGAAGACAGTGGTATGACATAGTCAAAACACTAAAAGAAAAAAAATTCCAGCCACGAATTCTCTACCCAGCAAAATTGGCATTCAAAAATGATGGAGAGTTCAAAATATTCACAGATAAACAGCAATTAAGAGAGTATGTCAAGAAGAAACCAGCACTTCAAGAAATACTAAAGGAATCTCTACAAATTGAAAGGAAAAAACAAAGGAGAGAGAGTTGGAGGAGAGTTTAAAAACAACTGAATAGTCAAAAAGAAAAACAAAACAACATATGACATACATTAACCCAAAGAAAAAATGACTGAAGTAAGAAATTTGTTACGAGTAATAACACTGAATATTAATGGATTAAAATCACCAATCAAGAGACGCAGATTGGCAGAATGGATAAGAAAATATGATCCATCTATATGCTGTCTACAAGAAACCCACCTTCGACCCAGGGATTCAAGGAGGCTGAAAGTGAATGGCTGGAAAACCATTTTACAAGCTAACAAAAGCCAAAAAAGGGCAGGAGTAGCTATTCTAATATCACACAAAATAGACTTTAAATGCAAAACTATTGTAAGAGACAAAGATGGACACTACATATTAGTAAAAGGAGTAATCTCTCAAGAAGAGAGAATAATCATCAACATTTACGCACCTAATCGAGGTGCCTCAAAATACGTGCGGCAATCTCTGGAAAAACTAAGAGGAGAAATAAATTCCTCTACAATTATAGCAGGGGACTTCAACACACCATTATCATCATTAGACAGAACATCTAGGCAGAGAATCAATAAAGAAACTAAGGCACTCAACAATACATTAGAAGATTTGGACTTAATAGACATATACAGAACACTACACCCAAATACAGCAGGATTTACATTCTTCTCCAGTGCACATGGAACATACTCCAAAATAGACCACATGCTAGGCCCCAAAACAACACTCAATGAATTCAGAAAGATTGAGATTATACAAAGTAATTTCTCTGACCACAACAGAATGAAGTTGGAAATCAATAAGGGCCAGAGAAACAGGTTAGGCACAAGGATATGGAAGTTAAACAACACACTCTTAGACAAACAGTGTGTCAAAGAGGAAATCTCAAAAGAAATCAGTAACTACCTTGAAACTAATGAAAACAACAACAAAACGTATCAAAACATATGGGATGCAACGAAAGCAGTCCTGAGAGGGAAGTTCATAGCCATAAATTCATATATTAAAAAAGAAGAAAGAGCTAAAATTGAAGACCTAACTGTACACTTGGAGGAATTGAAAAAACAAAAACAAACTAAACCTAAAGGAAGTAGAAAGCAGGAAATAACAAAGATTAGAGCAGAACTAAATGAAATAGAGAATAAGAAAGCACTGGAAACAATAAACAAAACCAAAAGCTGGTTCTTCGAGAATATCAACAATATTGGCAAACCCTTAGCCAGATTAAGAAAGAAAAAGAGAGAACAGATGCAAATACATAAAATAAGGAATGAGCAAGGTGATATCACTACTGACCCCACAGAAATAAAGAGTATCATAAGAGGATACTTTGAAAAATTATATGCCAACAAAATGACAATTTAGAGGAAATGAACAAGTTTCTAGAAACCCACAAACAGCCGACATTGATGAAAGAAGAAATAGATGAACTCAACAGCCCAATTACAAGTAAAGAGATAGACTCAGTCATTAAAAACCTCCCAACTAAGAAGAGTCCAGGACCAGATGGCTTCACAGCTGAATTCTACCAAACATTCCAGAAAGAGCTAACACCAATTCTACTTAAGCTCTTCCAAAAAATAGAAGTAGAAGGAATATTACCTAACTTATTCTATGATGCCAACATTACCCTAATACCAAAACCAAATAAAGATACCACAAGAAAGGAAAATTACAGACCAATTTCTCTAATGAACCTAGATGCTAAAATCCTTAACAAAATACTTGCTAATGGCATTCAACAACATATCAAAAGGATTATACACCATGATCAAGTGGGTTTCATCCCAGCTATGCAAGGATGGTTCAATATAAGAAAATCAATCAATGTAATACACCATATAAACAAACTGAAAGAAAAAAATCACATGATCATCTCTATAGATGCAGAAAAAGCATTCAACAAAATACAGCACTCTTTCCTCATAAAAACACTACAAAAGATAGGAATAGATGGAAACTTTCTGAAAATGATAAAGGGTATATATGAAAAACCCAACGCTAACATCATTTTCAACGGTGAAATCCTAAAAGCCTTCCCTCTGAGATCGGGAACAAGACAAGGATACCCACTACCACCACTCCTATTTAACATTGTCTTAGAAGTACTTGCACGAGCACTGCGTCAAGAAAAGGACATAAAAGGCATCCAGATTGGAAAAGAAGAAGTAAAAATTTCATTATTTGCAGATGACATGATCCTATACATAGAAAGCCCTGAGAAATCGACAACAAGGCTTCTAGAACTTACAAAGGAGTTCAGTAATGTTGTAGGCTATAAGATCAATGCTCAAAAATCAGTAGCATGGTTGAGATTCTAAGCCCATGGGGAATAGAGTTAACTAAAGAATTGTTATAAGTCCAAATATTTATTTATAGAAAAAATGCAATTAAAAATCTTTATTAATAAAAAAAAAAATCAGTAGCATTTCTGTACACCAATAACTAGCAAACTGAGGAGGAAATCAGGAAAAAAATACCATTTACAATAGTAAATAAAAGAATCAAATACCTAGGAATAAATTTAACTAAAGATTTAAAGATTATATACAGAAAACTACACAACACTGTTAAAGGAAATCAAAGAAGACTTAAATAAATGGAAAAATATTCCCTGTTCATGGATGGGAAGACTAAACATCATCAAGATGTCTATCCTACCCAAACTAATCTACAGATTTAATGCAATCCCAATAAAAGTCAACACTATATTTTTTAAGGAACTGGAAAAACTAACCACAAAATATATTTGGAGAGGCAAGAGGCCCCGAATTGCCAAAGATATATTGAAAAAGAAAAATGAAGTTGGAGGTATCACATTACCTGACTTTAAAATATACTACAAACCTACAGTGATCAAAACTGCGTGGTATTGGCACAAGGATAGACCTACTGACCAATGGAACCGGATTGAGAGTTCTGATATAGATCCTCGCATATACAGTCATCTGATATTTGACAAGGCCATGAAGCCCACTCAGTTGGGAGAGAGTGGCCTCTTTAATAAGTGGTGCTTGGAGAACTGGATATCCATATCCAAAAGAATGAGAGAAGAATACCATCTCACACCTTATACAAAAATCAACTCAAGATGGATCAAAGATCTAAATATAAGAGCCAAAACCATAAAAACCTTGGAAGATAATGTAGGGAAGCATCTACAGGACCTTGTAATAGGAAATGGTTTCATGAACTTCACAGCCAAAGCACGAGCTGCAATTAAAAAATTGATAAATGGGATCTCCTCAAAATTAAAAACTTCTGCACCTCTAAGGATGTTATTAAGAAAATAAAAAGGCAGCCTACCCAATGGGAAAAAATATTCGGCAAGCATATATCTGATAGAAGCCTAATATCCTGCATATATAAAGAAATCCTACCCCTCGAAAATAAAAGGACAAACAACCCATTTAAAAAATGGGCAAGTGACCTGAAAAGACACTTCTCCAAGGAAGAAATACAAATGGCTAAAAAGCACATGAAAAAATGCTCAACATCACTTGCTATCAGGGAAATGCAAATCAAAACTACAATGAGATACCATCTTACACCCATCAGAATGGCAGCTATTAAAAAAACAGGAGACACTAAATGTTGGAGAGGATGTGGAGGAATAGGAACCCTCATCCACTGCTGGTGGGACTGCGGTATGGTCCAGCCACTGTGGAGGACAGTTTGGCGGTTCCTCAGAAAACTAGCAACAGGTCTTCCGTATGATCCAGCAATTCCACTGCTGGGTATATACCCAGAAGAACTGAAAACAAAAATAGAAACAGATATATGCACACCAATGTTCATAGCGGCATTGTTCACCATTGCCAAAAGTTGGAATCAGCCCCGGTGCCCATCAACAGACGAATGGATAAGCAAAATGTGGTACATACATACAATGGAATATTACTCAGCTGTAAGAAGGAACAAAGTGCTAACACAAGGAATAACGTGGATGAATCTTGAAGACCTTATGTTGAGTGAAGCAAGCCAGGCACTGAAGGATGAACAGTATATGACCTCACTGATCTGAACTGAGGAAAGTGAGCAGTCTCTGAGAACCATTGTCTGAAAGATAGGTTAACAAAGGAGAGTAAGAGAAGAGCAGGCTTTGAGCCATCACCCATATGGACATAATCTATGGTAAATGGATAGAGTGTGGTTGCATGTTGGGGGATGGGGCAGATGAGTGGTGGTGTTCCTGGGTTTGGTGGTGCAGCACTGGGGGATGGGTGGATTAGGAAGTGCTGGTTCAAATCCCCAGGGCATGTAACTGTGAATCTTGACATTCCATGGGTTGGGAGAGGTGGGTATCATGGGCCCTGGGGGGCTGGGGAGAAGGGAACAGTCAAGATCTAATGGGTTGTTTGGTGGTCATGGGGAAGGTTTTTCATTACCTTACAGTAATGGACACAGGACATGGTATATATCATCAAAATTATTAAACTGTATCTTCTAAATTGTAAACTATACTGTAAATCACTGACAATGTTTAGTTGCTATATTTTGCTATCTGCATAACAGTTATAACAATGCTAACAACCGAAAAAAAAAGGGGGGGAGTTAATATGGGTGGGGAATGGGGGGTGGTTTGGTATCTGGGAGTCTCCGGCACTCCATGTGTGACTTTGCTGTGACCTAAAGCTTCTTTGAAAATTAAATTAAAAATTGGGACACAATGGGGATTGAGAGGAGGAAGGTGTCATGGCACACCAGACATCCAATAACACAGTGATAAAGGGAAGGAAAAAAAAAAAAAAAGAAAAGACAAAGGAAAAAAAAATGAATATATATATATATATATTTTAAAGGCATTTCCTTTGCTTTTTTGCCCATTTTTTGAATGTCCCAATCCACTAATTATATTTTATTTTGTTTTATTCCTTGTTTGATTATTTGTTTTTTTTCCTTCTCTTTTTTTTTTTCCCCCCGAGTTTCCTTATGTTTGTCTCTTGCATGTACGCTTATCACACTTGTTTCTTTTTCCTAGTTAGTGTATTTGATTATTTTATGGACTGAATGTTCATGGAGGATTTGGACCACAGAAGGGTTACAATGGGTACTGCAGGGGATTATTGGGGGGGGTGTCTGGGGCGGGTTTCGTGGGGATTGATTCATCCGAATATACATGAAAGACATACAAAATCATTCAAAGGACCGGGGGATGGGGCATGGTCACGATGGGTGGATAATCACACAATAAATGAGGGAATCTGAATTCCTAGCCTGGAGAGCTCTGCCACAGTCTCCAAGGGAGCAGCAATAGTCCTCTGAGTGTAGGGACAGTGCCTGTCAAAATAGGATGACCGACTGATTTGTTTTTTTTTTATTGATGACTACCCTTGTGAGTCTTTGCTCTTGTAAATGAGACTTAGCCTGCAGTTGTGGGGTGCCTAAGGGTTGCCACTTGAGAGCCTTCTTGTTGCTCAAATGTGGCCTCTTTCTAAGCAAAACTCAGCATATGATTGCATTACCTTCCCCCCAATGTGGGACATTACTCCCGGGGATGAGCCTCCTTGGCAACGAGGGATTAATACCAAGTGCCAACTGGCAACACAACTGGAAAAAGACCTTGAATAAATGGGGGAAATGGTAAAGACAAATGAGTTCAAGTGGCTAAGAGACTTCAAAGAGAGTCGGGAGGTCATCCCAGAGGTAACTCTTATGTACACCACAGTAGGAGCTCATAGAACATCTAAGTGCCTATCACCCCACACAGAGGGGTTCCTGAGAGCTCCAGAGACACCCTGGTCCTATATAAGGGGGGATAGCCCCAGAGACTGATGCCTTATCAGTGGGTTCTATTTTGGAATCTGTGCTCCTGAGAGTGACAGAATTAGACTCAAATAAGTCCTCCCTGCACATGGTTCACCAATCCCTTCTATTCAAACCTATATGTGATGCTGGAGTTTTTAGGTATACTTCCAGAGACTGGAGCCTCCTGCCTACCTATGTGCCAGGTGTGCATGAAATCTAGGTGGAGCTGCAACTCCTACCCTACAGCTCAATGGACTCATCCAAGTCACCTGGTGAGGAGACAACGATGGGCAATGGCCATCCCAGGGAATGGAGAGGGCCAGCATCTGCAGGCAGGATCATCCTACCCACCATATCCATGGGATATAAGCCCTCTCTCACTTGGAGTTGGAGTGGACATCACCATCCCAGTCCCCTCAGGATTGGGGGAAGAACTATGGACTAGAGTGGACTTGATGGTATTCTCTTGTTCACATATGGTGATTCTAGCAATGCAAGAAATTATAACAATGAGGTGGAGCTAGTGGCCACTTGACACTTTTGGGGTAGGGAGGGGATGAGCAGTTGAAATACAGGGGCTTCTTTGGGAGTTGGAGGTTGTCCTGAGTACTGTTGTGGCAACGGATGTAGGCCATTTTAAATCAGCACACACCACTCAGAACTGAGTGTGAGACAGTGTGGTCTACAGTGTGAACTGTGGTCTATGGTTGGTGGCAAGGCTCCAGGATGTGTAAGTTCATTGAGGGTGGTGGGCCACACTTGTGGGAGATGTTTGTGTGGGATGTGGTGAGAGGTGTGTGAGGTGGGCAACATGGGAATCTCAGTGGGTTTCGTGTAATATTTTGGGTAATCTAAGCACCTCTTAAAATATATGTATATATATATAAATAACATTTTTGTAAGCAAATACACATATATGCATATATATTTAAAAAAAAATTATACCATTTATAATGCAGACAAAATATATGAGACCATGAAATACATTTAAATAAAAAAAGATGTGAAAGACTGTGATGGAGAAATTTAAATTGCTTTCTTAATAGACATCTTAAAAGATCTAAATAACATGAAAGGCAACCCATGTTCCTGGACAGAAAGACATACCACAAAGATCTCAACTCTCTTCAAGCTTGTTTAAAGATTCGATGTATTCCAATAAAAATTCTGATGGGTGTTCTCATAAAATTTAAGTGAATTATAAAATTGAAATAGATGTGTAAAGGGCTCAGATGACTAAGATATTCCTGAAGATGAAGGACAGCTTGTGTGTGTTGGGGGTAGAGGCAGGACTTGACGTACTAGATAGCATTACATATGACAGGTCTGAGGTTTGATAGAAATGGTATTTTAGATTAGTGTGGAAAAGATGGATTATCCATAAATGATGCTGGGACAATTTGTTATCCAAGTGGAGAAAAATGGAATTAGATCAATTCCATACACTACACACAAAACGAATTTGATGACTAAGGGCTTAAATTTAAAAGCAACATTTAAACTTTAAGAATAAAATATAAAGGGATATTTGCATCCTCAGGATAGAGAACAGTTTTAATTTCCAAGAAGATACAAAGAAAAAAAAAAAGCTGTAAAGAAAAAGTTGCATATATCTGACTACATTAAAATTAAGAACTTCTTTTAATGACATCATAGAGAGAAAAGACAAGCCATACTGTGGGAGAAGATATTTTCAACTCATATAAATGACAAAGAATTAAAATACAAAATATACAAAGAACTCTGTAAAAGATTAATACATTTGCAAATAATACAATAGAAGAGGGCAAAACGAAAATGGCCAAAAAATGTTTTAAAATGCTCAATCCCATTAGTAATCTGAGAGATTTAAACTACCATAAAGACAAATTTTGAAACCTAATGACACCAAACTTTGGCAAAGATGCAGAGTAATAAGAATTTTCTTACATTGCTGTTGGTAGTGCAAATTTATATGACTACTTTGGGAAAAAATTGGCTTGCTAAGTAGTATATTTTAAGGTGCATATACTGTTTAACCTACCAATACGCTTCCTAAACATAAATACTGGACAAATTCTTGCACATGTGCACCAAAAAAATATGTACAGGAATGTTTGTAGCAACATGCAGGGGGAAATCTGGAAAAAAATGAACCATGTGTTGTTCTATATAGAATGGATTAGTGAATCAAGTGAATGCAGAGTATTCACATAATGGAATACCCTATAGCTGTGAAGATAAATGAATAGCTGCTACTTATAATAACTTGGATGGATTTCATAAACTTAATGGTGAGCTAAAAAAGCAAGAAACAATGCATATGGTATTATTTTACTTATATAAAATGTCAAAACTAATGAAACTAATTATAATAAACTAACATATAATGAAAATATTATTTTGGAATACAGACATATGTGATAAAAATTCTAAATAAGCAACGGACTAGTTAGCACAAAATTCAGTATAGTGCTTACTCCAGGGAAGCAAGAGTCATATGGGGGCTTCAATGGTAACCTTCTCTTTCTTAAGCTGGGTGGTGGGACAGGGGTTTTCATTTTAACATTTTTCTTTAAATGATAGAGTTTACAATAAAATGGAAAAAAGCTAAAAACAATATAGGCTTATTTTTAAAGTAAACATTATGGGAAGATGTACAAAGCTGTCAATTTTAAACTTTTATTTATTCTATGACTCTTAAGGTGGAGGTAATTTTTCCCAGGTACTCAAGTCCTCAGATGGGAGGCAAGTTTGATGGGAACTCACCTGAAGCACTTAAGGAGCTCTTAAAAAGGCATGTTTTATCTGCAAGTCATTTATTTAGGACCAGGGGTACCAAATTCAATAGAAAATATATCACCAAATATAAACAGCACTTGGATCTGATTGTGCTATATAAGAAAAACCTGGAGCTACTGGCCTTGCTGCTTGTTTTAGTATATCCTTGGCTTAACCTTGATTTGACACAATTCTGGTTCTTCATCTGAACTGTATTCTCCCAGGATGCCTCTCTGAGTTTAACCTGGACCAAAAATGGTCCCAGGTAATATAGGGAGGTAGAGCAGTGTAAATATTAGATTTCCATTTTGCAGGTAGCTAGTTTTGGCATTGAATCTTGGAGCTGGGGCTTAATAGCTATTTGATCAATTTCCTTATCTGCAAAATTGGGGTGATAGTAATAATCCTGTTCCCACTACAGCCTTCTGAGGAGCATTCATTGATTTGTTGCTGTTGTTGTTTGTTTTTTGAGGTACAGGGGCCAGGGATTGAACCCAGGACCTCATATGTGGTAAGCTGGCACTCAACCACTGAGCTACATCGGCTTCCCAAAGTCGGTTTTTCCATTTGTTTGTTTGTTTTTTGTTTTTAGGAGGCACTAGAGATCGAACCTGGAACCTCTCATGTGGGAAGCAGGCACTCAGCCGCTTGAGCCACATTGTTTTTTGGTCACTCAGCAATCACTCTCCATTCTTTTAGAATTTTGCTTTGTGACCAGTCCTGTTGGAAATGGAAATCCAAGCACCCTGCCCTTTCCCTATCCAAGGGCTTGTCTCAAAGCTAAAACAACCAGACTATTTCTCCCAGGATTCTTATATGGAGAGAAGTATAGTTGGAAAATAAAACTGGAGTTGATTTATCCCTAAGCCCTCCTCCCGCTCTCGACCCCCAAGAAATGCCTGATTTCTGTAATTTCAAAGGCAGGTTCTAGACTTATATCTTTGATTCTATGAGCTTCCTATCTTTCCAATATACTGATTTGTGCTCATTAGTCAGAGTTGTTTCGGGTTGCTTGCAAAACTAAATCCTAAGTGATATAAATGCCAGTACAATCTCT
This sequence comes from Tolypeutes matacus, assembly GCA_026826555.1. Lineage (NCBI taxonomy): Eukaryota > Metazoa > Chordata > Mammalia > Cingulata > Chlamyphoridae > Tolypeutes > Tolypeutes matacus. Next base: position 4,378,021 of record JAKSZT010053947.1, on the reverse strand, counting down.
GGCACATAGGAGGGGCTTGCAGTGTTTGTTGATATTATTTTCACAATTGAAATTCCCCATGGAAGTACTTCAACCAGACTTTCTTTGGCCCTGAGGGTAGGAACCAAATACCCAAGACCTCATTACCATTGGGTGAACGAATAGCACTTAGTTTCCAACTGCGATAAATGGAGAAATAGGTTCTGGACTCACAAAAACTCTGCTAAGATGTCAACATCCCATAAAGCAGGCACAGTCCATATGACTATCAACTTTTTTCAAGGTATTGTCATAAGGCAGTATCATATAAGTAGTGCACACAATATGTAGTAGAGTAATTCAAAGGAAGGAGAAACCACTGTGATCCAAAAGGATAATCTGAGCTGGGCTTTGGAGATTTGCTGGGATTGGGGTGGGCAAAGAGGAGAAAGGGAAGGCATTAATGTCACTGGGTGGAGGGATAGCTTAAGCAAAGTCTTTCGAGGCATGTTTGGGAACTATGAATAGGCCATTTGGGCTGAAGCATAAATTTATTATAGGATAATGATAGCGGATAATATTTGGAAAGGTAGATTGGAATGAATTTTAAACACAAAATTCTAGAAATGGGTAAGTTGCAAATATTTCTATCAAAAAAGGACTTCAATATCATCATCATCTCTGTTCATATCTATAAGAAATATTTTTTAGCATCTCCTGGATGTAATTGGAAACTCTGGAACATTAGAGAGTTCTTGGTGACCTTCAGAGGGGATATTTTGGGAACAGTACCTTTTTAGATAAAAATTATCATATAATCATTACTTGAAGTTATTCCAAAGAACAGGTGTAAGTAGAGTGCTCAGAGAGTGGCACCTAAAGAGGGAAAGTTCTTTAGGCACTGATTGTATATGAATAATTCCATGAAGAAAAATTGTTTAAGAACAGCTAATAACTTCCAAGAGTTTGTATTATTTACCTTCCAATAAAGATATGCTTTGATTCCAGGCATGAAATGTCCACAATATAAAATCAAACCACAGTTTCTAAACAGATGCTTATCAGCCCTGGGAACTGCCAAAAAAGCTATTAAGCTGGTGCTTTCCATGGTGATGGTCTCCAACTTCCTTTTAGGAGACATCACCTTGCTTTGTCTTTATTGGTCAGGGAGTGTGATGGTGGTGGAAAGGTGCGGGTTGAAGGTCCCAGGAAGGTGGCTGTAGGGGAGGAATAATCAACAAATTGTTGATTTATTGATTAGCTGTCCACTTGTTAACCATGATATCCTCATGATAACCATGGACTCAGATGGTATAAAAAGGAAATCCGGGCTTTGCTGGATCAGTACAGACTGCAACCATGGCAAAGCTTGTTCTCCTCACAGGTGAGTTTGTAATCAAAGATAGAGTCTTGCTCTTACCTAATTTCTTTTTCTCTCTGCTCTGAAAGTCACGAAGCAGTACTTCAGTGCACTACACCTCCATGCTTTTCCGTGTTTCTTTCATCATTTCTAATTTTCAAGAGAACCCTGACATATAAATCAGTCTGCCTCTTGTTCTGTTAACCTCAGTTGACTCTGGTATCATTTCTGCCTTCATCGATACCACAGGCATGTTCTTAAAATTAGTTTTATGCCAATCCTTGTCTTCCTCTTTCATTTCTTGTTAGATTGTTCTTTTTTATCCATTCATCTTCCTGCTTCATCTCATCTTAATTTGGCATTGTTTTTATTCACATGCTGTGTCCTTGGTCTAGCTTTTTCAGGGGTAAAAATCAGTAGGAACTAAGAGTTATGCAAGTTAGCTTTATTTTCTTATTTTCAGAATTATTTCTCTGTTTTCTATGGTCCCACTGAATTGGTGATGTACCATAAAATGTCACTATTAGAAATTCAGCCACTCAAAAGGGTGGGTTCAGTAAATTGCTTAAAGCCAAATCATATCCAGAGTTTTTTAGTTGCTCTAGAGAAGTGATTTACAAATTTTTTTAAAGCTTCAGAACCTTTTCCACATGAAACCTCAAGTTAGGTTTGTAAAACAATTAGAAAAGAAGTGCTCTAGTAGACCCAGGGAGAGTCATCTGGAGTCTTGCTTCACAGTTCCTAGTTCTTCTCTCCTCCTGGAAGGGCTCCTGAAGGGTGGTTTCTAAGGCTCCAGCAGATACTGAATTCACGATTGAGAGGATTCCTTGTCTGATGGAAGGCTGTGCTCATTCCAACTTGGGGAAGTGAAGCATGGATGTGTAGTCATTGAGTAGAGCAAATTTTGGGTAATTTCAGTAAGTAGATCTTCCATAGATTGTAGACTTCTGACTCATTCTGCATTCAGTAGCATTTATTTCTGACATGGGAGGTGGAAGAAGAGGGCTCTATGGCAATTTTTTTTATTTGCTTTATTTTTTTCTTTATTCCCCACCTCCTCCCAATAGTTCTTTCATCTTGTCTGCTCATTGTTTGCTCGCCTTCTCCAGGAGGCACCGGGAACTAAACCCGGGACCTCCCACATGGGAGGCGAGTGCCCAACAACCTGAGCCACATCAGCTCCCTGAGGGCTGCAGTGTCTGCTGGCTTGTGGCATCTGTTCATTGCAGCATGTGTGGCGTCTAGCTCACTGTGGCGGGTGCGGTGTCTAGCTCATTGTGGAGGGTGCAGTGTCTGCTCGTCTTCTTTAGGAGGCACTGGCACCTGAACCCAAGTCCTCCCATGTGATAGGCGGGAACCCAATTGGTTGAGCCACATCTGCTTCCCTCTATGGAAAATTTTGACTGAGGAAAGGGAAGGGTAGATCTGTTGGTAATCACAGGAAAGCCTACTCTTTGGCATAACCCAAAAGTACCACTGGGATAATAAAAATCTGTGGTAAATAGGATGGAACCCATGACCTCAGAACTAGATCCTGCAGGGTATAGACATGTTTTTTCTTTCTCTTTCTAGGTCTGGTCCTTCTGCTGAATGCTTATCTGGGTAAGTCTGAACTCAATATTTTATGTTTGACATAATCTTTTCCTATCATAAACCTCAAGTCCCTATAAATATTCATACACAAATTATCTGCTTTATATATTAAATGTGGTTTATTTTCATTTCAATATTACATTTAAAAAAATCAAGAAATAAACCATACTAGGGAAAGAGAGCTGCTGTCTACTTCACGGACAGATGGGTTTGTCTTGGGGCAGGGGGGCAGGGGAGCATTTTTTTTTGGATTAGGCATCACTGCAGTCCTCTTCAGCATGACCACCTGAGAGTTATAAACTGGCATTCATTAGACTTCACAGGATTACTGGGCATCTTTTCTCAGAAGGCTCCTAGGTTTATCCAAGATCCCAAAATGAATCTGTCAAAGTTTAAAAGAATCAATCTCAGAACACTGATCAGTGCTCAAGTTAGAATCTTTGAACTCATCTGCAAGATTGTTCACTCTAACCACCCCCACTCCCCCACACAGATAAGGCATGTGAGGCACAGGAAGGGAAACTGAGGCAGGGCCAAAACTTGAAGCACATTTTTGCAGCACATAAATCAGGCAGTTGTCCTGGCTCCTTACTATACACAGGTTCTGCCTACCAGCTGACATGCTATTTCACCAACTGGGCCCAGTACCGGCCAGGCCTGGGGCGCTTCAAGCCTGACAACATCGACCCCTGCCTCTGTACTCACCTGATCTACGCCTTTGCTGGGATGAGCAACAATGAGATCACCACTATCGAGTGGGATGACCTGAATCTCTACCAGTCCTTCAATGGCCTGAAAAACAAGTAAGAGAAGAGGGAGCTATATGATTAGCTTCTCGGTCAGTGCTTCTCAAACATTAATGTGCAAACAAATTACCTGGGATTTTCTTAAAACGCAGATTCAGATTCAGTGGGTCTGAGGTGAGGAAAAAGACTGCACTTGAGAAAAGCTACCAGATGATGCCAATGCTTCTGGTCCAGGAGGCACACTTTACATAGCAAAGATAAAGATACATAGCACATTGCCTGGTATAGCGGGTATTCAAAAATATTAGTTCTATGGACTAGAGTGGACTTACTAGTATTCTACTATGTGATTTTAGCAATGGAAGAAATTACAGCGTTGATGTGGAGGAAGTGGCCACTGGAGGTTCTGGAGACAAGGAGAGGGAAAAGCAATTGTAGTACAGGGGCTTTTTCGGGACTTGGAAATCATCCTGAATGGCATTGCAATGGAAGATATATGCCATTCTATGTCTTCCCATAGCCTGCAGAATTGTGTGGGAGAGAGTGTAAACTACAATGTGAACAATGGTCCATGCTCAATGGCAATGTCCCAGGATGCATCTATTAATTGCAATGAATGTCCCACACGAATGAAGGATATTGTTTATGTGGGAGGGTGTGGGGAGTAGGGCATATGGGAATCCCTATATTTTTTGTGTAACATTAGTGTAATCTAAGTATCTTTAAATATATATATATATATTTTTTTTTTTTTAATTAAAAAATATATTAGTTCTGTTTCCTCCATTCTCTGTCAATATCATTTTTAGTGACCAAAGAAACTGTAAGCCATCTGGGCTACCCATATTAGGGATAAGGCAGCAGAGGTTACTAAAAATTATACATCATTGAACCCAAGAGCCAGAACGTTTTCCTGGTTGTTAATAGAGTTCTATTTTGTGTAAAACAACAACAACAACAACAACAACAACAACAACAACCTGATATCTTTTTATTTCTGACTTCTTTAGGTTAGTCATAGCTAGGAGAAGTAAGGCTACAATCCAGTGCTACCATCAGTAGCAGCACTATCTTCAGTATAGCTACTGGGATTTAAGTTATAACACCTAAGAGGAAATAAACCCCTTTAGAGTGGTGTTTCTTGAAGTGTACCTCATTGACTACTTGAATCAGAATCACATGGGGACAAAAATGCCAGTTCCTACCCCAGTCCAAACGAATCACTAACTCTGGGGAAGAGCTATAAATCTGAAATTTTAATGTTCCCCCAACACTTATCCTTCCACATAATTCTTAGATACACAGATGTTTGAGAACCACTATTCCAGACAGTATAATTCCAAGCCAATTAAGTTATGGTGTTTGTCATAGAGGGTAACTATGCTCAAGTAAAATTTATCATTTCATCTGATGGAATAGAATATGTGCTAATTATGCTTTTAAGTACTATGTATCAAACATATAGTCAATGCATTCATTTTTCAAAAAATTGGTTCCATAATTTAGATTTCTTTAAGAAACCCTGTGTGCCTTTATGATGATAATGACACAAAGACTCTTTAAAAAGAAAATTTTCAGCAGTTGAGGAAAATTGTATGGTACACCATATGAAGGCAACACCAAAGTATATGACCAGGCCTGGTCCTAAAGCAATGCTATTTTAAACAGAGGGATTCATATGGATTTAGAATTTTCTTTTTCTTTGCTTTCCAGGAATAGCCAGCTGAAAACTCTCCTGGCCATTGGAGGCTGGAACTTTGGAACTGCCCCGTAAGTCCTCTAATGGAGAGCCTGTTGTTCATTTGCTATTTGCCATTGAAAACAAGCTAACTCAGAGTAATTCCTGTCCTTTTAGACTTCACAAAGACAGGACATTAACGATAATCATTAAACAACTCTGCCAGCTAAATAAATCACTACACCAGAACCTCAATATTAAGTAGAACACAAAATATTTTATACATTTAAAATTTGGATGAATATTCCAGAACCCAATCCACAGAGATTTAGTTATTACAATTCCCAAAAAATGTCTTCTTAAAATATTTCTGAAGCACAAACCCTGAGGAGGGTGTTATAGTGCTTCTATCTACATTTTGAGAAAGGAAAGAGAAGTCATGAAGATAAACTGGAAGGCTTTTCAGAGAATATACGAACATCTGGCTCTTTTTTGGAGGGAAAACAGAGTGAGCTCAGTTAGTCAGGGATTCAGAACAACAAGTATAACTTGAGAGGAAAAGCATGGTTAGGAGGATAAAAAAATAAAGAGAACGGTGAGGTACCATCGCTGGGAAGAGCAGTGATTACAAGGTAAGGACAGGAGAACACCAAGAGCTTTAATCTGAGCTGTGGGTCCTAGTGAACAGGCTCTGAGGCATGATTTTGTGGAGTCTGTCCTATAGCCGTGGAACAGAGTCGTTCAGGAAATGTGTACCCGGAGACCAGGAGAGTAATTGCTTTAGGCGACGAGTGAGGGAGCTGAATGTCTGGGGAGGGCTGATTGCAGTGAATCAAGGCTGACCCTACAGACCTGAAGGATGGAGAAGAAGGGATGCTTCTGGAAAGGCCATGGCCATGAAAGAGCAAGATCTGAGGATAGATAAAATCAGTGGAGAAGGAACAATGGTTAATTCAGAATGAGCTGAAGACTTCCAGATCAGAAAACAGTAACAGAGCTACTTGCTTCTCTGAGAACCCTGAGCATGGGGGAATGTAATGAAGTCAGGAGTAGCCTCAGTTCACCAAGCTCAGTATTAGCTTGAAATGGGACATGGCACACAAGAGTGCACATCCTTGGACAGTGACCTGAGTTTCTAGGAGTTTCAGATGACAGTGGGTATATGCCATGTACATCAACAGTAATGAGACACCTGGCTGTGTTAGGTTTCTCTTACTCCATCTGCCTCCTTTCCCCAGTTTCACCACCATGGTTTCCACTCCTGAGAACCGCCAGACTTTCATTGCCTCAGTCATCAAGTTCCTGCGCCAGTATGAGTTTGACGGGCTGGACTTTGACTGGGAGTATCCTGGGTCTCGTGGGAGCCCTCCTCAGGACAAGCATCTCTTCACTGTCCTGGTCCAGGTGAGGAAGGAAGTGACAGTCTCTAGGCCAAGAACACCCAAAGCCTATTCTTTCCAAGGAGAATCAGGTGGTTCCAAAGTACAACTAAACTGTAAGAAGTAGATCATCTTAGCATTGCAAAGATTTTTAGAGCCCATGCTATGCTATGTGCCGGGCACTATTTTAAAAACAGTTTTACAAACCATAACACTACTCATCTTCACATCGACTCTATGATGTAGATACTATAATTATCATCATCTTTATTTTTTACAGTTGGGGGAACTAAGATACAGAGAGGTTAAATAACTTTCCCAAGGTCATACAACTAGTACGCCTCAGAACTACCCATGCAGTCAAGCTAGAGTTCATTGCCTCTAGCCATTACACTAGACTGTCTATTATTACTGAACACTAACTGTGCCAGACACTGGGTTAGGTATGGGGATAAAGATAAGAATTATGTATTATTCTTAAAGCTTTAAAGAACACACAATCTAAAATGGAAGACTAGAAAATAAACTATGATTATAGTACATGTCGATAAGTGTCATGATAGACATATGCAAAGTGCAAAGGCAGGACCCAGAGAAGGTACTGAAGTCTGCTCTGAGGTAGGATCAAGGCGGGCTTCCTAGAGAAAGTGACACTTGAGCTGAGGGTGGAAAGAAACTGGTGTTAACCCATTAAATGAAGGACGTATAAATGTGTGAGCAAATGGGTGAGTGAGGGATGGTGTGGTGGCATAAGTGGAAAGAATCAGATTATGTGGGGACTTTTATATTATGTTAAGGAATTTGGACTTTACTGTCAAGGCAATGGGGCAGCTTTGAAAGAATTTACATATTAGAGAAATACGACAAAACTTAAGTTTTAGAAAGACGGCTCTATCTTTGCTAGGAGGATGAATTAGGAGTTGGAAGGCAGGGATACAGTTAAGAGGCCATTACAGTAGATCAAGCAGGAGATGCTGAGGGCCTGAATGAAGGCTGTAACTGAGACTAAAGAGTGAATATGCGGCATATCAAGGGGGTAGCATCATTAGGAGTTGGAGACCAGTGGTAGTGGGAAAGACAGAGGGGACTCCCAGTTTCCCTACTTTGATTGGTTTGATTGTGATGCTATTGACTGAAATGGTAAATACAACGAGAATGAAAAAAAGAGGACCGACTGATTCAGTTTTGAACCTGTAGATCTTCCTAAAGGATTGCCCAGTAGGCACTAGGTAAATACCAATCTGGAATTCAAGAAAAGGACTTGACTTGATAATCTGTATTGAAGTTATCAGCAAGGGTAGTTGATTACAAGATCACCAAGGAAACGGAGTGGGAAAAGCCAAAGACCAAGGATACTTATTTAGATTTACTCTCCCCCAAGACAGATTCTTTTCTGTACCATTTCTGACAGATTGTTAGCCCACCTCTGAATATTCCCAATTCACTAGTTGAAAGATGAATCTACTTACTTGTTGAACAACCCTACTTATCAGAATGTCTTTATTTTGAGCTGAAACTTGCCTCCATCAGAGTTTATACTTCCAGATATTGGTTCTAGTTCTGCCCCCTGGAGCAGAAGAGAATAAAACTGCTCCCTTTGCTATGCATTCATTAAAAATTTGAAGACACCTACAATGTCGTGTCTGTATTATGTCTTTTTCCAGTTAAATATCCTAGTTTCCTCAGCCAGTATACACATGACGATTTTCAGAGGCACTCTACACTTGCACACCCTAATAATGCAATTATAGAAAATGAAATTAAAGTCACATGGAATACAGTTGGAAGATATGCCTCTAGCACTAGATGGGAACCTGCCACCTGGCTGTTACCACCTTTCTCATTGGTCAAAACAGCATTTCATTTGATGTGATGTTAGTCCTACAAAGCAGTTTATCTATTGGGCAAAGAGAAGAAAATTTCTAAATTTTTAAGAGCTGGATGAAGGTTACTGCAGCAACTGTGGCTTCAGAGGGTAGTGATATAAGTGGAGCTTCTGACTGGTCATCTGAGACCTGGATTCTGGTCGGGACTAATATGCTAACGTGCCATGGGACTTTGGTGAAATCATCTAACTTCTCTGTATATTAGATAGCTATAAAATGGATTAAAATCTATCCTATCCTATTTTCTAGGGATGTTGAAAGACTAAAGAGAGAAAAAAATATGAGAAAGCACTGTAAAAAGAAAACCTTATACAAACATGTTCATTTTATTATTTAAGGAACTGAAAGCAGCTTCATCGGTAACCTGTTTTATTATTCTATAGGAAATGCGTGAAGCTTTTGAGCAGGAAGCCAAGCAGACCAACAAGCCCAGGCTGATGGTCACCGCTGCAGTAGCTGCTGGCATCTCCAACATCCAGTCTGGCTATGAGATCCCCCAGCTGTCCCAGTGAGTGATGCACCTCAAACTCTTGAAAGCATCACTTGGTCTGTCTTACTGTTCAGGGACCTTTTTTGGCGGCCTTGGAAGTGGTATCTTTTGTCTAAATGGGTATGAGAAATGACCATCAGAAATGATTTTAAATCCTTTACCTCCCCTCAGGTATCTGGACTACATCCATGTCATGACCTATGACCTCCACGGCTCCTGGGAGGGCTACACTGGCGAGAACAGCCCTCTCTATAAATACCCCACTGACACGGGCAGCAATGCCTACCTCAACGTGGTGAGTCCCTGCCCAGATGTACACGCAGCCCAGCAACAATGGTATAAATCATACGGAGATTTGGGGACAGAACAAACATGAATTCTGCAAACGTCTCATTTGTACAGCTGTCCTCTTAAGTGCTGATCATAACTCATTAACTATAATTTCACCAAATATTTTGAGAAATACTAGCTAATCTATCTGTCATCAACATCACACAGTTTTGCCAGTTAGAACAGGGGACCACATAACTTAGCATCGGGCTGTCAGTGGGGGGGGGGGGGTGGGAGCTCTAGCTAACCCCCTTCCTTTGCAGGATTATGCCATGAACTACTGGAAGGACAACGGGGCCCCAGCTGAGAAGCTCATCGTTGGATTCCCAGCCTATGGACACACCTTCCTCCTGAGCAACACAGCAAACACTGGTGTTGGTGCCCCCACCTCTGGTGCGGGTCCTGCTGGGCCCTACACCAGGCAGGCTGGGTTCTGGGCTTACTATGAGGTAGGTTGCTTAGGATGAGCAGTATTCTGTGAATTCCAGGTACAGTGCTGAGCAGTATCAGGGCTGGAATCTGCAGAAATCTTGAATGTAGATTCTGTGCCCTGCCTACCTGCTTTAAACACAGAGTATCACTCCAAATGCTTAAGGTGTTTACTTAATAACTTGTTTATTAAATACCTAATCCAGTATGAAAAACACTGAAAAATGTGCAACATCCCTTCAAGCAGCAGAGCACAAACTTAATGTCATTTATATTAGTACATGAGGGAATAAAATAAATATATCTCTCAGATTACTGTGGGCTTCAAAAAATCAATCAGTAAGAGTAGGGACAATATACGTGTATTTGCAAGACAACCTGATCTTCTTTACTGCAGAAAGAAACTCATAATCAGAAAACTAAGGAAAACCCCAATGGGAGATGTGAAAGGGAAAAAACAAAGAAACAAGTGTATTTTTTTCCCTTGTATGGGAGTTATATTTAAAAGATTTGAATTTCTTACCATTTTAAAGATCTGCACCTTCCTGAAAAATGGAGCCACTCAGATGTGGGATGCCCCTCAGGATGTGCCTTATGCCTATCAAGGCAATGAGTGGGTTGGCTATGACAATGTCAAGAGCTTCAATATCAAGGTAAGGTCAGCCCACCAGATATGCTGAGGTCCCAGCCCTGAGTCCCAGGAAATAAAATGACATGTGGTGTCCTCTGCCTGAACAGGCTCAGTGGCTTAAGCAGAACAACTTTGGAGGTGCTATGGTCTGGGCTATTGACTTAGATGACTTCACTGGCACTTTCTGCAACCAGGGCAAATACCCCCTGATCTCCACCCTGAAGAATGCACTTGGCCTGCAAAGTGCAAGTAAGTGACAGCAGGAGTTGCCAGGGCACAGAAATGCTCCTTCTCCAACTCAAAAGACAATTTTAACACATGCCCATGCCCATTGCCCAAGGAGCCTCTTCCTAGCTCACCTCCCTGCTCTCACCTAGCCTAGAGATAGGTGCTGGATTCTATACCTACTCCTGAACTTCCATGTCAGGAACTTTGTGCTCTTATGGGAAACCAGGTCCATCTGGGTAAGTTTTTCAGGTCTGATAAGTTATAAAGGTGTGGAAGAGCCTCAAGAAATCAATACCCATGGAAGGCATGCTGCCCTTCCATATAAACTTCTACTTCTCTACAGAATATTTTTTTAAAAGCAAATTTATTGAAATACACTCACGTGCCATACAATCTATCTAAAGTGTACATTCAGTGGCTTTTGGTATAATCACAAAGTTGTGCATTCATCACCACAGTCAATATTAAAGCACTTTTATTCTCTAAAATCTCAAAAATTTAAAAAATTTAAAATTCTTTTATTAAAATTTTCTCACAGTCCATCTGGGAAGATTTACCAAGAAACCTTCACTAGTGCTCACACATTTCTAATTTGTAATTCAGGGAAAGTAATAATTTCTGAAAAATTTTTCAGCAGTCCCAGGGATTTTTCTCTTAGAGCTTATTTGCTCACCACTTATAGACTAATGTTGGAAAAGTGTTTTTAAACATACTGGATGCTCAGTTTTTTTTTTTTTTTTAATAATTTGGACAGTATAAGGGGAAAAACATTTATTTCAAACCAGGCTGGTTTGAAATGATAGGTTTTCCTAATTCCTGAATATGGAGTTGTTCTATGATCATCTCAGTTCCAGAGAGGCAACTGCACCCCACCTCCTAGCAGTCTTATGAGGTACACCCTCTCCATCCTCCACAAATCTCTTCTCCTTTGGGCAAAGCCTAGAGTCTCTATTAGGTCCACTATTCTGCTCTTTGTGGTGTTGTTTCAGGTTGCACCGCCCCGGCTCAGCCCATTGCTCCAATAACACCTTCCAGCAGTGGAAGTGGAAGTGGGAGTGGAAGCGGAAGTGGGAGTGGAAGCAGCAGCTCCGGAGGCGTCTCTGGGGGCAGTGGCTTCTGCGCTGGCAAAGCCAACGGCCTCTACCCTGTGGCTAATAACAGAAATGCCTTCTGGCACTGCCTCAATGGGAACACATACCAGCAGAACTGCCAGGCGGGGCTTGTCTTTGACACCAGCTGTGATTGCTGCAACTGGGCTTAAACATGACCTGCGTCTCCATTCTCCACGGTTCTGAACACTCTTGCTCCTACCTAGAGTTCTGCAATAAAATCCAGCAGTAAAAACACGAGTTTCCTGGGTTTTGTATGATTTGGGTGGAAACTTTTCTAGATGTGCAAATACAGGTCGTGCATGGGGGTGGAAAGTCCCGAGGGTATGTGGTGAAGGGGTGGAGGCGGCAGCCCTGCAGTCTTCTACCAGCCTTAGTTGATTTGCCCAAAGGTTGGAGTCTGTAAGAAAGAAATAGTTGAATGTCTGGTGTAGGGATGAGAAGAGGACAGGTCTGTAACCTGGTGACTGTCCTCGGGAAGGAGCCAAAATGATTCTGGGAGACTCAGGGGCACAGGCAATGCTGCTTGGCTTGCCCAAGGAGTGGGAGGCAGAGCATTCCCTCCTCTTTGCTGAGGACCCAAAGCTGGAACGGCACCTCCTGGACTGGTAGCTTTGGGTAGATCTGTACACTGGACTGCTTTGGGGTGTCTGCCCAGCCCTAGAACCAGTAATATCCTTTCCCAGGACACCTGAGACCTCATCCCTGAAACCACACCATAGGGTAGTTCATACTGCAGGATCTCCTCCCCTGGCTTGGCAGATTGACTGCGGTGGACATTAGACTCAAGATGGCCATTCAAAGCGTCACCCTCAGAATTTGCAATTGAGATAAAAGAATTGCCTGTCAATCCCTGAGAGTAGTTGGGTCTATAATATATAAGCTCCGGGCAAGTAGTGAGGTCAAATTCTGCCATGGCTTTGTATGTGGGGACTGAGGAGAAGGGAAAGTTGCCTGGATGCAGAGCAGAAAGACTAAAGCAGACCTGCAGAGGAAAGCTGCTATATGAGATGGACAGAGAAAGCACACTTAGCAATGGCTTTCCAACTCTGATTCTGGTTCCTTTCTAAAGCCCAGGTGCATTTCTGCCTTTGGGTCCTATGAAACATCTTTATAATATAATAAATTCCTCTTTGCTACTTAAGCTGACTAGAGTTTGTTTCTTTTATTTGTAACTAAAAGAACCCTACCAAATATAATCAGAAACTAATAGCTAATATTTTTCTGGTTTGCTATGTACCAGACTCTGCTTTAATATATTTTCTTGTTTAATTCCCCCAGCAGCCTTATGAAGTAGGTAACGTTAACTTCAGGAGATCAAAGCACAAAGGGTTTAGGTAACCTGCCCAACACCACACAGCTAGTAAGTTGCAGGGCCAGATTCAAACTCTGGCAGGCTGGCCCAGAGCCCACAGTATTGACTACTATGTTTTCCTGGCTCCTTTGACACAAACTTCAGTGTTCTTACAGAATTTTATAGCACAGGTGATAGTGGTGAGGCACACACAGCTTCCTGGATAATGACCACTCAATCAATCATTAGCTCACAACATTTATTGATTGATATATTTATTTTTCAGTTAGGCCACTAATTTATTAAGGTAGAGAGGGGAGAGAAATGGGAGGAAATAACAGATCATAGGTCCCAGGTAGAGAGGAAGGGGGTGAAGAGTGATAAAGAGGGCTGGTTTATAGACTACAACTTCCCATTATAAATTATAAATGCCCAGGTTTTACTTGCGTACTGATCCAGGCAGGGGCGAAGGCCAGAACAGGTGTCCAAAGGCGAGAGAGAGAAAGACTGATTACTTTTATGTGCCAGGTAATGTTCTAGGTAATGAAGATAGTGGTAAAATATTCCACTTTCATAGGGATTGTATTTTGCCAGTGAGAGAGTCAGACAATAAATAAGCAAACACAGAAACAGTGATAGAAAGTGACCCGGGGAAGAGGCTACCTTAGCGTGGCAGTCCAGAAAACCCTCTCTGAGGAGGTCCCTTGGGATATAGGCCTTGACATGCAAGAAGAGCCAGCCACTCTGAGATCTGGGTAAAGGGCAATTCAAGCAGACAGTGCAGCAAGTTCCAAGTTCTTGACATGGAAATGAACTTGGCATGTTGAGAAAAAGAAGACCAGGGTTGCCAAGCAAGGTCCTGAAACATAGAAGTTTGGATTTCAGTGAAGATGAGCTGGGAAGTCATTAGAAGATGATAAGCAGGGATGTTGGGGGGGGGGGATCACCTGCTCTAAATTCAACATTGATGACATGGGGCTGGAATAGGGGTAAAGAACATGGGAAAATAGAAGTCATGCTGATGATAGTTGACAGATGGACTCCTGAGCACTTGTATGACATGACTTGGAGATCAAAGACACAGAAGCAGGGGACTAGAGCAGGTAAAGGTAAGAGTCAGTAAAATTGGGTATTGTTATTAATGTAATTATATTTCCAGCCAAAGAATGATAAAACCTGGAGTAAAATAGGGCATTTGAGTTTTGGGTAGCTCTGTTGAAAGGAGTTTTTTAGGTTATTACTAGGGCAAATAGCACTGAAGGAAGAGATATGGGGAGCTGAGGCTCTGGGCATGGTGAATGAAGGACATGAAAGAGGCTGCTGGCTCTGAGGAGCAGCATCTTTGAACAATGCAGTGGCCAGTGGTTTTGGCTGTATCAAGTGGTTACCCAAACTATTGCTTTTTCTAATATCACTATTTACCCCCAAAGATTAATTCAGCTGCCATTTCTAGGATGCAGAAATTACTGCAGCATAAAAGCATAGTGCACTCCTTCTTCTGGTTGTCCCATATTTACACACTAGTTAGTCATTCAAACAAATGTTTACTGTACACTTACTATGTGCAAGGAGAGGGTGAGAGGCCCCGTGACCTCCTTGACCTCATGTCTTACCACTCTTCTCACTCACTCCACTGCAGTTATGTTGGCCTGCCAGCTGCTTCTCAAATATTCTAGGCATGCTACTACCATGGGATGTTTGCTAAAGCTAGAACACTCTTTCCCCAGATTTCCATGAGACTCCCTCACTCCTGTAGGTCTTTCCTCTAGGTCACCTGCTCAGTGAACCCTTTCCTGGCCACTCTACCTAAAACTGAAACTCCTTTTTTTCCTTTCCTCCTTCTGTGTGTCCTTGGTATTTCCTCAGCACATTAAAAACATGTATATCTTTATGGTTTTTTTGTTTTGTTTTGTTTTAGTTTCTTTTTTTTTTTCTTCCAGCACTTTTATTACTACCTAACATACCATACATTTTACATACCTCTTTTATTGTGTCTACCCAACTACACTTAATCTCCGTGAGGGTGGGGATTTCTGTTCACTGCTATCTTCCCATTGTCTAGAACAGTGCCTGGCATACTGTAAAAGTTTAATAAATGCTTGTTGAATGAATAAATGAATACGGGCAGGATGGGAGATAGGAACTAACAAGCTGTGTATTCTAAGCATTGGGCTAGGTATTTTACATAGGTCATCTCCTGTGTGGCGAATACTGTCCCCTTGCTATGGGTGAGGGAATGAGACTTTGTGAGGATAAAGAACTTGCCCAGGATCTTGAAGTTGGTAAGCAGCAGAGCTGATTTTTGCCTTTCTGGCTCCCTTTTCACTACAATGCTGCCTCCAAAAAGCAATGTCACAATGACTTGAAGGGGTACTTGCAGGGTGGGGCGGTTGCTTAGCAGCCAGTCTTATTTAGACCCTTTATTATCTTGGGTAAACTCTTCATAAAAAGGTGGATATACTATCATGGAGATAGTAAATGAGAGAACTAGGCTTTTAGAGCCCATTGAGTATCTGCTCCAGTCCAGAACTCAGAAATCTGCAAAGTTCATGCCCCATGGCCTACTAACAGGGAACTTCGAGACCAACAGAAACATGCCGTTGACAAGAGAGTCCACCCAGCCATTCCTTTGGAAATTTACTCATGGTAATCAGGTTCTTGGGCTCCAGTAAATATATGGACAGAACTCCCTTAGCACTGGGGTTGAAGGGGAAAGAGGTGGGTGTGGACAGGATTACATAAGGGTCCCGATCCAGAGTAGGGATTGGGGGAGTGCTCTGTTCACCAAGCCTGAAGCCTTGGCAAGGGGAGGGGGGCCTCCATCCATGAAGGGATACCGATCTCTGTTTGCACAGGTGCTCTTGGAGCTAGCTGCAGCCCTGTGCATGGCGGTGGTGGACTGGAAGTGCATTAACATCAATTAAGTGCCAATTATAGGACACTTAACATTATAAGACACATGGGTTTGTCCCCATGTTA
Source organism: Tolypeutes matacus (assembly GCA_026826555.1). Lineage (NCBI taxonomy): Eukaryota > Metazoa > Chordata > Mammalia > Cingulata > Chlamyphoridae > Tolypeutes > Tolypeutes matacus. The sequence continues at coordinate 4,361,931 of JAKSZT010053947.1, read as the reverse complement.
TCTCCTAAATCTTAGGGCAGACCTAGGAATGATTAGTTCCATTTTATAGAAGAACTAAGGTTTAGGTTAAGTATGTTAGGAAACAACAAACCAATGTTTATTGAAAATCAATTCTGAAGGGCATTAAAGCCTATGCTCATACCCCTACCACAGATGGGAAAGGCTAGTATTTAAGTCTAGAAGGTGGGATTTAGAAAGTCTGTCTTCCTCCCCCATCTTTCTGCTCTAGACGCATCTGTCTTCCAGCAGGTTCTTTATTCTCTAATCAGGGGTTCTCAACTTTATTCAGACCCAAGTCTTCCTCTGAGTAACAAATTAATTTGTACCCCTCCATTTATTATGCTAACATTAAATTCATGGATAATATAATCAACCATGCATAATTTCACAAACAACTTAATTTAATGGCATAACTGTAATATGAAGGGAAAAAAGTTCCTAATAAAATAAGTATTTCAATATATAAATGCTACTACTTTAAAAGGCAGTGAAGTAGTCAGGCTTTTGCACGAAATAGTGTATAATGAATAAGTTTAGGATTAAGAGAAGGACAAAAATCATTTCTTATAAGCAGTTCAGCAATATAAAAGAGCAGCATTTTAAGAGAACACTGAACAAAAACTAGTGTTAGACTTTATAACACTCCAGACCCACTGGTATCTGATAACAAAAAAAGGTAAAAAGGTTTAGTTGAAGTAGGGATAACATACTGCAACAAATTATAGACCATTGAAGTTTTTTTAAAAAAAGGAGTATGAATATGTTATTCTTGAAGGTAAGTAAATAATGTTCATGTGCTTCTTCTAGGCTTACCAGATTAAAAAAAATAATTTTATTGAAGGTTATCATACCATACCCAAAGGGTCCAAATCATAATTGAATAGAATAGCTTAATGAAATATTGCAAGGTGGGTACGCTGGTATAAGCAGCTGGATAGTTGAAGAAATGGAAGGCTACTCGCACTCCAAAAGCCTTCTTCCTGTCCCCTCACAGTTTCTTGCTCTACCCCCCTCTACAAAGGAATCCCTGTACTGACTTCCAACAGATAAGTTTGGCCTATTTTTTGAACTTTATATAAATGGACTCATACAGTCTGGAATATTTCAACATTGTGAGTTTAATCTATATTATTAGACTTGCAGGTTTTTTCATTTGCATTGCTGTATAGTATTCCTTTATATGTGTATTCCACAGTTAATTTTTCCATTCTATTCTTAAAGGACACTTGGTTGTTTCCAGTTTGGAGCTATAATGGCTAGTGTTGCTTTTAGTGTTGTTGTACATGTCCTTTGTTGTACAACTGTGTGCATTACTGCTGAATTAATACCAAGAAATAGAAATTATTAAGTCATAGGGATGTCTATGTTCAACTTTTGGACAGACTGCCAAAGTTTTCCAAGGTGAGTGTATAAATTTACACTTCCAGCAAAAGTGTATAAGTTACTAGAATAAAATTTTTTAAAAACATTCACAGAACACAAACAGTGAACTCTAAGTTAAACCATGGACTATAGTTAGTAGTACAATTACAAAAATGTGCTTTCACAGTTGTCACAAATGCACCTTACCAATGCAGATTGTTAATAATAGGGTAAAGTATGAGAAACCAACATTTTAGGCATGCCTTTTTTTTGTAAACCCACAACTTCTTTGATTTTTTTTTTTTAAAAAGCATATTCAAAAGTTCAATTGTCTCACATCCTTGCCAACACTAGGTTTAGTCTGTCTTTATAATTTTAACCATTCTGGTGGATACCTCATTGTGCTTTTAATTTGCATTTCCTTTATGACTACTAAAGTCAAACAATTTTCATATGTTTATTGCCTATTTGGATATTCTTTTTTTTTTTTGCAAGGTGCATGTTCAAATCTTTTGCCTGATTTTCTTCAAAAAAATTTTAAATTGATTTGTAATATTGCTTTGTATATTCTGGATCAGCACTGCCCAATGGAAATTTACTTCAAGTTTTATATATAATTTTAATACTATAGTAATCATATTTTAAAAAAAGAGTAAAAAGAAACACGAATATCCTTTCAATAATATTTTTATCTGAACCAATATACTCAAAACATTATATTTCAACATGTAACCAATATAAAATTTATTAATGATATATTTTGCATTCCTATATTTATTCAATAAAATCTGGTATATAGTTTACACTTGTTCATCTCAGTTTGCATTAGCTACATTCCAAGTGCTCAATAGCTATATATGGGTAATGGCTACTGCATTGGAGAGTGCAGGTCTAGATGGTTATTGGTTGTATTTATTGCAAATTTCTTCTCCCATACCTTGGTTTTCTCATTCTAAAATGTTATCTTTTAAAATTATTATTTTGAAACAGTTTCAAACCTAAAGAAAAGTTGCAATAACAGTATAAAGTACTATCTTATCCCCTTCACCTAAATTCCAATTGCTAAATATTACCACATTTGGTGTCTCTCTCTTGATTAGATAGATAGTTGATCGATAGATTGACAGACAAATAGGCAGACAGACAGACAGACAGACATAGGTAGATAGATAGAGACATGATGCTCCATTCCCCCTAAAATATCCTGTGCAGCTATCCCATACAAAGACACTTCCCTACGTTTCAACCATACAATCCTACCAATCTGGAAACCAACAATGATACAATATTACCAATAAATCCACAGACCCTATTCAATATCTTTCCCATCTCATCCAGGATCCCTTCCAGGAATTCAGTTGTCATGCCTCATGAATTTCCTTCAGTCTGGAATAATTCCTCAACCTTTTCCCATCCGTGATATCCTTGATAGGTTAAAGACCCTAGGCCTTTCATTCTGTAAGGGATACTTAACTTGGGTTCATGTCATAACGTGGGGTTAGCTAGGCAAGTCAAGAATCCATAGGGCAGGAAGTCAAGAAGGGAAGTTCATGGGCAGGCTGAACCCACAAGCATCAGCTGAAGCTATTGGCCACAGGTAGAATCTCACATTCTATGTTCCTCAGAAGTCTCAGCCCTGCTTTTAACATCTTCCCAATGACTAAATTATGCCCAGCTAGATTATCCAAAATAATCTCCTTTACTTAAAGTCAACTCATTAAGAACTTAATCTGCAAAATCTCTTTACAGCAAAACCTAGATAACTGTGAACTGTAGCCTAGACAAGTGGACATATCAAAAAAGCTATCACAGAAAATGTTCCCATATATACCTGTATCCTGTTCCTCTTCCTCGTCGAGTCTTATTCACCAGCCTTAGCATCCACTGCTGTCTCCTGCCTGTACCAACTACCACTATGATGGCTACCAAATGATTATTTCATCAGTCCTTCATTAGTTGGTATTATACCATAAGGAAGTGCTTTATATCAAAAAGGACTCATATATTCTTATTTCATTCAATGCAATATAATATGTTGATAATTGTGCATTCTTGATTTCAGTCTTAGGGGCAAAACTTTAAATTCATCATTAAATATGTTTTCTACAGATTTTTTTTGCCTTTAAATCTTTAAAAATTTTTATTTGCAAACACTCTAGAAACACTGTAGATTTTTTGCAGATAATATGTATCAAATTAAGGAAGCTATTCCAAGTTTGCTAAGGCTTTTTAAAAATCATGAATGGATATTATATATCATTTGTGTTTTTTGCATCTATTGAGATGGTCACATGTTTTTATTTGTTATGTTAATACAGTGAATTATATTTATTTATTTTCAAATGTTATATCAACCTTACATTCCTGGGGCAAATCCAACTTTGTCATGATGATACATGTATACATACATACATATACATAACACACATTATGTTACTAAAATTATGTTTAGGAATTTTGCATCTATATTCATGAGAAAGCTTGACGTGCAATTTTTCTTTTCTTATAATGTCGTTGTCAAGAATTATCATTATTTGTAGAATTCCATGGTGAAGGCATTTAAGTCTGTAACTTTCTTTGTGAGAAAGTTTTTAATGTTTTAAATTATGAATTCTATTTCTTTTTAGAACAATTTTGGTGCTATACTTTCTAGAAATGCATCAATTTCATCTAAATTTTCAGAGTTATTGAATATAAAATGTTTTAAATTTCCACTCAATACCAATTTTTAATTGTAGAATCAAAATGATGCCTCCCTTTTCCCATCTCATATTGGTAGGTCATATAGTCTTTCATGTTTTCATAATCATTCTTATCAGGGATTTATCAATTTTATTTGTGTTCTTAAAGAACTAACATTTAGTTTTGATTATTTTCTCCAACATACATTCATTTTTTCTTTCTTAAATATTTATACTTACCTTTATTGTTACCTTCTCTTTACTTTAAGCTTAATTTAATATTCTTTTTCTAATTTCTGGAGATGGGTGCTTAAATTAATTTTTATAGGCTTTCTAGTTTTCTGATATATCTGCATTTCATGCTTCAACTTTCCACTAGTCATGGTTTGGGCTATATATATCATATTTATCATTTACAAATCAAGGCATCTTACTAAATTTATTATCTTTTAATGATTTATTTTTAGCTTATTTTCACTATCTTTAGAGAACATGCTCTTTATGACTCAGATTTCAATCCTTTGAAATTTAACTCTTTCTTTATAGCCCAGCACATGGTCAGTTTTGGTAAATTTTTATATGACTCAAAAATAGGTGTTCTGCAATTAGTGAGTGTAGCAGTCTATATATGTCAACTCAGTCACATTTGATAGTAGTGTTGGCCAAATATTCCACATCTTTACTGATTTTTGTTTGCATGTTCTATCAGTTTTCTGAGAGTTGTGCATTAAAATCTCCCATTATAGGAAGCAGATGTGGTTCAAGAAATTGGGCTCCCACTTACCATATGGTAAGTCCATGGTTTGGTTCTGGTGCTTCCTAAAGAAGACAGTAAGCTGGTGCGATGGGCAGGCTTGGCAAGGTGACACAAGATGACGCAACAAGAGACACAAGAAGAAAAACATAATGAGAAACACAACAAAGCAGGGAGCAGAGGTTCCCAGTGCCTCCTAAAGGGCGGCAAGCTGGAGCAGGGCGGCGAGCAGGGCGGCGAGCTGGAGCAACGGGCAGGCACAGTGAGCTGACACGACAAGATGACACAACAAGAGACACAAGAGGAAAAATATAACAAAAGACACAACAAAGCAGGGAATGGAGGTGGCTTAAGCAATTAGTCGCCTCCCTCCCAAATCAGAGGTCCCGGATTCAGTTCCCAGTGCCTCCTAAAGAAACAAGGAAGATGAACAGACAAAGCAAGTGCAAACAACAAGGGGGTTGGGAGAGATAAATAAAATCTTTTTTTAAAAAATCTCCCATTATGATTGTAGAATGGTCTCTTTATCATTCTATTTCATTAATTTTTGCTTTATATATACTGAGGCTATATTGTTAGGTAGATGCATATACATTTAGAAATGTTATAGCTTCTAGGGGTATTGACTTTTTTTATTGATTTAAAACATCCCTCTTTATCTTTAGCAATGCCTCTTGCCTTGTTTTTTAGTCTTCATATGGAAGGCTATATTCCATATTCCACCCTTTTACTTTTATTTCTTTAAGCACTTGGAGATACCATTCCATTATCTCCCATTGTTTCTGTTAACAAGTCAGCTGGCAGGCTTATTATTTCTTCTTTGAAAGTAATATGCCCTTTTTAGCTGGCTGCTTTTAAGATTTTCTGTGTGTTTTTGGTTTTCATGAGTTTTTCTATGACATACCCAAGTGAAGTTAGCCTTATATTTATCTAGCTTGGGATTGTGGCTCTTGTTTAATCTGTGGTTCAATGTTTTTCATCATTTCTGAAATCTCTTCAACTCTTACATCTGCCACATTCTCTTTCTATTACTTTGGGAGCTCCAAGTACATGTGTATTAAACCTTTTCATTGTTTCTCTTCCATCTTATACTCTTTTCCAGATTTTCTATTCTTTGCCTAAGTGTCAGTCTGGATACTTTCTTATCCATTTGCCATTTTACTTATTCCTTTTTAAAAAGCTTTTATACTCTGCTGTTAAACCCATGCATTGAGTTCTTATTTTTGGTTATGGTAATTTTTATTTCTAAAAATTTTACTTGATTCTTTTTTACAACTTCTAAAATTCTCCATCTTGTGACTGAATTTCTTGAATGTAATAATCAGTTTTATCTCCTGTGCTGAACTTATTTTTATTAATTCAATAAATTTTTAATGAGGCAAAATTTATTTAAAACACTACCAAAGGTGACTCTACTTATCTTCATTCAATAAGACAACTGCAATAGAGCAAGTGATTCCCCAGAATAATAATTCTTATAATATCATGAGTTTCACAAATTGGCATCAGAGACCAATGAGGAAAGAGATGGCTGTCTCATAAAGCTATAATAGATTGTATAAACATCTAGTACCCTCTAGATGTTATATCTATGAGTAGAAATGTACATGACAGGAACTGCTGAATTCTTTACTTTAGAACTTGGTCAATGGTAGCCACAAAATGAAACTTTGGCAATGTATTTCTCTGTACTAAGCAGCCATCTGCATAAGTTCCTTTGTTCATGGTCATCATTTAATTATTGGATTCCTCAAAATCCTTAGTGACACTTGAAATTCTGCCTTCAGCTTCTCAATTTTACCATTACACAATTGATCATACAGGGGATGCTCTCAGCATATGGGCAATTCATCCTCGACTCCACTAAGTTCAGATTGGCTTTAGTGAAAATTTGCTAAAGTTGGTATCAATCAGGATGAAGTATGTCCAATGTGTGTTATATTGGTAGAAAGAACAGGAAGACTAATAAGAGATTTCTTTTCCCTTGAGTACACTGGGATATTGCTTTGATTTTCTTTTTAGAATCTGATGTTTTTCTTTTAGCCTCTTGCTACTGAAGTCAAGCTTTTGCTTCTTGGTAACTTACTTTCCTTACTTTATTTTGTTTCTTATGTTCACGCTGTAGTCCTTTTTATTATTTTTAGACAAGTTGTACATTTAAAGAAAAATTACACAGAAAGTAGAGTTCCCATATACTACCTTATTATTAACACCTTCTGTTAGTGTTTTAGTTTCCTAGGCTACTTCAGCAAATACCATGAAATTGGTTGGGTTAAACAATGGGAATTTACTTACAGTTTTGAGGCTGAGAAAAAGACCAAATCAAGGCATCTTCAAGGCAATGCTTTCTTCCCAAAGACTGGCTGCCAGTGATCCTTGGCTCCTCTGCCACATGGAAAGGCACATGGCAGCTTCTTCTGGCCTCTTCCTTCTCTTCTGGGTTTCATTGCTTTCAGTTTCTTGCTTCCATAATGTGTTCTCTCTCTCTCTCTCTTTCTCTCTCCCCCTCTCTCTCTTTTAGAACGAGATAGTAATAACCTTATTACTCCAGTAATAGGATTAAGATGTATCCTGAATAAGGTGAGTCTCATCTTAACTCAAATAGCCTCATCAAAAGGTCATACTTAGAATGGGTTTATACCCACAGTGATGGATTCAATTTAAAAACATGTTTTTTGGGGGTACATATAGCTTCCAACCACCACAGTTAGTCTGGTACATTTTTACAATTCATGAAAGAACATTTTTATAATTGTACTATTAACTCTAGGCCATTGTTTCCATTAGGGTTCATTGTATGTGTTATAAAGCCCTATGTGGGTTTTAAAATTTTATTTTAGTAACACATATATATAACCTAAAACTTAACCACATTCAAGTATATAATTCAGTGCTATTAATTACACTGACAATGTTCTACCATCATCACCATCTAATACCAAAACTTTCCCAAAAACCCAAATAGAAACTTTGTAAAATTTAAGAATTAATTCCCCATTCCCTACCACTATTCCATTCCCTGGTAACCTATAATCTAGATTCTGACCCTATGAGTTTATCTAGATTCTGACTCTATGAACTTATTCTGATTATTTCATATCAGTGAGATCTTATAATAATTTTCCTTTTGAGTCAGGCTTATTTCACTCAACATGGCATCTTCAAGGTTCAGTCATGTTCTTACATGTATCAGAACTTTATTCCCTTTTATGGCCAAATAATAGTTTGGTGTATGTACATACCTTATTTTATTTCTCCATTTATTGAGTGATGGACACTTGGGTTGTTTCCATCTTCTGGCAATTGTGAATAATGGCAATATGAACATCAGTGTGCAAATATCTGTTCAAGTCCCTTCTTTCAATTTTTATGGGTATATACCTAGCAGTGGGATTCCCTGGGTCATATGGTAGTACTACACTTAATTTTCTGAGGAACTGCCAAACTGTCTTCCACAGTGGCGGCACCATTTTACATTCTCCCCCGTAATGAATGAGTGTTTCTTTTTCTCCACATCCTCTCCAACACTTGTGATATTCCAGTTTTAAAAAATAGAAGTCATTCTGACAGATGTTAAATGGTATTTCATTGTAGTTTTGATTAGTATTTCCCTGGTGACTGACTATGTTGAGTATCTTTCCATGTGCCTTTTGGCCATTTGTATATCTTGTTTGGTGAAATGTCTATTAAAATCTTATGCCTATGTTTTAATTGGATTCTCTTTTTTTGTTAACTAGGATTTCTGTAGGATTTCTTTATAAATTCTGGATATCAAACCATTATCAGGCATGTAGCTTCCAAATATTTTCTTCTATTGCGTAGGTTGTCTTTTTAACTTTCATGATAAAGTCCTTTCAGGCACAACAGTTTTTAATTTTGATGAGGTTCCATTCATCTATTTTTCCATTTGTTGCTTGTGCTGTTGGTCTAAAGTCTAAGAAACAATTGCCTATCACAAGGTCCTCAAGATGCTTCCCTACGTTTTATTCTAGGAGTTTGATAGTTCTGGCCATTATATTTAGATCATTGATCTATTTTTCCTTGATTTTGTATAAGGTGTGAAGAAGGGATCCATCTTCATTTTTTTGAATGTGGAGATCAAGTTTTCCAGCATGGTTTGTTGAAGAGACTATTTGGTCCCAATTGAGTGGCCTTTGCTGTCTTGTCAAAAATCAGTTGGCCATAAATGCTAGGGTTGATTTCTGAGCTCTCAATTCACTTCCTCTGGTCAAGATGTCTGTCCATGTGCCAGTATTTGATTACTGCGGCTTTAGCAATAAGTTTTAGTATCAGGAAGGGTGAGTTCTCCAACTGTGTTCTGGTTTTTCAAGATGGCTTTGACTATTTGAGACCTCTTACCCTTACATATAAATTTGACGATTGGTTTTTCCATTTCTGCAAAGAAGGTTGTTGGAATTTTGATTGGGATGGCATTGAATCTGTAAATCACTGAGTAGAAATGACATCTTCACAATATTTAGTCCTCCAATCCCTGAACATGGAATGTCTTTCCACTTCTTTAGGTCTTCTTTGATTTCTTTTAACAATGTTTTGTAGTTTTATATATACATATCCTTTATATCTTGGTTTAGATTTATTTCTAGATATTTGATTCATTTAGTCGCTATTGTGAATGGAATTTTTTTCTTGATTTCTTCTTCTGATTGTTCATTTCTTGTGAATATAAAACCTATTGATTGTTGGGTGTTAATCCTGTGCCCTGCCACTTTGCTGAATTCATTTCTTAGCTCTAGGAGCTTTGTTGTAGATTTTCAGGATTTTCTCTATATAGGACCATGCCATCTTAAAATAGGGAAAGTTTTCTTTTACCTTGCCGATTTGGATACCTTTTATTACTTTTTCTTGCTTAGGCAAGAACTCTAATGGTGAATAACAGTGGTGACAGTGGGCATTCTCTTCTTGTTTTTGACCTTAAAGAGAAAAGTTTTTCACCATTAAGTAGGATTTAGCTGTGGGCTTTTCATATATGCCCATTATCATGTTGAGGAAGTTTTCTTCCGAGTGCTCTAAGTGTGTGTGTGTGTGTGTGTGTGTGTGTGTGTGTTTAATCAAGAAAGTGTGCTTTATTTTGTCAAATGCCTTTTTTGCATCAGTTGAGATGATCATGTGTTTTTTTCCTTCGTTGTGTTAATGTGGTATATTACATTGATTTTCTTATGTTGAACCAACATTGCATACCAGGGATAAAACCCATTTGATCATGGTGTACAATTCTTTTAATATGTTGTTGGATTTGGTTTGCTAGTATTTTGTTGAGGATTTTTGTATCTATATTGTATAAATGAGTGTTCTCTAGGGAAAGAGAACTGACAGGAGATATCTGTAAATACTGTGAGATTTTATAAAATTCTCTCACATGACTTTGGGGATTCACAAGTCCAAATTTTTTAGGACAGGATGCAAACTGGGAACTCCAATGAAAGTTTTCAATGAGTTCCTCAGGGGAAGCTGACTCGTGAAATATAGATGAAAATTCTCTCTTCTGACTGCTGAAATCATCACTTCTCCTTTTAAAGCTTCCAATTGATTGAAGATATCTCTCATTGCTAAAGGCAATCTCCACAGTTGATGGTAGATGTAATCAGCCATAGATGTAATCAACTTACTGAAAAATTAAGTCCATGAAATATCTTCACAGTAACAATTAGGGCAGTGCTTGCTTGACCAAACAACTGGGTACCAGTACCTGGCCAAGTTAACACATGAACCCAACCATAACAGTCCACTCCTTGTCAGCTTGGTAGTTACACCAGCCTTAATTTCTAAATTTAAAAACACAATAACAGACATATTTTTCAGCTAACAATACTCAACTGCCCTGTGTACAACTGGAAACACATTAAATCTCTCCAGAATAGTGTGCAAGTTCTTGGATACTATTCACAACTTAAACTTGATATCTTATACTTAAATATTATGACATGAAACTAAGGGAATAAGATAGGGAAGATAAGAAAAATGTTAGCTTTATGTACATATACAAACATACTCATAATGAAACAAGGAAGAAATATTCATAACCATTATAGTCCTCGTTTCTGTAACTGGTCATGTGGTCATAGTTCATATTTATTACCTTCTTCCACTATCCATTCTATGTTCCCTTTTCCCTCAGCAAGCACCTCACCTGGCTGTGGTTCTTTGCCTGGTGGGGTGACCCAAAACTTCATTCCTGAACTTTCTGGGCTATTGTATGTTCTGCCTGGATTGGGTTGTTGCAGTTTTCCATTGACTTTAATCACTGGGCATGATAGTACTAAGAGATGCCCTAGGGGATTTCCTGTGTTCCAGACAACCTTTTCTTTACCTCTATTGTATAGTTGCAGTCCTATTTCCTCTTGATAGTTAGGAGCAATCACCTCATCAGTGCAGTCATTCCTTTATTTTCCCGTTGATTTAAAAGTATGAGGAGCCTAAAATGGCCAGGTTGCAATCTCAACTTCCAGTTCAATGGAATCGTTGTGTCTCCTGGTGGAAGTACTCTTCCTTTTGGAACTAATACATGTAGACCAGCAGAGCTTAAGGTTGCAGGGACAGGAAGCAAAAATTTTCCTAGTGAATCACTAGGGGCAATAGTGGTGCTACTCCAATCTCCACTCCTTATTTCCTGAACCTATAGAATGTATGCTGGTTTAGAGTATATACAGTCTCCTGGGGAACAGTGTCCCAGCCTTGCAAGGTATTGCCATCTAACTGGTGCTGTAACTGAGTTTTCAAAAGGCCATTCCATCTTTCTATCAATCCAGCTGCTTCAGGATGATAAGGAACATGGTAATACCAGTGATGTCCATGAGCATGTACCGATTCTCACAGATCATTTGCTGTGAAGTGGGTTCCTTGATCAGAAATGATACCGTGTGGAATACCATGACAGCATATAAGGCATTCTGTAAGTCCACAGATGGTAGTTTTGGCAGAAGTATTGCATGCAGGGAAGGCAAACCCATATCCAGAGTATGTGTCTATTCCAGTTAGAACAAATCATTGGTCCTTCCATGATGGAAGTGGTCTAATGTAGTTAACCTGCCATCAAGTAGCAGGCTGATCAACTTGGTGATTAATGCCATATCTGGGACTGAGTTTGGGTTTATGGTTTGGTGGGTCAGACAACACCCAGCTCATGATAGGGAACTCAGGTCTCATGGTAACTTGGTGGTCCATGGTTATGTGTTTTGTCTCTACTAATGCCCAGTAGAAAGCCAAAAGCTGTTTCTCAAAGGAGAGCAGTCATCTGCAGAGGATGGCAGGGCTTTGCTCCAAAGTCCTGAGTCTGCATTGTGATTCTCCTAAAGGGGCCTGCCAAAGGCTCCAGATGACATCTCTATTTGCCATTGACACTTCCAGCACCATTGGATCTGCTGGATCATACCGCCCAATTGGCAGTCAGCTTGCACAGCAACCTGGACCTGTCACAGAACCTTCTCTTGTTCTGGTCCCCACTCAAAACCAGCAGCTTTTCTGGTCACTTGGTAAATAAGCTAGAGTAGCACATCCAAATGAGCAATATGTTATCTCCAAAATCCAAAGAGGTCAACAGGCACTGTGCCTCTTTTTTGGCTGAAAGAGGAGCCAGATGCAACAGCCTTATCCTCCCCTTTAGAAGGGATTTCTTGAAATATATCCACATATGCCATATAACTGGTGCTGTAACTGAGTTTTCAAAAGGCCATTTCCATCACCACTGGACACCTAGAAATTTCACTGAGATGGAAGGCCTCTGTATTTTTCTTGGATTTACCTCCCATCCTCTGATATGCAAATGCCTCTCCAATAAATCTAGAAGAGTTGCTACTTCTTGCTCACTAGGTCCAATCAACACGGTATCATCAGTCTAATGGACCAGTGTGATGTCTTGTGGGAGGAAGAGATGACCAAGGCCCATAGGGACAAGATTATGACATAGGGCTGGAGAGTTGATATACCTGAGGCAGGACAGTGAAGGTATATTGCTGGCCTTGCCAGCTGAAAGTAAACTGTTTCTGGTGGTCCTTACTAATGGCAATTGAGAAAAAAGCATTTGCCAGATCAATAGCTGCATACCAGGTACCAGGGGATATGTTGATTTTCTTAAGAAATGATACCATATCTGGAACAGCAGCTGTAATTGAAGCCAACACTTGGTTAAGTTTAAGATAATCTGCTGTCATCCTCCAAGATCTATCTGTTTTCTGCACAGGCCTAATAAGAGAGTTGAATGTGGAAGTGGTAGGAATCACCACTCCTGCATCCTTCAAGTCTTTGATGGTGGCACTGATCTCTGCAATCCCTCCAGGAATCCAGAATTGTTTTTTATTTACTTTTTTGCTAGGCAGAGGAAATTCTAATGGCTTCCAACTTGGCCTTTCATACCATAATAGCCTTCACTCCACAAGTCAGGGAACCAATATGGGGATTCTAGAGTTGTTGATATTGTCTCTTCCAATTATGCTTTCTGGAACTTGGGAAATAACCACAGAATGGGTCTAGGGACACACTGGACCCACTGTAAGATGGACCTGAGCTAAAATTTCATTGACCACCTCACTTCCATAAGCCCCTACTCTGAATGGTGGACCACAGTGACATTTTGGGTCCCCTAGAATAAATGTCACTTCTGAACCAGTGTCTAATAATCTCCCAGATGTCTGATCTTTTCCTTTTCCCCAATGCACAGGTACTCTGGTACAAGGCCATAGGTCCCTTTGGGGAAGACTGGGAGGAAAATTAGCAGTATAAATTTTTGGCACTGTAACAGGGTCCTTCCCCAAGGAGACCCAGCTTTCACTTCATTCAAGGGGCTCTGGGTCTGTAAACTGTCTAAAGTCTGGGAATTGATTAAGGGGCCATGACTGTGTTTTTGTAATTCAAGTTAGACTTTTGTTCACTTGACCTAGGGCTCTTTTGCTTATACAGATCAAGTAGGAATTTAGTAGACTATTCATCTATTTTACTTCTAGGCACCCTGTGACCTATTAGCCAATGTCATAGATCTCCACAACTCAGACTTTTTTGGTTGCTGCTTTTAGTGTACTATTTATTGAGGTAGCCACATGCACCTTGACTTTGGCAAATATATGCTGCCATGTGGCTTCTGCCAACTCAGGATCCAGTTATCCCCATTGTGTTTAAGGATCTCAGTTCAGTGGCAGCAGTTCCCATCGTAATATCTAACCCACAGAGAAGAGCAACCACAGAGTTCTTCAGGGAAAATGTAGTCCCACAAATTTATTCCTCACAGTTCTAACGAAAAGTGTGTCCTCTGGACATTCCTGGGGTGGGCAAGCAGTTCTTACATAAATCCAATCTAACTTTCAATCTCTCTAAGCCTTTGGATCCCCTCATGTACAGGGTACCAGGGCAGTTCTGGTATTTCAGCCTCAGGTAATGCCTGCCACCTTTTGGTCCAGGTTTCAGTCAGCCACCTGGACAAACTTTTAGAGCCCTTTCTAACCCTTTGGGCTACAACATTGAATCCAGAAGCTCTGCTTAATAAGAAATATCTGCTTATTGATATTTATGATATCAATACAATCATCCTTATCCAACTTTATATACCTTCCATCATTATCCCAATCCTCTGATTTCTGATAGAAAGAAGTAAATTGGAAAACTCATGCGGTTCTTTTGGAGTATAACATACTTCCTCATGGGTCACACTTTGTACCTCACCTTTTGGGTCCTGTTGGGACTTCAGTCTAGTTATAGGTCTGGAAGAAAGGAGAGATGGTGGAGGTGGGTAGCAAGGAGTAGAGGTTTCTTGCAAGCCAATTGCCTCAGGACATTCCAGTGCAGTTTCATCTGGAGAAGCAGGATTAATCTCTTCAGATTGAGGTTGGATGGCAGGCTCTTAGGATATAGTGGAGGTGAGGTGGCTGTTTCCTCGGGGTGGGTTGGAGGTTGGGTGGCTGTTTCCTCAGGTCTGTCTGGTAAAGACACAGCAGAATTTAGGATTTCAACTTCCCCATCCCCATCATTATCAACCCATATGTCCCCACTTCAATTTTCAGGATCCCATACCTTTCCAATCAATGTCCTCACTTTAACAGCAGACACTCTGCTAGGTTGAAAATTTAGTTTCTGGTTAGTAATACTGCTGCTTGCACAATGAGATGCTAGCTTTAAGTTTCAGTCGTCCCGAGTCTGTGACTACATGAAATAAAATTTTCTTTCAGAAACTTTCACATCTTTCCTGCAGTGTTTAAGTTGCAAATTTGAAGACTTCAGCTCATCCTTTTCTTTTATAACTGTATCCTTCATATTTAGGAACAACTAGCCAACATCATTATACCTTTTAATTCCACAAAACTTTGTTAAAGTGTCAAAAAAATACTCTACCTAGAGCTTTGCCTCTTACAAGCATGTGAGTAGCAGTAGTAGCAGTGGTGATTTAAAAAAAATTTTTTTCTCCCATCCCCTTGTTGTTTGCACTTGCTGTCTGCTCTCTGTATCTGTTCGTTGTATGCTCGTCTTCTGTTTTAGGAGGCACAGGGAACCAAACCTGGGACCTCCCATGTGGGAGGGAGGCACCCAATGGCTTGACCCACCTCTGCTCCGTGCTTGTTGTGTCTCTCATTGTGTTTCTTCATTGTGTCTCTTCGTTGCATAATCTTGCTGCATCATCTTGTTGTGTCAGCTCACCTCACCAGCCCATTGCTTCAGCTTACTGTCTTGCTTGTCTTCTTTTAGGAGGCACTGGGAACCAAACC
Source organism: Tolypeutes matacus (assembly GCA_026826555.1). Taxonomy (NCBI): domain Eukaryota; kingdom Metazoa; phylum Chordata; class Mammalia; order Cingulata; family Chlamyphoridae; genus Tolypeutes; species Tolypeutes matacus. The sequence goes on along the minus strand of JAKSZT010053947.1, from coordinate 4,346,428 downwards.
CAGGACCTCTCGTGTGGTAGGCAGGCACCCAGCTGCTTAAGCCACATCCACTTCCCCAGTGGTAATATTTTGCATATCTCTATTTCCAACTCATACCATGGACTATCAATGGTGTCTTGATTATAATAGAGTCATTAGTGCCTTTGAATATAATCAGAGTAGAGAGCCAACTGCAAAAACCCCAGAACCATTTCGGAAACCCCATTTTTTCAGATTCAGTTTCTCAAGAACCGCTCCCAGTACCAAGCTGTATTAGTCAGGGTTCTCTAGAAAAACAGAACTGGCAGGAAATATTTGTAAATATGAGATTTTATAAAATTGTCTCAGACAATGTGGGGATGCACAAGACCAAATTCCATAGAGCAGTCTGCAAGATGGGAACTCCAGTGAAGGTTTCCAATGAATTTCTTAGGAGAAGCTGGCTGGCTGAAGTAAAGATGAAAATTCTCTCTTCTGAATGCTGATATCATCAATTTTCCTTTTAAAGCCTCCAACTGATTGATTGAGACATCTCTCATTGCTCAAGGCAATTTCCTCAGTTGATTGTAGATGTAATCAGCAATAGATGTAATCAAATTACTGATTATTTAACAGTCCCATGCCATGTACAATCCATTCAAAGTGTACACTCAGTGGCTCTCACTTTCATCACAGAGTTGTGCAGTCATCACCTCAGTAAATTTTTGAACATTTTTCTTAGTCCAAAAGAAAAAGTCCCATACCCCTTATTATTGACCCTTAGCATTGATATAGTAACTTCTTCGACATTGATGCATGAATATTACAAAATTACTGTTAACTATAGTCATAAGTTACATTATTTGTATTTTTCTCATGCATCACCATATACTTATCACTTTGTAATAGTGACGTACATTTGTTCTAACCCATAGAAGAACATTCTTGTATTTGTACTATTAACCACAGTTCTCATCCACTGCTGGGTTCAGTATACTATTCAGTCCTTAGATTATTCTCTAGGCTTCTTTCAATGAAATTTACTTCCCTAAACTACCCCTTTCAGCCACAATCCCGTTTATAAACCAGCCATGTTAGTTATACTCGCTATAATGTGTTACCATCAACTCTATCCATTTCCACACTTTTACAATCAAGCTAATTTAAAAATCTGCATATATTAGGCATCAGTACCCCTTCTCAGCCCTCATCCTCCTAGTAACCTTACTCTAGTTTTTAACTCCATGTACTTATTCTTCATATTTAGTTCATGTTAGTGAGATCATACAATACTTGTCCATTTGTGTCTGGCTGATTTCACTCAGCATAATGTCAAAGTTCATCCATGTTGTCATATGTGTCCCAATTTCATTTATTCTTACAGCAGCATAGTATTCCATTGTATGTATATACCACATTTTGTTTATCCATTCATTGTTTGATGGACAGTTGAGCTGTTTCCATCTTTTGGCAATTGTGAATAATGCAACCCTGAACATCAGTGTGCAAATGTCTGTTTGTATCCCTGTTTTCAGCTCTTCAGTATATATTCCTAGTAGAGGAATTGCTGGTTCATATGACAGTTCTATATTTAGCTTCCTGAGGCTCACACTGTTTTCCACAGAGGCTGCACAATTCTACATTTCTAACAAAAGTAAATGAGAGTTTCTATTTCTCCACATCCTCTCCAGCACTTGTAGTTTTTTGTTTTTTAAATAACGGCCATTCTGTAAGATGTGAAATGATATCTCATTGTAGTTTTGACTTGCATTTCCCTAATAGCTAGTGATATTGAACATTTTTTCAAATGCTTTTCCACCGTTTGTATTTCCTTTTTGGAAAAATATCGAATTAGGTCTTTTGCCCCTTTTTAATTGGATTGCTTGCCCTTTTATTATTGTGTTGTATCATGTCTTTATATAGCTTGGAAATCAAGCCCTTATCTGATATGTGATTTCCAAATATTTTCTCCATTGAGTAGGGTGCCTTTTCATCTTCTTGTCAAAGGTCTTTGAAGCACAAAAGTGTTTAAGTTTGAGGAGGTCCCACATATCCATTTTTTTCTTTCATTGCTCATGCTTTGGGTGTAAGATTTAAGAAACAACCACATACCATCAGGTCTTGAAGATGTTTCCCTACATTTTCTTCTAGGAGTTTCATAGTTCTAGCTTTTATTTAAGTCACTGATCCATTTTGGGTTAATTGTTGTATATGGTGTGAGATAAGGGTCCTTTTTCTTTTAGCTATGGATATCCAGTTCTCCCAGCACTATTAGTTGAAGAGACTGATCTGACCCAGCTGGGTGGGCTTGTCAGCCTTATCAAAAATCGCTTTACCATAGATGTGAGGGTCTGTTTCTGAAAAATTCAACTGATCTACATGTCCATCTTTATGTCAGTACCATGTTGTTTTTACCACTGTAGCTAAGTAAAATGATTTAAAATTCAGAAGTTGAAAGTCCTCCAACTTTATTCTTCCTTTTTAAGATGTTTCTGGCTATTTGGGGTGCCTTACCCTTCCGAATAAATTTGATAATTAGCTTTTCCATTTCTGCAAAAGGAAAAAAGCTGTTGGAATGTTTATTGAGACTGCATTGGATCTGTATATCAATTTGGGTAGAATTGGCATTTTAATCATATTTAGTTTTCCAATCCATGAACATGAAATGTTCTTTCTTTTATTTAGGTCTTTGATTTCTTTTAGCAAGGCATTGTAGTTTTCTGAACACGGGTCCTTAATAGCCTTGGTTAAGTTTATTCCTAAATATTCGATTCTTTTAGTCACTATTGTAAATGGGAGTTTTTTTCTGACTTCCTCCTCAGATTGCTCATTAATAGTGTATGTAGGGAGCTGATGTGGCTCAGTGGTTGAGCACTGGCTTCCCATATACAAGGCTCAATCCCCAGCCCCAAGTACCTTAAAAAATATATAGTATATGGAAATACTACTGATTTTTTGCTTATTAATCTTGTATCTTGCCACTCTGCTGAACCTGGTTACAAACTCAATTTGTTTATCTGTGAATATTTTAAACTCACCCTCATTTTTGAAAGGCAATTTCCCTGGATATAAGATACCTGGCTGGCAGTTTTTCTCTTGTAGTATCTTAAATACATCATACCACTGCCTCTTTTCCTCCATGGTTTCTGATGAGAAATCAGCACTTAATCTTAATGTATATGATGAATTGTTTTTCTCTTGCTGTTCTCAGGATTCTTTATCTTTGGCAACTGACATTCTGATTAATATGTGTCTTGGAGTAGATCTATTCAGATTGGAGTACACTGTGCTTCTTGGACATGGATATCTACATCCTTCAGTAGAATTGGGAACTTTTCTACCATTATTTCCTCAAATATTCCTTCTGTCCTTTTTCCCTTCTTTTCTTCTGGAACACCCATGACACTTACGCTTGCATGTCTCTTGCTATCATTTAGTTCCCTGAAACCCTGTTCAATTTTTTTCCATTCTTTTATTTGTTCTTTTGTGTGTTCAATTTTGGAGGCCATGTCTTTAAGTTCAATGATCCTGTCTTCTGCCTCTTCAAAATCTGCTGTTATATGCCTGCAGTATATTTTTAATTTTATTTATTGTGCCTTTCATTCCCATAAGATCTACTATTTTTCTATGTAAGCTTTCAAATTCTTCTTTGTGCTCTCCCTTTGTTTTCTTAATATTCTTAATCTCATTGAGTTTATTAAGGAGTTTTGTTTGAACATTGTGATTAGTTGTCTCAACTCTTTTATATCATCAAGAGGTTTAATTTGTTCCTTTGACTGGGCCATATCTTCCTGTTTCTTGGTATGGATTGTAATATTTTTGCTGGTGCCTCAGCATCTGATTTACTTCATGTATTTATTCTGGGCTTAGTTTCTCTCTTTAGTCTAGGACTTTCTAATTAATTGGTTTTGTGCTACAGCCCCTCTTTGATACTTGGTTCAACTTATTTCTGAACTTTATAGTGGTCATTTTTATTCAATGTGAATTTTTTTTAGCCTCTTTTCATCTATTTCTCACCTTTTCTATCTTGTTGGTGACAGAGTAGGAGCTGAGGATGTGGTTGGTACTGTAAGCCATGAAGGCTGCAGCTGCCAGTGTTGCCCCAGGAACTGAGGAGGCTTCTCCCACCTTTCTCCCCTGCCAGGCATAGGGATGGTGCCACAACCATGTGCATTATTCCAAGCCATGCAGGCCATAACCATCTGTAGTTGACTGGAGAGGCTGATAAAGCTTCCTGCCCCTTCCTCCCCTACCTGGGGTGCGGATGAAGGTGCAGGTATGGGCAGCAAACTAAACCGTGCAGGTTAAAACTGACTGCAATTGCCTAGGTAGACTGATGAAGCACAAGTCTCCCCTCATCCTCTGCCAGGGGCAGGGATGGAGACACTGATGTGTGCAACAATCTTATCCATGAGGACTGAAAGTGGCTGCAGTTGCCCAGAGGCTGAAGGAGCACTGTCTCTCCTCCTGCCTTGTCAAGAGTCAGGTATGAGCCACAGATGTGTCCAACAGTCTAGTATATACAGGCTAAAGCAGCTAGAGTCACCTAGAGAGGTTAAGGGAGCACTGTCCCTAAGGGTGGGGATGTAGCCACTGGAGTGCCCAACAATCTAGTCCATGAAGGCCTAAAGCAGCTGCAGTTGCCTGGAGAAGCTGAAGAAATACTGTCCACCCCCCACCCTCATCCTACTGGGAGCTGGGATGTAGCTACAGATTTGCCCAACAATCTAGTCCATGTGGGCCGAAAGTGACTGCAGTTGCCTGGAGAGGCTGAGGCAGCATTGTCCCTTCTTCTGTCCTGTCAGAGGCTGGGATGGAGACAGGGTGTGCCCAACAATCTAGTCTGTGTGGGCCAAAAGTGATTACAGTCACCCAGAGAGGCTGGTGCAGGTCCCCACAGCTCCCTCCCTGCTGAAGACAGGGCTGGAGCCCAGGCTAAGGCAGCAATCTGACCTGGGAGGAAAGAAGCCAGTCCCTATCCAGTCTCATGCTAAGGGTGGAGTTAAAAATGGAGGCTACTGGCCTTTTTCTGACTTGGAAGGGTTCAAACTTTAGTACTTAGTTCAGACTTTAATACTTAGGATTGGCCTTTAGCCAGCTGAATTTACTAATCAGTAGCTCAAGTCAATGCCCAACCATCTTTTCTTCCCTCATTTTTTGGGATATGGAGCTTCCAACTCTAACTAGGGAATAGCTTCCGAGGCTTCTTGCCTTGCCAGTGAGGGATGGGCAGTAGTTTCTGTGGCATGGAGTGCTCTACTCACAAATCTTCACTGCAGATGGGCAGTCTCCTCCTTCTGTTCTTCCAAGGATGTTCTGGTCTCCTGGGCCCTCCATCAAATGATTTGGATAGCTCTGGCTGATTACTAACTGCACTGTAGGATAAGCTGACTCTTGGAGCTCCATACACTGCCTCTATCTTGCCCTTTCCTCCTCTGTCATTATTTTTTGAAAATTCCTTCTGTCCCTGTTTTAGTTTGCTAAAGGCTGCCAAAGCAATGGGTTTGTTTTTAAAATGGAGATTTATTAACTTATAAGCTTATGGTTCCAAGACTGTGAAAGTGTCCAAATCAAGGCATCATCAGGAGATTCTTTCTCCCCAAGCTGTAGCTGTGGGTGGTCAGGCACATAGCAATATCCACTCATCTCTCCCTTCTCCTCCAGGACTCTTTGCTTTCAGCTTCTGGCTTCATTGGTTCCTCTCAGCTTCTGTGTTCCATTGATCTTAGCTTCTGGCTCCCAGGGCCTTATCTCTCAGCTTCTGGGCATTTCTCTCTGTTTCTGCAGCCTCCTTTCTCCTGTTCATTAAGTATTCCAGCAAAAGGACCAAGACCCACCCTGGGCTACACCCCACTGAAGCAATCCAATCAAATAGCCCTCAACTGAATCCAACACAATCAAAGGGTCCTATTTCCACAGGAATGGACCAATTTAAGGACATAATTTTCTGGGTTCCACAAAAGACTCAAACTACCACAGTCCCTTTCTCTCTTTCTTCTCCTTCTGGGACTCCCATAATGCATATATTGGTATGCTTGATGGTATCCCAGCGGTCTCTTAGGTTATTTTCACTTTTTATAATTCTTTTTTCTTTCTGCTCCTCATCCTGACTCATTTCAAGTGGCTTGTCTTCGGGTTCACTGATGCTTTCTTCTGCCAACTCCAATTTGCTCTTGAAACCACCTGGGAATTTTTCATTTTGGTTATTGTGTTCTTCAACTCCAGTAGTTCTATTTGGTTCCTTTTTAAAATTTCTGTCTCTTTACTAATGTTTTCATATTGGTCATTCATTGTTTTGTAATATCTTTTAGTTCTTTCTCTGTATTTTTTTTCTTCTCCTTGAGCATTTTTAAAATAATTTTTAAAAGGTTTTGTTCATATGTCTACATTCTGGTCTTCTTCATTAGTGTTTTCTGGATTTTTAGCCTCTTTCTTTGGATGGGTCACCATTTCCTGTTTCTTTTTTTGTCTTGTATGAATTTGCTGCATGCTGTATATCTTAATATTTTAAAATTTTGACTGGGATTTATTCCCTGAGGTGTCCGTCTCTTGATTTTGTAACCAGCTGATGATAAGACAGATTTTCTTGAGCTTCACCCCACCTTTCCAGTTGATCTGTCCAAGACAAATGCTGTGTCTAAGGCTTTCCCTGTCTTTCTTGGCCTGTGTCTCATCCTGGGCCTTTGCCTGTTGATTGTTTTGGGATTCCCATTTACAGAGGATTGATTGTCACCTGTTTCCAGGAGACAGACCTCACTCTCCTGAGCGTTTGAAGCCAGCAAGCCTTGCCCCAGACTGTCTGCTTCTATAGTTTATTATTCTCTTTTTGCTGTCTCAAGCTGCTTTTGCCTGGATGGCAAACTCAGAGAGGGGTGCAGCTGGCACACCATAGAGGACTTTCCCAGCCAAAACACATCCAGGGACCCATGAAGGGGGCACAGACCAGTTCCAAAGTGCCCTGGGGAGGCTCCCTGAAGCTGAGTTTCCTTGACCTGCCCCAGCAAATGTAGCCCTTCAACTAACTGTCCCTCACAGCCTTGAGGAAGTGTAGCATCTTTAAGTCTCCTCTGCCATGGCCTTTTTCCAGATGGATTGAAACAATGGCTGTCCTCAAAGCCAGGCCCCCAGCAATCTGAAGATGCTAATCAAAAACAATGGGACTCAAGCAGTTGAGCACCTGTCTCTCACATGGAAGGTCCTGGGTTCGATTCCTGATGCCTCCTAAAGAAGACAAATAAACAAGGAGTAGAAAATGAGCAGACATCGAGTAAAAACAATGAGCAGACAACAAGCAAAAACAAACGAGCAGGGAGCGGATACGGTTCAAGCAGTTGGGTGCCCACTCCCTACATGGGAGGTCATGGGTTTGGTTCCTGGTGCCTCCTAAAGAAAAAAACAATGAGCAGACTACAAGCAAAAACAACAAGCAGACAACGAGTGCAAACAATGAACAAAAACAACGAGCAAAAACAACAAGCCAGGAGATGAGGAAGCCATGGGGGGAAGGGGGGGAAGGCTGTAATTAGCGATCAGCCATGCCCACCTCTGGTCTTGGGAAAGAGGGTTTTTTTTTTTTTTTTTTTCTCTTATTTTCTTTATCTTTAAAAGGGTTTTTGCATTTCTCTTTGACATGAATAAGTTAGCCAGGGGCTGGGCTGCACATAGGCCTGCTGAAGAGTAGGAGGTGTGTGTCAGTAGCCGCTGTGCAGAGAGAACAACTTACTGTTCTTTACGGTAATTTATCAGCTTCCTCCTCCTGCTAGTCCCTGGATGCTGAACAGTGTTCTTCTGGCCTCCAGAATTTCAAATAGTTGTTTCAGATAGTATCTGCCTGTTTAATAGTCGTTCCGGTGGAAGGACTAAATCCTGAAGCTCCCTACTCTGTCATCTTCCCATAATCCTCCCTGCAATTATATTTTAAGTAGAATGCTTGGAGTAAATTGTATAATAACTTTAAGACCGTATCTTTATTCCATTTAATCTTTGTTCCTCGTAATGACCTTCTATATTACCGGGCTTTTTGCATTCTTTCTTTTTTTCTTCTTCTTATTTTGTTTTATTTTGTTTTTTCTTTTTCTTTTTTTCTTTTGTTTGCATTATTTCTTGCAAAATAATTTTCATTGTTATTATATAGTCAAGTACTACCAATTATTTTTGTAGAGTTCAGCAGGGCATTGGAATGTTATGTAGGACATGGAATAGTTCATTGTGTGACAGGGCAAGGAATGGTATCCCCCCAAAAATTTTTAACAAGAAAGAATCCTTCCACGAATTTCCACAATACCCTCTAGGGCTCAGTATCATCTCTAAATACTTTAGATTTATAAAAACATGCGTGAAGACATTGTTAGTCCAAAGTGCATGTGAATCCTTACTGGCCAAAGGGTAGTATGTCATAGCTGGACAACTAAAGCCATCCTAAAAGCTAGTGAAGACAAGTCAGTGTTCGTCTCTAGAACAAAGGTAAAGACGGTTTTCCTCGTGTGAGAATGGGGATACTCATGAGCTGGCTGAATATTATCTTCAGTAATACTAACCTCTTGTATTGTCACCTACCAAGTACCAAACACTGAATCATTTTAACCCTTAATTACGCCTCTCAACGATCCTGTAAAAAGGAATTATTATCCCCAATTTAGAGATGAGGAAACTGAGGCTTAGAAGTTTGAGTGCCCAAGATTTTTAAAATAAACTTAAGCACTTCTATGATTCTGCTATATACTCTTATGGCTCCACCCAAAGCCTCTGGCTCTTTTCAAGATCTGAGGGTATGGGTGGGGGGAGAGATTGAGACAGGAGTTGAAGGGATAAACTGATCGGAGTTTAAAGAAAAAGAAAAAAGGACCAGAGAGGGCCCTAATTTAGAACTATCTATCCTCTCCAACCTCTCCTTGTTATAACCCAGGAGATCGACCACACTCAGACTTTAACCACTTTTATGAAGTTTATTGAGCTAAGCCCGCGGGCGTCTGCAGCACCTCTCATGCAGGAGAGAACTGCAGCACCCAGGTTTTAAAATGGCTCCTTTTTATAGGGGGTTGCTGTCGCAGTTTGCAAGCAAGCGGGATAAACAGAAGCGGATTTTTTTGGCAGAATGCCCTGATAGCCTGGGGCACAGCTGCAGGGTTGAGATGTCCTTGCAGGATTGTTCAAAGGAGGGGAGGTTGTATGCTTGTCTGTCCTTGTGAGATTGTTTAAGGGAGGGGAGGGTGTGCTTTTCAGATAAGACACTTAGGAGACAGTGGGAAACTTTTCTTTTCTACATTACTCTGGTTGCCATGAAGGCCTATGGGTAGGCTAATTTAGGGTTCAACATCCTCTCCACTTCATTCCCTCAATTGCCCCTGCTTTGGGCATTACCAAGGGAGCCCACTACAAACGCAAACACTGCTGGGACTGAATTTTCTTGCTTCTTTGATCCCGTGCTTCGGGGCATTTTGAATCCGGGAGTCCCTCCCTCCACACTCTCGCCTTCCCGGCTTTCCCTTAGCCGTTTCCAAAGCACTTCAGCCCAACCCATCACCTGACCAGCCCCTAGAGCGCGGCTCTACCAATCCCGCTACCCGAGGACCAGCTGCAAGTAGATATCCTTGGTTCCCGGCCCCAAAGGTGCGAGTTCACCCTGGCTCACCAATTGCGTAGTGTGGATCGCCACCCCTACCCCCACCCCCACCCCCACCCCCACCCCCACCCCCACCCCCACTTTACTGCGCAGGCGCGCTCTGAGCTCACCCCTCCGGGAGCCTCTGCAGCTCGGGTGCATCCGGCTGTCCTCGGCTCCCTTGGCAACGGAGTACACAGTGCTAGCCGGAGCGGCTCGTGCGCGATGTGCTTCAACAAGGCTGGTGAGGAGGGCTGTGGTAGAGGGCTCACGAGTAGCGGGGTAGGGGGAAGACGAAGTCGGGAGGTTGGGAAAGACCAGGGGAGCGGGAAATGCAGTTCGCTCTCCCTCCACGGAGTTGGGTCTGGCTTCTGTTAGCTGAGCCTTTGAGCCCAGTCCTCAGCTCCGCCTCGCTCTCCCCAACCCTGGCTTCCTACGTGCTCACAATGACCGAGGTCCCTTCCTTCACATGGAATTTCTCCTCTTTCTTGGTCTTCAGAGACGCTGACTGACTGCTCTTTTGGAACATGTCAACAGAGGAAACTCTATCCTCACTACCTTCCCACAAGCTTACTGGGGAACAAGTTTCTACCTCTGAGGGGAGCTCCCCACAGAGGACCTGGATGTTACATAACAGAAGATGTGAGTATTCATCTCCTCTTAGCTGGGTCTCAGTTCCTGGGCTATCTAAGGATACCCAGGGAAACTCTACGGGATATGTGATCCTCTAATCTTCAGGGTACCAACATGAGAAGGTAGCCTGGACTCCTGTAACTAGTTGTTGGGGCCAATGCCAGAGGTTAAGACCATTGCTTCTCCCTTGCCACTCCCACCAAACACAAGCCTTTGCCTCATGTAGTTCCCACCCCAAAGACCTGGAAGCCAATGCCAGTTATCCTCTCATTAGTCCAAATCTGGACTGTTGATATGCACATAGATCATTTTATAAATAACAAAATAATCAGGCTGGCAGTTGCATTAAAGCAAGTTCAGCACTGTTGGGTTCTGAAGACAGAATTCATTGGTAAAAAGCTTTGGACATAGAAATGTCATCTACTCTACCTCTCCAGCCCATTCTTTTGCAAAATTACCTGTTACTTATATAATTGTTTTTTTTTTTATGATGTTGTGTTTTGACCCTGAAGGACTCAAGACAAGGAAGAAAGAGCAATTTCTTATAGAGAAGGTTCGGATAGAAACATTCAAGTTCCACTAACATTCTCTGACTGTGTTTTTTCTTTCTTTCTTTTAATATATGTCACCCAAAGCGGCATGGCATGGTGTACAACCTCTCTAAGATCCCAACCAGTAGAAAAGGATATACTTTTGGAGCCAGAACAGCCATGAGGTTTAAGTCAATCAACAAGGTTAGAAATGGCTGAATGTGCTTGAATTTCAGTGTGATCCATGTTGCTGCCTTTATTTGTAATGGAGTACAAAGGGCCGAGAGTGGGGAGGTTACCTAAAAAAAAAAAAATGTATGGAAATTCAAGAAAAGTAGGCACTTAGGCAAAAGCAATTAAGGAAGAAACCTATCTGAAAACGTGGTCGCATTGCAAATGTGTGTACGACTGTCTGGGGAGAGTGGAAAATGATTCATGGAAATAGTCCCAAGTTAGGGCTTTAGTGTTGAGGTACCTGAGGTTAAAACACTAGAAGCTGTGTTTCTATACATCAAATTGTCTTGTCAGTTAAAAAACAAATTCCACCGTTTTCACCCTTTTGAGTGAGTGGATCTCAAGCCTAAAGCTCTTCTTCAAGTCTAAAGGATCCTAATCTGTTGCTGGACATTTTCCGGATGCTTCAAGCTCAAGGAGTAGAGGTGCAATAGTGCTGACTCTGCAAATCTGAGCAGGGTGGTGAGGGGAGTGGCTACAACTAGTTTCCTTTACACCCTTAGTATTATGTATCTTAAGGTAGCTGAACTATAGCTGTATTTTGGTTTTCTACTTATCGTAGGCCTATTTTTATAGCCTGAGGGGGCTGAACCATAGTTGATTCATGAACAGGAAGAGGATGATTCTGTTTTTCCCACTTGGAAGACTATGTGTGTGTGTATACATATACACATCATCCTCTAATGTGATATCGATATTTTCCTTGGAAACAGGATGTAACAACTTATCCAGGCAAGTACCAGACAGCAAAGCCTCCAGAGGAAAAACCCATACAGTGTTTTGCTCCATTCAACGTTATGATTCCTCGGTTTAAGAAATACAAAAAGGACACTTATCCTGGGTATGTCTTCTCTTTTCTGGTGCAATTCTATATATTAAAAAAAAATAGAAAATAAAGTAGATAGAAGGGGCTACATTCAAACCATCCTGGCTAAATAAGAAACCACCTCATCTTTAGAGATTTACCCTCTTGGCTCTCATATCTCTGCCATTGTAGAATTGTAGAATCCTACTCTTTTATTCAGTAAATATTTATTAATGTGCCAGGCTTTTTTGCAGGTTAGAGATTTAGCAATAAACCCATCACCCAAGATCCCTGATTTCCTGGAGCTTACATTCTAGAGTACAGACAAATGGAAAACAAATAAACAAAAAAATATCAATGGTAATAAGTGGAATGACCATGTAATTTATTAGCCCAGCTAGGAAACCTCTAAGAATTAAAGAGGACTTTATTAATAATTATGCCTGGAGAATGGATGTGGCTCAAGCAGTTGAGTACCTGCTTCCCACATGGGAGTTCCTGGGTTTGGTTCCTAGTGCCTCTTAGAGATAAAAAAAAAAAAAACACAACAAGCAAACAAACGGAAAAAACTCAGGATCCTGATGTGGCTCAGTGGTTGATGCCAGCTTCCCACATACGAGGTCCTGGGTTCAATCCCCGGCCCCGGTAACTCAGAAAGAAAAAAAAAAATTAGGCTAGGACAATAGCCAGAAGCTAGGACTGTTACCGGCAAGCCAGTAAGTATGATGACCTGAGGATGTGCTATGAAGAAAATAAAAACAGGATGATGATATAATAGAGATTGATGGGCTAGAGGCTACTTTAGTGAGGGCTCTCAAGAAAGATGTCTTTGAGGAAATGACATTTGATCAGAGATTTGAATGAAAAGAATGAACCAACCCTAGGAAGATATGGGGATAGAGCTTTCCAAGGAGAAGGAACAACAAGTGCACAGGCCCTAAGTTGGGAAGAAATGTGGTGTTAGGAAGAAAAGAAAGAAGACTAGTATGGCTAGAGTATAATGAGCAAGGGGGAAACGAGCTTAGAGAAGGAAGCTGAGGTTAGATTAGGTAAGCCTTGTAAGCCAAGGAAATTATTGTAAGTGCTTTAGGATGCCAGTCGGGATTTATGGAGAAGCAGGACAAAGGATCAAGGACTTTCTTTTACTGGTGAGAAATCCAAGAATCAGAGTGAATATAATTTTCTAAAGGGTGCATTAAGGAAGTGGTAGTGTTGTGTCTTGTTCCTCATATCCACTCCAGGTATTATTTCCTGTGCAGTAAATAGTCCACAACAAAAGACAGTTTTATGAAAAAAGACATTTCAGAATAATCTCATTATCAAGAAAATTTAACTGGGTCTGCTTTGCCATCCCTAGAGGATCTTTTTTTTTTTAAGGTACTGGGGGCCAGGGATTGAACCTGGTACCTTGTATGTGGGAAGCTGGTGTTCAACCACTGAGCCACATCAGCTTCCCTGAGTTGGTTTTTTCTTTTGTTTTGTTTGTTATTTGTTTTTGTTTTTTCAGGAAGCACCGGGAACCAAACCCGAGACCTCCTTTATGGGAGGTGGGAGCTCAACCACTCGAGCCATATCCGCTCTCCCCTAGAGGAAATTTTTATTGCTGATAGATTAAACAATCACTGCCCTTTTATCCCCAGTTTCAAATCATGGGCAGTACTAATTCATCTCTCTCCTAGGTCTCTTTCTTCACTCACCCACCACTTCTGGGGTCTTCTGGTCTCTTAGCTAAGTATACTGAATTGTTAAAATAGGGTCAGTTTTACCATAGCTGATGTTAAGATTGGATTATCTTTAACACTATCACCTAATTAGAAACATCCCATCAGGCAAAAGAACCCCATGCTTGTCCAGCATTAAAAAGCTAATCAGTTTGTTGCCCTTTCCCAAGGGGTTGGGGTTCAGGGATAGCCATGGTACTGATAAGAGTCCGTGTTGTATGGTCACTAACTCATTAGACACCATGTTTGGCATTTTTGTTTCTAGCCCTGGCACATACAATCCAGAAATAAAGCCACCACGAAAAGTAGTTTGGCCAATGAAATTTGGACCTCCAGACTGGGCTCAGGTTCCATGTCTACAGAAAAGAACCCTAAAAGCTGAGGTAATAATAGTGGATACTTGTTGAGTACTTTATTTAGTTCTTTCACATATATCAAGGGATCTTAACCAGGAATCTGTGGCTGAACCTCAGAAAGTCCTTGACCCCCTGAAATTATATGCACAATTTTGTGTATATATGCATAAGGGGATCTTTTTGGAGAGTTAAACAATATAATTAGAAAAAAATGTGTATGACCTAACAAAGGTCATATTTTCTTAGTTTCTTATCTGTAGTAGGAGAATTACGCCTACTTGATAGAGGAGGAAACAGGCTCAGCTGGATTCAGTGACTGCTGGATTGCAGGTTGCACAGCTCGAATCCAGAACTTATATCTTCAAATCCAGTGCTCTTTCCATCATAACACTTGAATATTAGATAATAAGGGAGTTATATAGTACATTCTGGTTAAAAACATGGCTTCTGGTAACAGGATGCCTGGGTTCAAATACTATCTCCAATATTTACTTGCTGTGGGATCTTGGGCAAGTTCTTTAATTTTTCTAAGCCTCGGTTTTCTTATCTGTAAAATGGGTATAATAATAGAATCTGTCTGATAAGATTGTGAAGATTAATTGAGAAGAACATTTAACACAGTATCTGATAACATAGTAAGTGCTCAATCCATTTTGGATATTATAATTATTCAGAGGTGCCTTTTTCCTTAATGGAGCTTTGAGTTAATGCCACAAATATTCATTAAATATTTAATATATTGACAGCATTATACTATGGCCTCTGATGACACTCGAAAATTAAATGTATGATTCTTGTCTTCAAGAAGCTTACCAACTATTTGAAGAGAGAATTCATACAAAGAATTATCAAAAGACTCCTGGCATGATATAAAGCAGAGTGAGATAATAATGGGTAGATATATTTATAAATGTTGAGAGATTCACTAAGACTAGATAACTGGGGTGGGGGGTTGAGGGGGTGTTTGGGTTCAGCTGGGTCTCACAGCTCTAATGTGCAGTTCTATCTTGCAGAGCTAGGAGGACCAGTGGCAGACAGTTCTCAGTAGACTCGGGATCTAGACTATATTCTTTCATTGCAGCTGTCCACAGACAAAGACTTCAGGAAGCACCGGAATAGTGTGGCCTACTTAAGCCTGTATTACAATTGAGAGGCGGTGACTGCCTTCACACTCTCCCTTCTAACCACAGAATCTGCAGGATCTATGATGGAGCTCCTTTTACCTTCTACATCACTGTGGCCCTTTTCTCTGCCAGCATGGGGCCCAGGGACTCATAACTGCTGTATGAGAACATAAAACCAGCTCAGAGTGTTCTATCTCCATGTGCTCATTTGTGGTGTATACATATGTAGATGAGTCTGGAGCTTCCTGTTGGGTATGTGATGGGATGGCTTCATTTTAGTGAAACACTGGTGGGTCCCTGCCCTGTAGCTATGATTCCTAGGCACCAGTTTTTTATATTCTGCCACTAGCCTGGGCAAGAGGAGGCTGTTGGCTTATACTGCTTGAGGATTTGGATGAGATTTGCCCTTGCTTGCACTTGTACTTTGGCTTTCTAGATATAGAGGATACTTAAAGGTAGGGTAAAAGATATCCCAGACTTCTTAGTCACCCAGTGTGGTGTGGGAAGGTCCCGATTTGGTTGCCTTTTCCAGATTGATGTAAAACTCATAGAACCAAAAACTCCCCCTTTCCCAGTACATTATGTACATATATTTATCAACATATATTTATTGAGTTTCTACTATGTATCAGGCAGAGTGGTAAGCATTGGAGATATAACAGTCATCAAAATAAACTCATCTACTGGCTCTCTGGGCCTGGCCTCAAGTCTGAGAAGGACTGCCCAGGGTACTAGTGGCTTGGGCATTACTCCCCAAACTTAAAGACACCCCTCCTCCCCCAAACCCTTACAAGTGAGTCTGGAGGTATAAAGGTCAGAACTCAGAGCAGACACATTCAAAGTCCTTATTCATACACTCTGGCCTAAGAAGTAGACCCCTTTCCTTCCAGTATTAACTGAATGAACTCAAGTAGCATTCCTTCATGATGAGCGCTAAGTGTGGTCTACCTTGTTTTGAATGAAAAGGTCCATTAATGCTCACTTAGACATCTTAGTAATTACCAGTAAAGTGGCAAGTTTGCATCTATCTGGATACGATAGAATGAGAAAGCACCACTTCAGAAAAGCTCTGTACTTTTCCATTCCTAGTTGATTGACAAGCATGTGTGGCTCCAGCCTCCTGTAATCTCTCAGGGCCACCCCCTGGGAAGTGTTAGCTGGAAGCAGGGACAGGAAGAGGTGAAACCGCCTGGACATGTGATGCTGAGGGACCTCTTCTTAAGGGACAATAATAATGGTGACAGATGAAAACGTATTGGGAAATCAAATTGGAATATTAAGATAATCATAATGATACCTCAGGCTAGAAGCTTTTGCCAATATGTAGGTTTCTTTTAATCTGATGATGTGATGATCTCTTTGATCTTTCAAGAGGTATTATGATTTACCACCTCTTCCACACACCTCCCGTCCTTGGCTCCCTTGGGTCCATAGTGCATGTGTCCGCACACAAGCATGTAGTTTGTTTTTGTTTGTTTGTTTTTTCAGGGGGAGGGTGATAATTTAGCATACATTTATTTTTTCTGACTGAGGGTCTGGGCTCCCTTTTTAGAGGATATTGACAGGGGTCACAATGACTTCCATACTGATGTTTGATACCTATGCTCAAGCCTTTTCCCAGGGAAGGGAGCTTAATTTTCTAAAATAATAATCTGGTTTGATAAAAATAAATTTTTACCATAGTTCCAGTTAACCTTCACGGTCCTTTAAAATGCCAAATTGTATACACCAGTACTTAAGAAAGAATACAGATGAATACAAAAATATGATATTATGCCATATTTATTTTACATTTGGATTTGGTTCAAGGGGTTTTCAGTGTTCAGGTTTTACAAGCAAAACCTTATTATAATGCTATTTTAGTAGATTAGGCTTTCCTATGTGACAAATTGATATGATTTGTAGATTACATGAAATATGGAGAATGTATTTTGACATGTAGCACAAGGGAATCTGGGGCAAAGTTAGATTTTACCACATTTTTCACTTAAGGCCAATTGCAACACTTGCAGTTTTGGTCAAAGACTAGATCTTGGGCACACTGCTGGTGGAAGGTCCTGCCTCCCGCACACTGGTAGAATTTAGTGTTGTCTTCAGGATCACTGTAGATGCCATCTGCTTTATCAGTACAGAAACCTCCATCTCCTCCACTGCCTCCATCACCACCTTCTCCACCGCTGCCGCCATCACCACCTTCTTCACCGCTGCCGCCATCACCACCTTCTCCACTGCTGCCTCCATCACCACCTTCTCCACCACTGCTGCCACCTCCACCATTGTTGGCACAGAACCCTTCACTTCTTGGTGTCATAGGTGGGTTATACCAGGTATTAGCAGCTGGTGGGGTACATTCTAAAAGAGCAAATAGAGCATTTCAGAGCACTTATAAGCTATTTTATTTTTAAGTAGAAGCAGCAGGCTATAGACTTGCCCCTATATCAGGTCTGTTCTCAAAGAACTTGAGCCCCTTTTCTGATCAGCAAGGCTCATCTCTAGCTCCTGAGGGTTCTGATTTGTAGTATGGAAGAATGCTGCAAGGAGGAAATGCTCAAACCAGGGGGCAGAGGAACAGGCCACTGGAGTCCTAGTAGGATGTCCGCCCTGGGGTTCCATTCTAGTTCTTTGCTGGGGAAATGGACCCAACCTACATTGATAAGACAAAGGATTTTATTGGGGGCCTACTTAATTAATATTTGCTTTTCATTAGAGGAGGTTGATCTATTCACATTTCTGTCATATTTGGGTTTTGTCATCTTGTTAACCTTCCTTTCATAAGGAATATACTTTGGGTTTTTGTCACCTTGTTATACTTTGCTTCTTATATATTATTTTTACATGTTTCCTGCCAACTTTTTTTCACCTTTTCTTTCTATGGTGATTCAAAAATTTCCTATTTCATTTTACTCTACTAGTAGAATGCTTTCAGTCACACAGCAATTTGCTCCCTCTTATTCACTAGCTGTTTGATTTGTGCATTTTATAATCATTTCTTACAAGTTTTTGCAGCTCTAAAAATCAAATGAATCTATGCATTTCTTGAATTTCCCTAGAGGAGAGACATAAGGAGCTTATATCTTCCACTGCTCCCCTATCATTTCTAGCTATCCTCCCCCTCCCCAGGATTTCTTAACCCTAGGAACTTATGAAGCTGCATGAAGAGCAGAAGTTTCTTTCTTCATACAGTTGACTCATTGACTGAGGTGAGTCTCTGCCCCTGCCCTTCTTTACAACCTCCCTCCAACCTCCCCACCAGCCCCAAAACCCAGAACCTATGTATCTAAGGTGGGTAGGGAGTGACTAAGCTGGCTTGATTATTTCCGAGTTAGAATACAAGGTACCTCTGTGAGAAGGAAGTGGTCCTGCTTAGAGATTAATGCCCATGCATAGCCCAGACTGCCTTTCAGGAGTTTTGAATTCTTCCCTAACAGCCCAAATTGTCCTGAGCAGCAAGGCTCGCCTTTAGCCCTTAAGTTATATTCAAAATCTTACCCATGAGAGCTACTGAAGTTAACACTGACCCCTTGACTGCAAACCCAATTTTATAAAAAGCTGCTTCCTGTCAGTCTATCCCTTTTCTCAGGTGTGAGGTCCTAGAAGTTCCCTGGCTGTCTCCATGCACTCTGGGCCCCTCAGCATTCACTATTCTTTGTAGTCTTGACATGCAGGCTCTTTAGAACTAGGGCAGGCATTAGGCAATGGATGAAATACCTGAGGATAGGCCCAGGAGTGACTTTAGTTTGCTGATGAGTGGGTGTTTGCCCTCGTTGCAGAAGGAACCTAAGAAGTCATCCAGATCAATGGCCCAAACCATAGCCCCACCAAAATTGTTCTCCTTGAGAAAGTCGACCTGTGGACAAAAAGAGCACTTGGTAATCAGAATCAGATGGTATCTATAAAACAAGCAGACAGTTGAGTGTGGGTGGTAGGTGATATTAGGGGGACAACTGCACATAGGTGGGTACCTAATAGTTTTATTTTTGTTTTTTTTTTTAATGATTAAAGTATATGTATCATGTGGATTCAAGACATATAATCGACTAACTCAGCTCAATTTTTGTTTCCTTCTCTCAGCTGATAAACTCTTGGGTAGTTATAATAAGCAAAGCTAATAATTATTTAATACGGGTATTCCAGACTAACCTATGTTTTCACATTTATTGCCTCACTTACTCTCCACAAGAACTCCAAGAACACATTTACAGATTTGTCAGAACTCATCTAGTGCAGACTGGGGATTTAGAACCAGGTATACCTCACTCCAGCATCTGAGCTCTTGACCACCGTATTGTACAGTCCTTTTCTTCCTCCTTTCCTATCTTCTTTCTCCTGACTAAGAGTCTGTAAAGATGAACTGACAGAGTAGTATTGTGGAAAGAACATAGGCACTGAGCCAGACAACATGTTCAATTCTTGCCTCCACCATTTTCTAGCTATGTGACCTTGGATAAAGCACAGCATCTATGCTCCCCAGTTCACATACCTATAAAATGGAAAGACTGCTTCCCACTTCAGTGAACTATGTAGAATCAGGTAAGAGAATGGCTGTAAAGCATTTAGGTGAAAATATAAAGAGTTATTTTTATTATCATTGAAGATGATGGTCTTAAGTGAGCCTTATAACTATTCACATGGATTAGTAGAGATTCATACTGGACAAAAATAGAATAAATTTTCATCATATTAGAATATTGTAATATATAGCATATATATTGTATATTGTAGCATATATTGTGATAGTCTTATTAAATATTACATTATGTTTAGTCATATTGTTTTCCCTGTCTTAGGGGAAAAGGTAAGTTGTAATAAGGTTGGTTTATGATCCCACTGTGCATATTTAAGACCTTGAAACCACAGATCTTAATAAAATGGGCACATGATGAACTTAGGATTCAAAGCCAGAATTGTAATTTTTTTAGCAATGTTCATACCTTATACCCGTAGCTCTCAACATTGTCATAGCCAATCCACTCAGTGTTTTTGTAAGCATATGGGACTTTTTGGTCTTCAATCCAGACATTTGTGGCTCCACTTAAGAATGTGCAGATCTATGGCAGGAATGAAGAAGGCAGTTTTGAGCACATCCCAGATCTATGTCATGCCTTGGAAGGGACAGGACTTAAATAAGAGGAAAAACAGGAAGATATGGGAGAGGGATGGAAAGGCATATATTATGAAATCTCTATTAGTCACACTTCTCTAGAAAATGATCTTGTTTCACAACGTAAAGATACAAGTTTCTACATAAATCAGACTACAAACAAGTGAGGTTCTAACTAATTCTGTACCCAGAGGTTATTTGAGAAATGGTAAGCATAGCCATATGTGCTGTGGTCATTCTCAAGTCTTTGGCAAACCATGCCAATCATTCTCAGCACAGGATTAAAGTAATTACAATTGATTCACGTTGGAAGGGCAAAGAAATCCTTTGTTATGCCTGGGCTGGACTATTGAAAGCCTTCTCCAGCTATTTACATGGGTGTAATAACATTCAGTGTTGCCTTGGGGCTGTGGGAAAGATGGTCCTATACATTCCCAAACCAGAAGAAGGGGATTCAGGTTGAATTATTTTTAACATGAAAACTGTTCCACAGCCTTCGACTTGCCTGTTTCCAAGTTTTTGCTTAGGGTTATGAGAAGCCAGTCTATAAGGACTCAGAGGAAGACAGGGCTGTAGATGACTTGGAGAGTGAAAGAATTTTCCCTAGAGCATTTTTAAGTTTGACTTAGCCAAGTGGGTTACCTCGTAGTAAGCCCAGAAGCCAGCCTCACGTGTATAAGGACCAGATGACCCTGCTCCAGAGACTGGGGCACAGACTGAGGTGTCAGAACTGCTGAGCCGGAAGGTCCTTCCATAGGTGGGGAATCCCATGATGAGCTTCTCCGCAGGGACCCCATTGTCTCTCCAGTACTTCATGGCATATTCCTGAAGAAGGCAACACAGACATTATTTCCTCACCAATATTTGTTGCATTTGATTGACAAAGTCTAGCTAATTGTCCTCTGAAGAGAAAGTCTTAATATACAACCAGGACGCTCCAAACCCTTCTGCTATCTCCCCTCTGCATATGGCTTGAGGGTTTTCTGTCTTACACAGTTGAAATAACGTATGTCTCCTTGATCCTTGGATCCTACGTGCAAGGGACTGTTGTGTCCTGTACATGTGTCCCAGCCACCATGGAAGTCATAGGTCATCACACTGATGAAATCGAGGAGCCTGGAACAAAAAATGGAGTCAACAGGAACCTGGGGGCATTTTCTTATAGACAATTTGAGTGAGAAATGGTAGCATTGGAAAGCTCATTATGTCAAGTAGATACCAGATGCCCCCATCAAAGGTGCATTCCAAGGAGCAGATTATCTTCTATGGCCCCTGCAAGGCTAAGCAGGAAGTCTCCTTATCTCCTTGACAAAAACAGGGCAAACCCAAAGCATAAAGTTAGGATATGTGCCTTCTTAGATCTTAGAGCATGTGTCTCAGAAACACACATTTCTAGGGCCATGGGAATCACAGGTGAATAGCACCTCTATTACTTTGCCAATAAGAACTTTCTTGATTTTACAACCTTTTTCAAAAGAAACTGCTAATGGGAATTGTTATTACAAGGATTTTTCATGGTCTTAAACCCTGCCCCTCTTTTCCTCAAAGCCCACTCAACCATAGTAACAATTTAAAGACTCCACCACTTTATCTCGAGCTGCTAAGTCTCCAAATCTCTGGCAAGTGAAGGTACCAACTTTCTCAACTCCATATGTTTACATACAGTGGTTGTGATACTCCATCAAAAACTTGAGGAATTTCTGCACTAGGATTTGGGGGCCCTGAGAGACACAACACACTCACTTCCCAATCTCTGCAATTTCATATCCTGCATCAATAGTCCCTTTGCCAGCAGATACAGCTGCTGTGATAAGCAGCCTGGGGCGTCCTGTTTCTGTAGCCTCTTCTTCAAAAGCCTGTAACATTTCCTGAAAAGAGAAGAGAGGGTGGATTCAACTAGCCATCTTCATGATCTGGTTCCTATAGTAGATACTTCTTGGGTTCATGGCAATTGCTAATTTTCTAGCAATAGCTCCTGATATACAGGGATGGATTCTGTTGATGTATAACAGAACAAAGAGTACAAGAGACTAGGAATCATTGAATCCAATTCACATTTAATGACACTTCCAGAGAAAAAGGCCAGGACTCCAGTGACAGAGGTTCTAAATGCTCCCTTTCCTACTCTCAGTCCCCGCCCCACCCCTTTGAAGCTCCAGCCTTGTTGAATTTCCTGTATAGCCATGCTAAGCTCTTCCTGATTCCTGGCCTTTGTAATGATAATAGCACTTCCTTAGAACACACATCTCCCTACTCTTTGAGTGGCTGGCTCCTTTCAGTTCTTTATATCTCAGTGTAAATGTCACTTCTAAGAAAGCTTACCTGGCCATTTTCTTTGTTTTCATCATAGTTGTTATCACCATTTACAATTTATTTGATGCTTGTTTATTTTATTTTATTTTTTTTTTTATCTTCCACTATGCTGTAAGCCCCACAAGAACAGGAATCATATTCATTTTGTTCACTACTCTATATATACTCTGATGCATAGTGCCTGGATCAGAGAAGGTGCTCAATAAATATTTAATGACTGACTGACTGACATAATGAATGATTCCTTTATCCCAATCAAAGGATACAGGTACCTGGGTCCTGCCAATAAATTTTTTGGGTTATAGCTAGCCAGAGAGAGGGTGATTCTATTGCTTGCAGCCCCAAACACCTTAACCAGTGTATTGTCTGAAGGCAGCACCCTTTGCTATATACTCAAGAAATGCAGTTCACAGAAAATCCCCTAAGGCACCAGCTTCTCTACAAAATGACACAAGGCTAGTGCTCCATTCCCACCTTAATCAGGATGGTAAATCGCCGCTTGTCCTCAGGAGGGCTTCCCCGGGATCCCGGGTATTCGAAGTCCAGGTCAATGCCATCAAATCCATGTTGACGAAGAAAATCAATGACAGAACAGATAAAGGTCTTGCGGTTGGCGGCTGTGGCGACCATGGTGGTGAATCTAGGCAGAAAACTTGTCTGTAGTGGCATCAGCATACCTCAAGAATCCTCCCGGCACCATCTCTGATTCTAATTTTTATTATACATTTCATAACTTCTGTCGAATTTTTAATCAAGGTAAAGGAACTCAAAATGTTCTTGTTAATCAATGGTAACTATTTTTATAATTTAAAAAAAAAATCTTCAATGTACCTTATTTACAAAAACTATTTTCTTTGGAAGTTGGGCCTAAGTAAAAAAAGTATTCAGTTGAGTGGTATTTTTCTATTTATAACCTCAAAGTTAATGTATATTTTATTTATTAATGGGATCTTCTGGGGCAGTGGTTCAGATACTATATTTCTTTGATTCTAAGATGTTGATTTTTTTTATATTGTTTCCAAAATAAAGATGTGACTCACAATCTGAATATACATTTGATAGTGTGCTTCTGAGCCCCCAAAGAATATACTATTAAATTTGTGCTGACTTCTATATTTGAAGCTGCCTTACTATATAGAAAATGCAGTTCCTCTGCCATAGTCAAGTATTTCACAGTCTAGAAACACATGTTTAAACACTCTAAGTTTGTTCCTAATTAAAGTAATCCTGTGATGAATCCTTTTTAAAATGGGGAGAATTGTGGGAAGATCTCAGAGCAGGAAGCTCCAGGAATCAGTCCCTCTACGAGAACAAACAACTATTAAAACAGGCAGGAACTGTCTGAATCAACTATTTCAACACTTTGGAGTCTGGTAGAACACTATACAGCATCCAGGGAAGAGTAGGAGGAAGAGGCTGGCAAATTACAGCAAATTTCTCTCCTTACATGGCAGTTGACAGTAAGATCCAGCCCCTGGCACAGCTCTCTAGTGCCAGAAAAGACGTAAAATCCACTTCTCCAAGATTGGGGTGGGGTGGGGAGGACCAGGGGGAGAGTGTTGCCAATTGCCTGGTTCTGAGGGCAGCAAATGTTCCAACTGATGCTGGACAAAGTCAGTGGAGTAGACTTAAAGATGGTTCACTTCCTCAGAGCTGCAGAGGACATTTGAAGGCCTGCATTGGCTGAGCAGGGATTGAAGCAAGAAAGCACAGCTTTGGGGAGCCATGGAAGAAGCTTCTGATGCCCTTCCTAATCCCTTCTTCATCCCCTCTCCAAGGCAGTTTGGAGGCAGGAGCTCCCTTTGTGGGTCCTTGGCCTTGTTTTTGCTGGGAAAGACTGACTTGGGTAATTCTACTCTGGCATGCCTTGCCCCTCCCAAAATTTGCCCACCAGGCAAAAGCATCTTTGAACAATGAAATCAGTGTAAAAAATGATTGAGGTGGCTGGCCTGGGGCAAAGACTTACCTGCTTTAAATCCTGTAGTGGAAGACCTGGGCAAGGGAATAGATCTGTTTGTTAGGAAGTAGAAGAGATATTCAGCTCCTGTAAACAGGGAAACTCCTAAGGCCACTAACAAGCACAACCCCAGGACAAGACATAGGCCCAGGAGAGACAAGTAGGATCCTGTACTTTGCATTCACCTTAGGCTGATATTCCTGAGAGGAGGGCTGAACCCTGACAGAGAGCACCAGCCAGCAAAAATCCAATTTGCAAAGACAGTGAAAGGTATTTTTCACTTAGATTTGCTTGGCTTTGTTAGCTTCTGACACTCAATAATATCTCTGTCAGTTGATTACAAGCTTAAGAAACAGACATCTTAGGGAGTAAATTGCAAGTTAATATTTAAAATATTGAAATGTATACTCTGCAGCAAAAATTATAAGACAATGAAACAGGAAATGATGGTCCATCAAAAGGAATAGGATAAAAATCCAGAAAACATAACAAAGAAGGCCAGATTGTGGACATACTGGACAAAGACTTTTAAAAAATGATCTTCAATATGCTCAAGGAGATGAAGGAAAATACCAAGAAAGATCTAAAGGGTATTAGGAAAACAATGAATGAACAATATGAGAATCCTAATAAAGAGAGTTTTTAAAAAGGGAAAACAAACAGAACTACTGGAGTTAAATACCACAATAAATGAAATGAAAAATTCCCAGGAGGGTTTCAATAACAAATTGGAGCTGGCAGAAAAACGAAGCAGTAAACTCAAAGACAAGACAATTGAAATGAGTAAGGCTGAGAAGCAGAAAGAAAAAAGAATTATAAGAAGTGAAAATATCCTTTGAGACCTCTGGGACACCAAAATAATATATGCATTATGGGAGTCCCAGAAGGGAAAAAGAGAAAGTGGCAGAAGGAATATTAAAAAAAATAATGGCAGAAAACTTCCCAAACTTAGCAAAAGACATGAATATGCACATCCAAGAAGCCCAGAAAACATCAAACAGGATAAATGGGAAAAAATGTGCCCTGTCACATACTGAGCAAACTTTTGACTGCAAAGGACAGAAGACAGTTCTGAAAGCTGCAAGAGAAAAGCAACATATTATGTACAAAGGAGTCCCAATTAGACTAAGTGTTGATTTCCCATCAAAAGCCATGGAGGCAAGAAGGCAGTAGGTTGAAATACTTAAAGTGCTGAAAGAAAATAATTGCCAAGCAAGAATTTTATATCTGGCAAGACTATCTGAGAGCAACACCCTTTGCTATCCCCAGGAAATGCAGCTCAAAGAAAATCTGCTAAGGCACCAGCTTCTCTACAAGATGACTCAAGCTGATGACTCAGGATGATAAATCAATGCTTGTCCTCAGGTGGGCCTCCCTGGGACTCTGGGTATTCTAAGTCCAAGTCAATGTCATTGAATCCAGAGATAGGGTGGGGTAGGGACTAGGGAGTTAAGACTTTAAAAGTACAGAGTTTCTATGTGGAGCAATTGAAAAGTTTTAGTAATGGATGGTGGTGATGGTAGCACAACATTATGAATGTAATAAACAACATTGAATTATATATTTGCATGTGGTTAAAAAGAGGAAATTTTAGATTGTATATATGTTAATAGAATAAAAAGTTTTTTAAAAGTCCATGGAGCTGCACAATGCAGTGAACCTTAAGCTAAACTATGGGCTCTAGTTAATAGAACAATTATAAAAATGTGCTTTCATCAATTGTAACAAATGTACCACACCACTGCAAGGTGTTAATAATAGGGTGGTATAAGAGAACCCTGCATTTTATGCATGATTTTTCTATAAACCCACAAGTTCTATAATACAAAAGAAAGCAAAGCAAAACAAAACAAAACAAAAAACAAACAACAAAAAAAAACTCTTTCTAATTTATCTATTTTTTTTTTAAGTTCAAGTATTCAATATCCATTAAATTTGTTGTTTTTCTTAAGTAGGAGTTAACTGACTAGCACAAACTGAGTAGCTTTAAAAGGAAAAAAAATTAAATGCTGTTTGGAGTTTTTGGGCTTAACTTGCAAAGATTTTCTAATAAATCATTTAAGTAAATGAGTTGTGAGCAAGATGAGAAGGCCCTTCAAGGTAGAGGAAATACAGGTCAAATGCTCTAGGTGAGAATTAACTTGTAATCTATTGGTAAATTGCCAGAAGTTTTACTTGGTCTTACAATGAGATTTAAAAACCTCAATTGCAACCGGTTCTAACATTGCACGGTTACTGATGGCTGCCTCTGAGGAATTGGGCAAGGCAAGAGGAGAGGGGCAAGTTCCTTTCTATGTGAAACAATTTTGTGCTGTCTGATTTTTCAAACAGTAATGGGGAGGTGTTACTTTCATCACTGAAAAAGTAACTTGCCACTGATTTGGACAACTTTTTACATGCAAGTCTAATTTCACCATCTCCTTTTTTCTATTTCAGATAGCCATGCGATCACCCATCGTTTCTCACTGTTTCCCAGCAGCAAGCCAGTGATCCAGCCCAAGGTTCCCACTGGGCTAAAGCGCTTCTCCATCACCAATCCCTTTCTCTATCACTCATTGTTCCCTACATTCTTTTGAGTTATCTGAACACTCTATGTACAATTGCTCCTTTTCCATATCTGCTGTAGCCAGCTCTTCCTTTCTGTAGATCAATTTCTCCTTCACAGGACCCAGCCTCCTTCCCCTCTGAAATATTCATTTTCACCTCTTCCTCTGGCATAATCATTTGCCACCCCAGCCTGAGGAACACTCTCTCTTGCCTCCACCCTCTTCCCCAATCAATGGGAAGGATCTTACTTCTGAGTGCCAAAGTTCCAGCCGCCAATGGCCAACAGGTTGACCAGATCTCCATTGCTGCAGAAAGAAAAAAAGCACATTTAAGGGAGTTCTCTGTGATTCTGTAGGATTTAGATATTGTGGAAAGCAACTCCACTCCTCCTTCATTCCTGACTCTCTGAAGAAGTTGCAGCTGCCAAGTACAATCTTTAAAGTCCCTGTGGCAAGTGTTGCCTGCCTTCTACCCCTGTTAATGTTTACATCATACTTTAACATATGTGTCAGAACTCTGCATATTCTTTTTAGGAAGAAACTATCTGCAAACGATTTTTCCTTTAAGATTCTTAGGATATTTTGAGAATGAATTGGAGACTGAACTTGGGATCTCCAGTATCCCTCCTCATCTCCCACTTACTGTGGACTCAATTCCTACTGACCGTTCTTTCAGGGCTCGGAACTGAGGATACAGGACATCAATATCATTCCATTCATAGGGAGCAATCTTGTTGTCGTTCATGGTGGCGAAGGCATATATCAGGTGTGTGCACAGACATGGGTCCACATCCTTGGGGAAGAACTTGGCTGGTTCTGGTCGGTACTGAGACCAGTTGGTAAAGTAGCAGACTAGCTTGTAGGTTGAGCCTGAGAGGAGAAAGCAGGAGACATTGTGGCAAAGCTCCACTGTCTGTCTGTCCTATTTGCTGATGAACTCTTGAAGGGGAAGGGTTACCTAAGAGTTAGGATGGCACATTCCTGGCACATGGTGCTACTCTCCTATGCCTGTGGAAAACCTTGCTAAATAGTCATGACACTGTATTCAATAGAATCTGAGTAAGACCTAGGCATCTTTCATAACCCAGAAAGCTTTAAGAATTGATCAGGGTCAACATATAAAATAAAATCAATTTCCCATCACAAAAGCAAGTGGTCAGAGTAATTATGCTACTTGGCTTGTAGACTGAATTTATTAACAATAAAATAACTGTCTTTCATTGATGGCATGTGGTATGACTGATGCTTTACTTAGAGGCATGCATTATTTTGCTTTAATTTTAATTCTTATTGAAACCCTGTGAAGGAAGCATTATTATCTTCATTTTTAGTTGAGACTCAGAAAAACTGACTTGCTCAGAGCAAGGTTAGGACTAAGACCAATTCATCCATTCTCCAAATATTTATTATGCATCTACTGTTTCCAGGCAATCTTACTCCAAAACTCATGCTCTTCCTACTAACCTCTGCTAGATCCCCTATCTGGGCCTTAGTGATCTTTCATATCCATGGCCCAATGCTCAAGAATTAGAAAAAAGTTTAAGGAAGGAAATAGAGACTACACCAGACTTGGCATCAGGACATAGCTTTAAGTCTTGACCCTGAGTAGGAGTGAAGGACAAGTCACTTCCCCTCTCTGCTTTGGTTTTCTCACCTATAAAGTGAGGTGTTTTGGATTGTGTCCCTTCCCAGCTCTGATACTCTGAGATACAGAAAAATAGGATGGGAGCTTGGGGTTCTGGTTCTGACTTCATCATAGAGGGTGAAGGAAAGGCAGAGTTGGAAGAAATGAAAGAAAGAAGAGTAACTATTAGGAGGATTAGAGTGCAGACAGGAGGTTGCTATTCCTTACCTAGTTGCACCTGCAGCAGAACAGCCAAGCCTGAAACAAAAAATATAAGAACAGGAAGTTCTCAGATGGGTTTCTCAGTAAAGACTTGATGCTACCCAAAAGACATGCAGAGTTTCAGAAGCCTAAGGGAACTTTGGACTTGGACATCTCAAAACTTCAGGAGCCTTGCCCAGGGCCCATTTCATCATTCCCAGGCTGGAGCTCAAGTCTGGAGGCATGAGGGGGACCCCATGTAGAAGCCTTCCCCAAACAGATGTCTGTACCCCTCCCCTTTCCCAGGGACATCCCACAATCTGTGGGAGGGAAGAAGGACAATAAAGGGTGGGGTACTCACAGGCCCAGAGCAGCATCCTCCCCATTGTGCCTCCACACCTGCCGCCCTATTCAGACTCTTGCCCCATCCCTATATAAGGAAGAAACCCCCTTTATCAGTGTGGGAGCAGCACAGCTGCCACCTCATGAACTCAGGTCCAAAAGGCACTCATGTTCCCATCTCCACCCATTCCAGATTCGTGAGAGACAACACCCTCCCCCCTAGAGTGAGAGGAACCCAGCAAAACCCATCATCAGCCCAGTCCTGGCCACCAGTGACAGAGCTACTGGCAACTGGAGCCTTTGGCCCTGCACTGAGACCTAGTCCCTTTCCCCTGGGGATATGGAAGCCCATGGAGAGAATGAAGGACACTATGTTGGGATATCAGGGCTCCAAGGTCCAGGGCCCAGGGTCAGGAAAGCAGTTGAGGGGTTGGGTCGAGATATTGAAGCATTCTTTTAAGGCATGCAATCTTCCCCCTATAGGACTGGGCCCTGCACTCAAAGCCTGAGGCAAGTGGCCTAGAAGGGATCTGGTTCAGAAAAGGGGCATGATTAGCCTTATTCATCATCTCTCCCTGGTCAACTGCACTTTTGCTACCACAGTCCTAGAGGGGAAGCAGAGGGGTGGTCATGGGATGCTGCAGCTTCCACCTTCCTTCCCTTATTCCAGCCCAGGGCAGTGATGGGGAAAGGGCAGCTGCTACCAGAAAAAGGTATACCTTGAACCCCTGCCCCCCCTTATCATCCTGGGAAAAGTAGTGGCAAAGAACATTGTGGCTTACTTTTGCTAAGTCCTGACTCCTTAGGAAAAACAGACTAGAAGGGGGCAGGGAGGAAGAGGTATGATTGGGAAGGTAAGTCAGTGCTACATGGGAGGAAGGAGTTGTAGTGTCAAGGTCTGTTTTATCTCACCTCCGTGCCCCCAAGGCCATAGATTTGTTACTGCCAGCAGGTGTACACCTCACTGGGGCTAAGCCAGGAAGATAAGCATGGGTACAGGTGCAAGGTCAGCTGCCAACCTTGGCCTAAAAGCAGATCCTCAGGCTGGGCCAAGAATTTCCCCAGTGCATCTAGCCAAGTCTCCTTTCAGCCTTCTCAGAAAGTAGCTCATCTTTGGATCCCTGGTACCTGGCACAGACAAGGCACTTGATTAAAGTTGGTTCTGATGTTGGGCTATTTTGTGACCAATTATCTATCAACTGCCAAGCTGTTCCCAACATTGTTAGTGATCTATTGCTGTAAAGCAAATTACTCTAAAACTTAGCCACTTAAAACAATAAGAAATATTATCTCATCGTTTTTGTAGAACAGGAATTCAGGAGTGGCCTAACTGGATGCTTCTGGCTTGGGTTCTTTCATGAGGTTGTGCTCAAGATGTTGCTAGGGCTGCAGTCACGAAGGCTTGACTGGGTCTGGAGGATCCACTTCTAAGATGACTCACTTACATGGCAGGCAAGTTGGTGCTGGCTGTTGACAGGTGGCCTCAATCTCTCTTATGTAGACCTCTCTATGGGGCTGCTGGAACGGTAGCTGGCTTCTCCCAGAGTAAATGATCCAAGAAAGAGCATGGTGGAATTCACACTCCATCATTTCCATAATGTCCTATTGGTTACACAGGTCAGTCTTATTTATTGTGGGAGGGGACTACATAAGGGCATGAATACTAGGAGGCAAAAGTCAGTAGGACTATTTTGGAAGCTAGTTCCCACATTGACACAGCAGTTGCTGAATGCCTACTGTATGAAGGTACTGTGGTAAATACTGAGAATTCAGATCTTGATAGCCATCATCACTGCCTTCCAGGAGCACAGAGACTAGTGGGGGAGACAAAAATATTGTGAGGTACCATATAGCACAGACAAGATTGTACTTAACCATGGTTGCTTACCAATAGCTCTCCAAGTCTCTGAGCCCACCCAGCTAGGGTTTTTAATAGGGTTTTCAGATTTTATCCACCTACCCATTGATCTCCAGGTACATGTGCCTGGCACTTGGAGAATGCTCAATATATCCTTTCTCCAGACCTGATACCTGCTCACCTTGTTGGCAACCGGTCACATTGGGCTCATTTCTAAGTTTGTTGACCTGACTCCACCAGCTGCTTTACTGTCCACTTTGCACATACCTGTGACTCAGGATAGGTCTTGCTTGCCTCCAGCCCACATCTATAAATCCTCCATTAACCTACACACAAGCAAAGAGCCCATCAGCATCTTTCAGATTAAATGGTGTCCACACCCTCTTTCATTTTTCTCTGATAGGTAAAAAGATATGTTGGCATAGAGAAGAGCAGATAATTTAGCCCAAGATCTTTTTGGAAAATTTAGTAGAGTTTTACCAACTATATAAATATCCTCAAGATCCTCAAAATTCTCATATCTTACTACTTAACTGATACTTAAGATATGCTTTATTCTCTCAAGAGAAAAAAAATTTTTTTTTTCTATTTTAGAGTAACCTGAAAATTGGCCTGGAAATCTTGCTGAGCCCCTGGAGAAGCACTTGGCTTGCCATTCCTCTCCTGCTTCCACCACTGCCCGAGATTCCCCATCGCCTGACTGGCCTGAGCACTGAGTCACACATACCCACTAACATGGTGGGAAAAGAAGAGCAAGAGAACTCAGTAGCTTCAAGAAGGAAAACCAAATACATTACTGTAAGTCCTAAAGTATTTCTGAACTTTTTATTATTTTCCATTAATATATAAATGCTTCATACAATATTTTGACATCTCATAGGACAAGTCTTTATTACTTTTCTTTTTCTTTTTTAATAATATCGATTTTTCCCATCCAGGGAAATGATTTACTTCTCATGAACTGTAAGAGCCACAAAGAAAATAAATTTGTGTATTTTATTGCCAGGATCTAGCATAATGCCTGCTGCCCCCCAGATGTTTGACAGGAATGTCTGGCTTTGGTGCCTATTGGGGAGACTTCTTTTTTTAATCAGAGAACTTATAGGTTTACAGAAAAACCATGCAGAAAACAGAGAATTTCCATATACCCTCTCTATTTTTCACAGCTTGCATTAGGGTGGTACATATCTTACAATTAATGAAAGAATATTATTATAATTATGCTATTATAATATAAACTGTAGTCCATGGTTTACATTAGAGTTCCCTGTTTGTGTTGGATAGTCCTATGGGTTTTTAAAAACGTTTATTCTAGTAACATGTATACAACCTAAAATGTTCCCCTTTTAACCACATTCAAATATATAATTTCAGTGCTGTTAATTACATTCACAATTTTGTACTACCATTACCACCATACATTAACAAAACTTTTCCATCACTCCAAATAAAAACTCTGCACAATTTAAGCATTATCTCTCCTATTCCCTACCTACCCTGGCTCCAGACAATCTACAGTCTATTCTCTGCTCTATGAATTTGCTTATTCTAATTATTTCATATCAGTGAGATCATGCAATATTTGTCTTTTTGTGTCTGGATTATTTCACTCAACACAATATCTTCAAGGTTCACCCATGTTGTTGCATGTATCACAACTTCATTCCTTTTTATTGCTGAATAATATCCCATTGTCTGTATATAACTCATTTTGTTCATCCATTCATTGGTTGATGGACACTTGAGTTGCTTCCATTTTTTGGCAATTGTGAATAATGCTGCTAAGAACATCATTGTGCAAATATCTGTTCAAGTTCCTGCTTTCAGTTTGGGGTGGGGGGCATATACTTGTAAGTGGGATTGCCTGGTCATGTGGCAATTCTAAACTTAACTTTCTAAGGAATCACCAAGTTATCTTCCACAGCAACTGCACCATTTTACAATCTCACCAACAATGAATGAGTGTTCCTATTTCTCCACATCCTAACATTTGTTATTTTCTGGTTTGGGTTTTTTTTTTTTTTTTTTTTTTTTTTGATAGTAGCCATTCAAATGGTTGTGAAATGTTATCTCATTGTGATTTTGATTTGCATTTTCCTAATGGCTAATATCTTCCATGATTATTGGTATGCTTAGCTTTTCTATCTCTTTGCATGTCGATTTTATTAGTTCATATTTTACTTCAGCTGATTTTATCCCGATCTTTTAGTTTACATGCAAAAATTTGCAAAAAACTTTTCTTGTATTGGTTTATAATTTGAATCAGCTTTGTATCAACAGTGATCTGTGAAGGGAAAACAATTCATCAATTCCACATTCAGGTAAGGTCGGAGTGAGTTTCCCACCATAATAGTAGACAAGATAGTACCATGGGAACCAGGTATCAGGGAAACATGGGAACAGGCTGGCCCAAAATAGAAATGGCAAATCACAGGGGCAGAGATGTGACAGAGTGCTTGAAATCAGAAAAAGTTCTGTTTGAATACTTGCTCTCTAACTTATTAGAAATGTGACATTGGCCAAGTTATTTAATCTCTCCAAGCTTCAGTTTTGTCAGGTATAAAATGCAGTTAATAATATCTTTACCTTTTCTACAAGGTTCCTGCAAAAATTAAATACATTAACATAGGTTAAATGTTGTATAGTTACTTATATATATTTAGAAAAAGCTGAGTGCCCAATAGCTATATTATTAAGATGCATAGTTGGAGGATTTCTGGACTTAGTGAGATGATAGAGTTATTTTTCAAAATCGCTTTTGCGACTCACAATGAAGATCTTTCTCCACACAAAGGCTCTGGAAACCATTTTTTAAGAATTAACAATTGTGATATGCAGGAGAAATGGTTTTCCAATTATCTTAGAAATGAAGACAGTAGATCTCGTTGTATTGTGTTTTGAATTAAAATTGGATTTTAAATTAGGGTCCCGGTGGAGGTCAGGTGCGCCTGAATGGGAGAAGGAGACCATAATGCATGAAGAATGTAACGTGTGACTCACAGGTCCCAGAGAGAGAGAGAGGGGTGCCATGAGGTTCAGTGGAAAGCACAGCAAGCTCAGGTGGTTCACCCAGCATTCTGGGCACATACAGGCAGAGTGAGAGGGACCATAGACTTGTGACTTTATTGTGGTCCAGGGGTGAAGGGTAGTAGATTTCCCGTCGGAGTTGAGAATTGGTTAGTTTAAAGCAAGCACACTTTAAACTATAAATTAATGCTGGGGATCTGAGGGTGGTGGGGATGGTTAACTCATCATTTGGGACCAGCTGTAGATTTTGAGTGATGGGTGTGGCTGGGGTGGGTGATGGCCTCTGGGGAAGTTTATACCCCAGGGCAGGAAAGCTGTTCATTAACGAGGCCAAAGGTCAGAGTTGAGGCAACTGGCTTAGCCAAAGTAAGATGGACGCTGAACACACACAAAAATTTTATAGTTATAACAAACCATCCCTTGATGCTTTGGCACCATTCATTCAGAGGACTGTGCCAGTTTGGGTGGCTGATATATTTCCCACCAGGGGCATAACATTATCAAGCCATTGCATAAGGCACTCAAGGATACTGGTTATTATAAAACATATCCATAAATAGTAAAATCAAGAGCTGAAAGCCTTTGCATAGCCATCCCCCCACCTTTTAAGGGATAGCTAGGAGGAAATCTCAGTATTTTAGGGTCCGAGGTATTTGTTGAAAAACCTTGGTTAAATCATGAAACACCTTGATCTCTTGAGTCTTATTTGCAAGTTAATTTTGACTGGCTTCTGAGTTATTAATATATATGCAGCAGAAGATGTGTCTTATGGCATAGAAAACACCTTTAATGGCCAAGAGGTAGTCGAAGGCTAGGTGGTTATCTAAGATTACCTGGGCATGGGAATCTATTGTTGTATTAGCCCTTATTAGCATATATAGGGACAGGAGCTTAGGCAAAGGAACTGAGGGCAAACACGTGGACTCTAGATGTTGAAAGGTTGTCCCTCCTGAGTGATATTAAAGGAAAAAACAAAGCTTGCCAGTAGGAGGCGGCAGAGTGCAAGGCAGCTTTAAGGAAGAGGGGTCCATGTAAGGCAGTCTTTCATTTTGGCTGGGTAGTATTTTGACAGTTTTCCCACTCATTTCTCAAGGCAGCGTCTGGGTTTTTCATTAGCTGGCTTAAGCATAGGGGTGGCTTTGGTTTATCGGGGTGATAGGAGCAGCGATGAGTGATCCTCAGTGGTGGTATTGGGCAGTGTTGTCTCATGGGTGAACTCGTGGGTTGGGGTGTTGTCATCAGAGGCCAGGTGATGGTGGCCGGGGCCAGCACGGGAGTGATCTCCCTCCCAAGCAGCAATCCATAAAGGGTGAGGAATTTTGCCATGGGCTTTAAATACAATTGGGCAGCTCTAGTCATGCTATCCAAGTAGGTTTCTGTAAAATGGTTGTCATCACAGAGATCCATGAATTTAGGTGGCCATTTAGGATGTACCTAGCAAAGGCTTCGCCTATGGTTCCCACACACACACCCCCTTCTCTTCACAAGTAGAATATGTTTTGTCCACACTTATATGCCAATCGGGTGTTAATTTTTGTAGGAGCTCTTTGTAATCTAAGCTCTTATCTTAGAATAATATGTTTGGCAGGCTGGGTCGGAGGACAATTAGCCATGCAGTTTTGATTTGATTATACTCATGAGGCTATTGGTGCTGTGTGAGAATTTTATTCCACTTACTCCAGGGTTGAGAATCATTTATGCATTGGTGCCAGTGAGCCCATTTGATATATACAGGCTGGATATCTTTGGGTCATCAGCCATGTTTTATGACATGCTGGTGCGGTTCTTGAGGAATGACAGCTAGCAGTCTCTTCTGTCCCATTCCTAGGTACAATTTTAAGATTAGCTGAGTATTTGAGCATTCCTGGGCCTGCATGGTGAGGTCTTGTGATTCAGTAAGTAAGCCTGTGACTCATGCAGCCAGCAAAATTACTGGAACCCAGAGCCAGGGTGAACACTGACATTGAGCCAGTCAGTAAAGATCAGCTTATGGGGGCCACTACTTGTATCATGACAGCCGGACTTGGCATTGTTTTTCCTTTCTGAGAGACTGGATAATGCTTTCTCTCAAGGCTTGCTCTATGTTATGCTTGCCAGCCTGGATGTTGTGTCTTGTATGGATAATAGGCACTCATGGTAGGGTAAAAGGAGGTTATTATTATTTTTTATATGACTGCATCCAGCAGAGTTAGCTTTCCTTCACCCCTAAAGGTAACCCAGACTGTTCCAATGCTCTGTTTGGGAAAGATAATCTCTATTTCCGGTGGCTCTGGCAGTGATGGGAAATGGTTCTATGCAATTAATATGGCAATGGGAGAAGATTTTATCACCCTTCCCAGGCTCTCCTATAGAATACAACCCCATCTATAGGATCCCAATGTTTGGTTTTGGAGCACAAGCCATAGCCTTTGGTAATTATTTGGTCCAGTGATGGATCTGTAGGCAATCTCTTTTTATGTGCCCACTCCACCAGGACAGAGAAGCCTCTGGGATGATATGCTGTGGACCCAGACCATTGGTAGGGGAAGCTTGGGGGGTGGGGGCTGAGTGGGCAGTCTCCAGGGGACCTGCCAAACATGCTGTGTAGAAATGTATTTTAGGTAGCTTACCAGCAGTGTACAGGGGTACGGTGAGTAAAGCATGTATGGAAATGGGTGAGGCTGCAAGTTGTTTTCCAATGAAGCTCCCTGCAAGGGCCTTCCTGACCTCCCTGCCAGATCTTTGGCTACTACACAAGAATCAGTGAAGTTTGATGATGGCTGGAAGGCTAACTGGACCACTTCCAGATCTGCCAACTGAGCAGACCCCAAACAGCCATCTTGGGTAAGACGTATGAGATGCTGCAGCCTTCTGTGTGGCGTACATGATAGCATTGCCATTGGTGAAATATACTAACTCCCTTACCATGGCAGACAGTTGGTCCCAAGGGGCTCCCCACTTGACTAGAGAAGGTGACAATGGGGACACCATTGCCAGCATCTTGGGATCACGGGCAATGGGCTGTACATGGGGGAAGCCAGCCACATCCTCCTCCAATTTGGAAAAGTCCTGTTTGTCAGGTTTAGCCCTCCCTTGTAGGTACCATTTCCATAGTACCAGTGAGGCTTCAGTGGCCATGCTGAGCTCCTGCTGGGAATTCTCTCTCACCCATAGCAGTATGGGAATCTGCATGTGCTGGCTGACTGGCTATGTCCCTGTGAGCACCTCAGCTTTTGCAAGAGACCAATAAGCAGCTGGGATTTGCCATGCTTAGTCCAAGGACTCCAAGAGGCATATTTGGAGGTAGCCAAGGCCTCTAATTTAAGTTCCATTCAGGGTGAGAGAAGGGGCATGGCTTGGGAAATGGCCTCTGGTGCCAATTCTAAGGCACATTTTTGGGACTCTCCACAATTGTAAAAAGCAGATGTATGTATGATTTTTGTAATGGGCTGTAATGAGAGTGAGAGATGTGGGATGTGTTATCTTCAGAACATGAATGAGCCTCATAAGGATTGTGCATGTCTTAGTGTCTGAAGTGGGTTTATGTTTGATGGTGGAGGGAATCTGTCTGTCCTTGGAAGACCAATGATGCCTAGGAATTGGATAGTTTTATGGCCCTTGTATTTAGGGGGTGCTATTGCCCAGCTTCCTTCCTGTAAATGATGTATGAATGTGGCTAGACCCTCTGAGATGCCATCCTTAGAGCCCCTCCTTAATCAGATGTTAGCTATACAGTGCCAGTATTAAGCAGTTTTTAAAAACCATTTGTTAAGTTCTTGGCGGCTGTGGTTAGAATGTTTGTTGGTTTTTTTTTTTTTAGATTTTGGCACTGAGTAAAAAATGTTGGCCAAGTCAGTCACAGCAAAGCAATTGTCCATGACCCTCTGTATATCTTTTGTTAATTAGATGATATTAGGAAAGGAGCTTTTATTGGCAGGACTTGTGCATTAAGGTTGTCATAATTGACTGTCAATCATCCTTGATTGGTGGAGGCTTTAAGAACCGACTGAATGGGGCTTTTGATCTCTTTGAGGAGATCTTGGATTATAGGACAGAGACCCATGCCACCTTGTTTCAGACATTTTGTGGCCTTTCTCACCTTGATTAGCAGGGGCAGTTCCACAGGGGTCCCATTTGTCATGGTCCACCAACGGAGCCAAAGCTTTGAGCTTATTCCAGTTTACATGTTAAAGCATCAGTACCTCTAGTAGGAAAAATAAGAGCAGAAGTTTCCACCACTAGGAGTAGCTATTTATTAAGAATTACTACAATGTTCCAAAGGTCACTACTCCTGTGAGGGAACAAGGGACTGGGCCTTTGACATACAGGAGGGGCTCCAGGTCCCTGTAGGGTGACCATCTAGGCCTGGTAAGCCAGGATATGCAGTTCTGATATGAGTCCCCCTTATGTCCTGCCAATAGCTCCACCCCATCCATAGCCTTGCTGATATTATGAGTCTTGCTGATAAGGCTGACCAAGGTTGGCCTGTAGCTGTGGAAAGAAGGCTCCCTGTAAGAAAAATTTCCATAACTCAGTGTTAAAGGGGACCTCCCCAGGGCTGGAGACAAACTCTGGGTCTCTTTTGTCTGAATGCACAAAGAAATGCTATGGCTATTGCATCATCTCAATCTTTTAAGTAATAATCAGGCCTCGTTAATTGTTTGCCAGTGGGCATCTGCCTTCTCTGTGGACTGCTTTTTTTTTGTTGTTGTTGTTTTTGTTTGAGTCAGTGGGGAAGGACTCTGAGTCTATAGTGGCAATAGCCAATTGTCTCATGTTGGGGGGATAAGAGTGACAACTTGGCTCCCATATTAATGACTCTCAGCAACTAATGTGCGCCTCTCTCCTTGTCTCCTTTAACCAAATCTTTTTAGTTCATATGGTTTGAATCTCCAATGAAGTGAAATTTTGAGTTTTAGTTTCCAATTTGTGTTCCCTTTTGGGGACTTTATGAGTGGTTATGGGGAAATTTAGTGGTTCCCACTAGAGAACATTTGTGGTTCCCACCAATGGGACTCATAGGCATCTCTCTCTCTCTCTCTCTCTCTCTCTCTCTCCAGGGTGCCCCAATCGACCTCAAGGGGGTTGGGGTATGTTTTCACTAGTGTCATAGTGGTGGGATAATCAGGCATAGCCCCAGACTGTGGGAGCCCTACACCAGAGCTTTGGTGAGCTGAGACACAATAGCTCTCAATAGGGCCTATGATCATTTCATGGGCGCCTTACATTTCTTAAGCAACTTAGAAACTTCCTCTGGCGTCTTAGGGGGTGCTGGCACAATAAGCTCAGGCATCTTTTTTTTTGAATAATAGTTCCTTAGCCACCTTGCATCAGGGGTTAGGTCTTCTATATCCTATGGGGGCAGGGGATGTACAGCAGCAGAGAGAGCAGCAACATAAGGACCGCAGACCCTAGCAGCATCGCTGCTTGCAGGGTGCCATTATGCTTCCCATGGATGGGGTGACCCTCAAGGTAGGAGTGGGTTTTTGTTTTTTTTAAAGTTTTATTTTATTTCTCCCAGCCCCCTGGTTGTTTTGCACTTGCTGTCTGCTCTCTCTGTGTTCTTCTGTGTCTGCTTATCTTCTCTTTAGGCAGCACCAGGAACTAATCCTGGGACCTCCTGGAGTGGGAGAGAGGTGCTCAATCTCTTGTGTCACCTCAGCTCCCTGGTCTGCTGAGTCTCTTATTGTCTCTCCTCTGTGTCTTTTTTTGTTGCATCATCTTGCCGCGCTAACTTTCTGCACAGCCCAGCTTGCCTTTCACCAGGAGACCCCGAGAATTGAATCCTGGACCTCCTCTATGGATGGGAGCTCCTCTATGGATGGGAGCCCAATCGCTTGAGCCACATCCATTTCCCAGGAGTGGGGTTAAGCCCTGGAAGCATGTCAACAGACACAGGAGTTGGAGCTGCTGTTGTCCAGGTCCCGGGAGGTCTAGCACTCTCCCTTTCTGCCCACATGTATGTAGCCCCTAGCCACCTCACTGCAAGTCACAGCTTGGGGCAGAGGATGCCCATCTCCTGCCTTATGGGCTCCACCTGTCTGAGCTGCAATGAGAACTTCCTTATGTAGCTGATGTTACTCAATGTTGGTGTCACCCAACACCCTTTGTTCCCATTTGGGGGAGTGCTAGGAACCACAGGGTTCTCCCTTCTTGCTGTACTAGTGCTGGCTGTTTGCAGATCCTGGAGAGGACTCAGATTGACAGGACTGCCAGTTTGGGGTGGGAAGCCTTAGGCAACACCTGGCATTGGCAACAGGCTATAGCACACAGCAGCGCGGCTGTGCATCAGCAAGCCATGGACCCTTCCCAGATAGTATTAGCTATCTGAGAGAGCCACTTAGTTAGCCACAAGCAGCCTAAAGGCATTATGACTCAATTCCCCTGGTCAGGACTAACACAGCCTGCTTGCTGTGCCACTTATTTTGAATTAGTTAAGTTGGATTTTAAATTGGGGTCCAGGTAGAAGTCAGGTGTAAATAACACAATGGGAGACAGAGGCCACATGCATAAATAAAGATAGTGTGTTACTCACAGGTCCCAGAGAGAGGGGGGTGCCATGAGGGTCAATGGGAAGCGTGATAGGCTCAGGTGGCTCATCCAGCTGATAGGGAGCACACAAGCAGAGCGAGAGGGACCTGTGGGCTTGTGCTTGTACTGTGGTCCAAAGATGGAGGTTAGTAGATTTCCCGCAGGAGTCAAGGATTGGTCAGTCTAAAGCAAGCGTTCATAAAGGGAAAGGGACTGGAGGTCTGAGGGCAGTGGGGATGGTTAGTTTATCATTTGCAACCAGCTGTGGATTTGAGGTGCAGTATGCAGGTGGTGCAGGTTAGTGACCGCAGATGCAGGTTTGGGCTCTGGGGGAGTTTATGCCCCAGAGCTGGAAAGCTGCTTATTAACTAAGCCAAAGGTCTGTGATGAGGAAAAGTGGCTTAGCTAACAAAAGATGGGTGCCAAGACAGCAAACGTTTTGGTAGTTATAACATATGTGCTCATTGTACAGGGATAAGGTAATTTAAAGAATGCTCATTACAGTTGCTATATGTGTGGGCGTTTTCCTATTGTTAGCCTGTTCACTA
Source organism: Tolypeutes matacus (assembly GCA_026826555.1). Taxonomy (NCBI): domain Eukaryota; kingdom Metazoa; phylum Chordata; class Mammalia; order Cingulata; family Chlamyphoridae; genus Tolypeutes; species Tolypeutes matacus. Next base: position 4,305,439 of record JAKSZT010053947.1, on the reverse strand, counting down.
AGTGGAGGTTGGGGAGTGTGTGAAGGTCAAAGGAAGGCATTTCCTAAATACTGAGGAAGTTAAAGTGTTAGCAACTAGAGCCAAGATTAGGTTGAAGGTAGGTCAGTTATCAGATCTCTGCAAATGGACAAGAGCTCGATGCATCCCAGAAAGACCTCCTGCAAATTGGAGAAAATAATCAATGAGCTGTCAGCCATGAGTGACTGGGAAAACAAAAGATCATTGGGAGGTTTTTGAGAAAGAGTTGATTCCACAGAAAAAAAGATGAGTTCAGTTTTAGAAATGATGAGTAAAAGAAAAATAGTTACTCTTTGCTTGTGTACACTGTAAATAGGTATTCAATTTATTTGTTCAAAATATGCTTTCTAGTTAAGAGTACATTCTCTTTTAGAGTGCAAGTCTATGAATAAAAGGGATCATGTCCTCTTAATTCTCTCCATAGAGTGTCTAACATTGAAATGACTTTCTAAACTTTAAAAATAAGAATGATTCACAAAGCAATGTCATGTTTCACGTATTTATTGAATTGAAATAAATTCCAGGAAGGCTTAAACCCCTCCCTAGCCCCATCCTTTCCATTCAAGGCCAGTTACAGCACTTGCAAGGCTCATCAAATACAAGGCCTTCTGCACATCTTTTGGCTACGGTGTTACCATAAACACATTCAAAAAACCTGGATGGGTCATCGGGGTCCCCATAGATGCCATCAGGTTTGTCTTCACAGAATGTACTGGGGGGTGTGGGCTTGGGTGGCTCTGGGGTAATGCATCCTGTGCACAAAACAACAGAAACCCCATTAGCAATGGTCCAGAAAACCCTTAAGGAAACATCAAAACATATGAGATTAGTAAAGTCGTCTCTTGTTAATCAGTTCAAACCCAATCCAGGTTTGAGGTAGGGGGAACCTATTCCCCAAAGATTAGAGTAGATTTGCCAATTACCACAGGATCATTTGTTCAAAGTGAAGAGAATGCTAGTTTCACTTATTTCACTAGCTAGACTAGGAAAATAGATATAATCTTGTAAGTACTTGGCAGTAAGTTGCTTTGTTGAGTTAGACAACAATGGCTGTTTCTTGACCAGCAAAAGGAGCTATCTTCAAGCTCACCATAGAAAATCAGTAATTTTGTACATAACATATTGTCAGATGGAAAACGTACTTTTTAAAAGGATTTTGTTAAATAATTTACCCCAATAGATTCCCAAGCTCTCAAATGAGAAATTACTCAATATTAAAATCTATCAGTTGTGTTTACGTTCAAGCTGTCGACTCTCATGTTACATCATTTAAACTGTTACAGTCCACATCTGGGGTGAAATAGTTCATGGGCCTGGGGTTGCCCTAGGTAGGAAAACCATCCATCCTAGGTAGCCCATTATTCACTCAAAGGTGTCCCAATGTGGGAAATAAACTACATGCTCATTCTGACTAGAAAGTTTAAATCCTTCTCAGCTATAAATGAATTAAAAACCCCAGAGCAGAAATCATGCCTTAGGCTTCTTTTTCCTTGGGCATCAACAAGAGAACACTAATGTGTAGTTTCTTTTGTTCAGGATATGAAGATGTTTTCCTGATTACCTGGTGTCTGCAGCCCCAGCAGAGACTTGAGTTTGGAGATGAGAGGATATGAACCCTCACTGCAGAAGTTGCCCAGAAAGTCATCCAAGTCAATAGCCCAAACCATGGCACCACCAAACTGATTGGCTTTCAGAAACGCTACCTGTGGCATAAGAGTGTAATTATCAATCCAGCACTCTCTTTTAAAACACTATACAATTTTTAAAAATATGATGCAATATGATAAAAAGTTTCTAAAAAAGAAAGTACAAAGAAAAACAAAATCATACCGCTATAAAACTATTTAATTTTTGCATATTAATCATAGTCTTCGAGCACCTACCATCGTTTACATGGTCCCTACACAGTGTATAAATCATCTATATTCTGTTTTGTTTTCATGTAGCATCAGAAATAAACATTTCTCATGCTTCTACTTAATCTTTATAATTCTCATTTTTAGTGATTGAAAGTATTCTTTCATGTTTATGGATAATTCAATACACCATTTTCTCATTGTTTTCATATTTTTCAGTCATTAGCTAACACTCTGAGAAACACTTTTATATATGTGCTTTGATAATATTGTTTTCTTCCAATAAATATCCAAGAGTTGGCATTTAGAGGCTGAAGGAGATGCATATTTATATTACTACTGCTACATACAGCCATATTTATTTCCAAAAGAGGAACCCACCCTAGGCCTATTCAAGGGGCTCTTGGGGTGACAAGTGTTTTTTGGAAGCTGGGAGTCTATAGGGTGTGTTGGAAAGAGCATAAACTTTGTAATTATACAGATCTATAAACCACTTACTAACTGTATGTCCTTGGAAAATTGACCTCTTTTAGCATCAATTTCCTTATTAGAATATGGAAATTATACTACATCCTCATAATAATAGCAACTGCAATTTGTTGAGCACATAAGTAACATGCATTCTTTATGTGCTCTAGCGCTTGCACTTGTGTATGAGTTAAATGGAGTATCTTATGTAAAAAAACTTGTCACATAGTAGGCAATAACATGCAGACTCCCTTTTCCTTCAAAGGAATAAAAATGGTCTTTTGCTTGAGCTCCCAGAAAGTTTCCCTAAGCAAAACCAGCTTGGTCTTCAGGCAATCCCATGGAGTGCCAGCAGCTCTAACAAGCATACAGGCATGAGCCCAAGGCCTGGATTTCATTGGCAAGAGTGAAGTGAAGTGGCAAGTGAAGAATTGCCAAGGTCTAAGAGACTGAGGTACCCACTCCCACCTGTTTCCATTAGAGGTAGTACAGTTGACTGTGGTTAGCCCTACGTTCTCACCCTTGAAAATCTGCCAGCAATATTATTGTGCCCTCTGTGGCTATCCTTCCAAAAATAAAAGTTAGGAATTTCTGTTACCCTAATCCACAGTGTAAGAGAGTAGTATTCCTCTTCATAATTCCATCCCTTCTTTTATGAACAAATGGATATAAACACTCAATCTCTTTCCTACTGCTCCAGACCCGCCTCACCTCCCTTTGTCTTACATTTACCCTTCCCTAAACATGTCAAAGGAGGGAGAATAGAGGGGAAAAGACAGGGTTGGACATGTATTAGAGATGGGAGGGTAGATCAGGGTTGGTTAAGGAAAAATAAATTTTCTGATTTGATTTTTTTTTCTACCTCAGGGCCTGGATTTGACTACAAAGAACCAGAAGTATTTGGGCTTCTATGTAAAGGTCTTTTGGTCACCAGTGTGTGTGTTTCTGTACATGTCTGAGAAGGTATATGTTGGTGTATTTGTGTTTATTTAATCTCATATATATTTCATAAGAAACATCAGAAAGTTAGCTCAGAAATCATCCATTCCAACTGGCTTGTTTTGTAGAAGAGGAAACAGAACTAGAAATAGGAATTATTGCTTAAAAATCACACAGTTAAGTCAGTAACGAAGCTCAGACCGTACCTAGGGTTTCACAGCCTCTACTTCCAGGCTCTTTCCACTTAAATAGTGAATTTTCAGAGTACAGAGATAATGTAACATAATCCTAAAGTCCATGGGAAGAAACATACCTTATGCTCATAGCTTTTAGTATTGTCAAACCCAACCCACTCATTTCCTTTGTAGGCATAAGGGACCTTCTGGTCTTCAATCCATGAGGTGGTGGCTTCAGGTAAGAACGTGCAGATCTGAACAGAGGGATCCAAGTTTTAGCAAAATCCTGGAGATAGACTAAGACTTTGAGATGCCCAGAGAAAAAGTGACTTTCATTCTTAAATAGTCGCATGCTAGCAATTCTGTTGTTGTACAAATCATATTTTACTGTAATCAGTTCTTTGTGTCTTTGCTTCCTCTGCTTAGATTATGTGCTCCATGACAGCAGGAACTATGTCTTCTTTAACTATATTCCCAGTGCCTGGCACACTGCCTGACATATATAAGTGCCCAATAAATTATCTTGGAATAGTTATTAAGTGGACGTAGCCCGAGTAGTAAAGAGCTCACAAAAGAGAGTCCCATCCTGCCAAAGGCTATTTTATTCTTAAAATTAAAAAGTGGCATAGAGAACTTTGAGTTTTGATTTGAGGTTTAATCGAGTTTAAAGGGAGCTCATACAAATCAAATTAAGATCTGGTTATACAAAGCAAAACCCTTTCATGTTGATTTAAACTCTCCTTGGGGAATGCTTTTTGTCTCCACTTGAGATAGATAGGGAGATGCTGGCTATCATCCAGCAAAAGTAATCTTAAAACTGATCATCTAATCCAGCTCATGAACCAACTTGAGTCTCAACAGCAGCAACCCTCAGGGGTAGTTACCTCATAGTAGGCCCAGAAGCCAGCCTCCCGAGTGTAGGGCCCGATGGACCCTGGTCCAGAAATGGGTGCTCCCACAGATGCATCTGAAGTAGTGAGGCGCATGGTTCGTCCATAGGTGGGGAATCCCATGATGAGCTTCTCAGCAGGAACCCCATTGTCTTGCCAATATTTCATGGCAAATTCCTGGGGGAACACTCAGCTTAATGTTCAAAGTCAGTTCCTCTCCAACTTCCTCCCCATGCCTACTTCCCAGTCCTAACCTATGGCTCCTGACTTACAGTGTTGAAGTAGATAAACTCCCCATGGTCAGTGGAACCCTGGTGCAGGGGGCTGTTGTGTCCTGTGACAGTGTCCCAACCTCCATGAAAGTCGTAGGTCATCACACTGATGAAGTCCAGGAGCCTGGTAGGAAAACGGCACAGGAGGGGTAAACAGCAGTTGAGGCTATAGTTGTAATGATGGCTGTGGCCACGCCTTATGCTGAAGGTGTGGATGAGGCTGTGATCCCAGCAATTTCTCAGGGACTCAAGAGATTATCTATTGCATTGGCCTTGTTGGGTTCTATTGTTTTTGTTTTGTTTCAGTTCCGCTCCACAGAATCCTAGAAAGCTGGAAGAGGATGCATGAGAGTGTAGAGAACTCTGTTTTGCCTTTCCCTCCCACTCCCATTTCAGCTAGAACACTTCAGTTTTATCTGTGTTGGAGATCTTTCAAACACTTCATTTGCAAAAGGGGTTATAATGTTGTGCTTTTTTAAGTTTAAAAATCACTGGTTTCATGCGAGTTCCCACCAGTGCATTAAAGATGTTCAGTTAGGTTTTGATGGAATATTTTTGGACTAGCCACCTGGTCAGGCATTTGACAGATGCCATGGTGATATGGCTTTCAATCTACCAACTGGCCTTAGAAAGATATTTGTTTTATTCATCTGCAAAATGATCCTTTGTCATTTCTCCCTGTTGGCACTAGCTTTTCCAACAGAGCAAGTCTATGCACTCATATGTATTAGAGGCTCCTCAATCTTTCTTTTTTTTTTTGCAAAGCATTTTGACTACCTATTAACACAGCTCTCAAACAGATAATTGACTATATTTATTCCATGAAAATGACTTTGCTATTCCCAGAAATCTCCAATGTGCCCATCTATGCCAGGTACAATATCTTAGATATTCCAAATCGTCTTCCTTGAGCTCTGGGTAATAAAGTTGTGTGACCTCAGAGGCTCCTCTGCTTTCTCATGCAGTTTTGTTCAGTGGGCTGATGTGCTAGCTATTTCTGAAATCTTGGGGAGAATAAACTGGACTCAGACTCTTTTTACCCCTCTATGTCCTAGTGTGAGACCTCAGCCTAGAAAACACAAGGTGGGGATAATATCAACAAGCCTAGCTTGCCCCATAATTATTTGGGCAGGAACTTGCAATAGTCTTGGTTGCACACAGAGTAAAGAGCTTTCTCTAACTCTCCTTCTCTTCTGCTCTTGCATGTGGCCATGCCTTCAGTGGGGGTGACAGTCCTTCCTCTCCCTAATGGATCAGCACAGAGGCTGGGCCCACATTCATTCATGCAAACCCACTAGAGAACTTCACACAACATATAACACATCACCCTCCAGGTCTTAAGCAGGATACAGAGTGGTTAGCACACACCAGATGTCAGTCAAGAGCACTGAGGAAGAGAAGGTGGGGAAAATTCCAAAAACATTAGGCAAAGATGTATAGACTCTGTAAGCTTAGTCTGAATGAGGCCCCAAGGATCCCGTGGGTCTAAATCCTCTCCTGGAATAAGACATGCTATTTAAGCCCTTGGATATTGCTGTCTGGCTCACGCTCCAATCTTGGCGATTTCATAACCAGCATCAATGGTTCCTTTGCCTGCAGATACAGCTGCCGAGATCAGCAAACGGGGGCGGCCTGTGGCTTGGGCCTCAGCTTCAAAAGCTGCTAACATTTCCTGTAGCGAAAGGTAGGATAGTATTGGTGATTATGGTTACTGATAATTATAGGGGAAATACAGAGTCATAAGGGACCCAATTTTTAATTTAGAAATTATAGTTATAATTGGTAGGAAAAAGGCTCCTTGCATGTTCTGGAATGTATGTGTATAAGCATGCATGAGCTAAGGCTTCAGAACTAAATTGTCTGGAATACTTTCTCCTGCTTCCCCATTGAAGCAGTGTCTTATAGAGCAAAAAGTTTTAGAGATCTCTATCACTTTCTAATTGTAACTTGGGGGTGAATTACTTATCCCCTATTATTTGATAGTTTGTCTCTCAATAAATAGAGATAAAAATACATACTTCAATTGGGTGTTATGAATCTTAAATGGAGTCATGTGTGCATAGTGGCTAATGCACTGTCTGGTATATTGTCAATTTTCAACAAGCCCTGGTTCTCTTCTCTTCCTTTACCCTTTCCTTTGGACATAGAAGTCAGTCAAGGGTGGGACACCACCATAAGTCCTGGGCTATATATATGAATGTACCTGTTGGTCCTTACCTCAATCAGGGTGGTAAAGCGTTGCTTGTCCTCAGGTGGGCTACCCCGGGACCCTGGGTACTCAAAGTCGAGGTCAATGCCATCAAACCCATACAGCCGGAGATACTCGATCACTGAGTCAATGAAAATCTTACGGTTGCCAGCTGTGGCCACCATGGTGGTGAACCTGGAGAGAGTGTGGTCCTTCGTGGCTTTCAGTGCCATCATCCTTGCCCCTTTATGATTCCTCTCATATGGATTTGGTTTAGCCCAGGCTCCAAGAGATAAAGGAACCATCATCAGCCCATGTATACCTGTCCTTAGAAATCTACTTTCATCTCCAGCTGATACCCCCCAAATTCTCCCAGTCTATAAAGCTGAGCCAGCCTTTTGGCATTTGCAGATAAACCATCCCTTAGTTATTTTAGGGTCTTCCACCCCATTACCAGTTAAAATTGATGCCCTCTCATAGACTCCCAAATCTTTTAGGAGCAGCATCATAATGCAGGGATAGGGAGAGGAAAACGATATCTCCTCCACGTACAAAATAGGCTTCTCCATAATTCTTTCCTCCCTCTTTCTCTTTTCCTATCTTTAGGATCTTGTTTTACAGCTACTTGATTGCTCAGAGTTCCCACCAAATACTCCTTTATCCTCTCACACTGCTATGACTTTGCTCATATAGTTCTTTTCTCCTAGAATGACCTTCCCATTCTTCTCTGACAAATTTCCACTTACTATTCACTGCCCTTTTCAATGTTACCTACTCTTCTTTTAAACCTTTACCATGGTGAAGCAGAATTTACCATTGCTTGCTCATCATTTTCTTATTACTTTGTGCATGTTCCATTATAATACTTATCCATTGCAGTGTTCAGTGAGATATACACATGTTTGTCTACCCACTAGACAGAAAGCTTCTTGGGACTCTTGTATTCATCTTTTTTTCTCCTAAGATGACTGGTTCTATGCTACTCAATCGATGTTTGTTAAGGTATTTTATATCCTTCATGAATTCCCCAGGGTGGCACTATACCACTGTCCAGCTTCTTTGCCTCCATTGAGATAGTAGGAGACATATTCTTTAAGATCTCCTCTTCTATAGATCTTTCATTCATATATTCCCCTGATCTATATCCCCAATACCTACCATGTACTTAGCACAAAATACATGCTCAACAAATACTTGTTGAAATAAATTGAAGCATTGCAAATAAACATTGAGCATATACTATGTGTAGGCAATGTGATAGATTCTTTTCATAGATTGCCCTGTCACATTGGTTCTTTTCCTCTAGGCTTCTCTCTTCTCTCCTTCTATGACCTAGGACCAAAACCTCTAGGCTCCAGCCCAGATTTTAAGATAAATAAGTCTGTAATCAGCCAAGCACTGGTTTCCATTCCCTCATTTCTTGATTTTAGCTCTTTCCTTGTTCTGCAGTATCTCCTGCTAATATACAACTTGGATCTTCAAGCCACCTTCAATCACCCTTTTCCTCACCCTTAAACTAGTTTTAGCCTTCTCCTTCTGAATTCAGTCCCTAGTGCAGCTCCGCATAGAAAGAAGAAGTTCTTACTTCTGGGTGCCGAAGTTCCACCCGCCAATTGCCAGGAGCGTAACCAAGTTTTCATTACTGATGAGAAAGCACAAAGAGAAGATAAAGTCCATTTTAGCCAAGCATTGGAAAATTGCTTAATGGAGCTAAAGTGATCTTTTCACCGATGCATGATTTTGGCACCGAAAGAACAGAATCGTGTCCTCAGGAACTCTCTTCTTGGGATCTTCCTCCTTCCCCTCAAAGGATCAATCGTATGCTAACCATTCATATGGGAGCACCCACACCTGAGTTCTCAGACCAATGAGCCACCCCAGCCCTTCCTGGAGCAGGGCAAGAGGGCAGACTGTGTGGAAGGGAGCACTTCCCTTATACCATGTCCACAGATGTGTATCAGGTCTTGTAGACAGCTTTGCTCTCTGACTGGCTCTCAGGAAGACAATGGTTGACATTTAGCCAAAGATCCTATGAGACTCTGCAAGTTGCCCCCACCACCCATCGCCACCCAATGACAACAGCATCACCTATTTGAAAGCAGGGGATCTTCCAAAGAGGGTTGACTCCTTCCATCCTGATCTCAGTAGGAGGGTAATTCTACAAAGTTCATTAGCAGAAATTAGAGGCTAATTTCAGTCACCATCATTTAAAACTACTTTCCTTTTATGCCCCTCTGGCATTTTCCTTGCTCACTGCTCTCAGCTATTTAGCATGAGAGGGACATAAGCCAGAGCTCTACAAGGAGAGTTCAAATTAGAAGTAATAGCTAGATAAAGTGAAATAGAGGATGGAATAATGATGCTAATTATTCTGGCAGGTGAAAATCACTGCTGAGAGAAAGGAAGGTAGCTTTGATTTTTGTCATGGGGGCTTGAACTTTCCATTCCTGTCTCCCCAAGAGTCACCTTTCCCAATATTGGGTGCTGTTGCCCTCTGTAGAAAGATGGACCCCAGTGCTAGCTTTAGGGTTTGAGTCCGCCCAGAATATCTGTCCTGTGACGCCCCCAAGTATCCCAGAACAAGGTACTGACTGCTGCTTGAGAGCCTGGAACCGGGAGTAGAGGACATCATCATTCCACTCATAGGGCATGATCTTGTTATTGGACATAGTGGCGAAGGCGTAGATGAGGTGTGTACACAAGCACGGGTCCACATTCTCTGGCATGTATTTGGCAGGGTCTGGGCGGTACTGGGACCAATTGGTAAAGTAGCACACAAGCTTCGTGGCTGTACCTGGTTAGGAAGAACAGGGACTAGGAGTTAGAGGTCTAGTGTCCTTGGAGGCTCCTCTATGGGCTCCTGGGGAGGAACAGCAGAAGCACTCTGGGATCTCAGTTCTCTCTACGGACTTAGAGCAGGGGTTGTGGGAAGGGCATAAGAAAGACTCAAATTGTATAAGTAATGCTGCAAGCTAAAGGTATTCTCGCCTTTGAGGACCTAGGAATGGAATGAAAGCAAAATAGTATAAAAATTGAACCATTTCCCCTGAAGATTTCTAATTTCTGTGGAGTTAATGACTCATCCCCTTTGCAAACTAACACATTCTAATACTATCTAAATTCTGTGCCCTGACCAAGATCATCCTGATCCTATGCAGTCTCATTCCTATCTCTTCCTCAAAGGAATGTAGATGGGGAGTGGGCTGTTTCTCTCTCTCTCTCTCTCTCTCTCTCTCTCTCTCTCTC
>JAKSZT010053947.1:4267087-4295376 GCA_026826555.1 Tolypeutes matacus | reverse complement strand
CTGGGACCTCATATGTGGGAAGTCGGCACTCAGCCACTGAGCCACATCGGCTTCCCTGACTTGGTTTTTCTGTTTGTTTTGCTTGTTGTTTGTTTTTGTTTTTTTCAAGAGGCACTGAAAACTGAACCTGGGACTTCCCATGTGGAAGGTGGGTGCTCAACCACTTAAGCCACATCCATTCCCTCTCCTATTTTTTTTTTTAAATTATTAAGAAAGTTGTGGGTTTACAGAGCAAGCTTGCTTAATATACAGGATTTTCATATCTACCGAATTATTAACACCTTGCATTGGTGAGGAACATTTGTTACAATTGATGATAGCACATTTTATAATTGTACTATTAACTATAGTCTATGGTTTACATTAAGTTTCCTTGTTTGTGTTGTATAGTCCTATGGGATTTTTTTTTCTTTTTTTTAGGAGGTACCAGGGAATGAACTCAGGACCTCTTGCATGGGAAGCAGGTGCGCATCTACTGAGCTACATCTCCTCCCCAATGAGAGTTGGTTTTTCCATTTGTTTTTGCTTTTACAAAGTACCAGGGATCGAACTTGGGACCTCGTATACGGGAAACAGATGCTCAACCACTTGAGCTACACCTGCTCACCAGGGTTTAAAAATTATTTTTATTATAGTAACTTGTATAAAACCTATACAACCCATCTTTTGGCAACTGTAAATAACACCACTATGAACATCGGTGTGCAAATGTCTGTTTGAGTCCCTGCTTTAAATTTTGGGGATTTTATACCTAGAAGTGGGATTACTGAGTGATATGGAAATTCTGTACTTAACTTTCTAGGAGCTGCCAAGCTATCTCCCACAGTGGCTGCACCATTTTACATGCCCACCAAAAATGAATGAGTATTCCTGTTTCTACCCATCCTCTCCAACACTTGAAATTTTCTGTTTTTAATAGTAGCCATTCTAGTGGGTAGTTCATTGTGGTTTTGAATTGCATTTCACTTTTGCCATTTGTATATCATCTTTGGAGAAATGTCTGTTCTTTTGCCTATTTTTCATTTGGGTAGTTTGTCTTGTTGTTGTTGAGTTGAACGATTTCTTTATATATTCTGGATATTGAATCCTTATCAGACATATGGTTTCCAAGTATTGTCTCCCATTGTGTAGGTTGTAATTTTACTTTCATGATAAAGTCCTTTGAGTTGCAAAAGATTTTCATTTTGATGAGGTCCCATTTGTCTATTTTTTTCTTTTGTTGCTTATGCTTTGGCTCTAAAGTCTAAGAGACCATTGCCTAACACAAGGTCTTGAAGGTACTTGCATATGTTTTATTCTATTGAGTTTTATACTTTTGGCTCTCCTATTTAGGTCTTTAATCCTTTTTGAGTTGATTTTCAAATTTGGTGTGAGTTAGGGGTCCATCTCCATTCTTTTGCATACAGATATCCAGTTTTCCTACCACCATTTGTTGAAGTGACTGTTATTTCCCAATTTAGTGTACTTGATACCCTTGTCAAATATCAATTGCCCATAGATGTGAGGGTTTATTTTTGAAGTCTCAGATTCCATTGTTCTATATGGCTGTCCTTGTGCCAGTACCATGTTGTTTTAATTACTGTAGCTTTGAAATAAGTTTTAAAATTGGGAATTGTGAGTCTTCTAACTTCATTCTTGTTTTTGAAGATGGGTTTGGTTATTCTGGACCCCTTACCTTTCCATATAAATTTGGTGATTGGCTTTTTCCTGTCTGCAGTGTAGCCTGTTAGAATTTTTATTGAAGTTGCACTGAATCTTTAAACTGCTTTAGGTAGAATCGACCTCTTAACAATATTTAGTCCTCCAATCCATGAACATGAAATGCCTTTCCATTCATTCAGGTATTCTTTGATTTCACTTAGCAATGCTTTTTAGATTTCTGTGTATAAGTCCTTTACATCCTCAGTTAAATTTATTCCTAGATACTTGATTCTTTTAGTTGCTATTGTAAATGGAATTTTTTTCTTGACTTCCTCTTTAGATTGCTCATTACCAGTGTAAGAAATATTACTGATTTTTGCATGTTGACCTTGTACCCTGCCACTTTGCTGAATTCGTTTATTAGCTCTAGAAGCTTTGTTGTAGATTTTTAAGGATTTTTTTCTTATAAGATCATGTTATCTGCAAATAGGGAAAGTTTTACTTCTTCCTGTCCAACTTGGGTAACTTTCATTTCTTTTACTTGCCTTAATGCTGTGGATAGAGCTTACAGTACAAGTTGGATAACAGGGGTGACAGTAGGCATCCTTGTCTTTGTTCCTGATCTTAGAGGGAAAGCTTGCAGTATGATGTTAGCTGTGGGTTTTTCATATATGCCCCTTATTGTGTTGAGGAAGTTTCCTTCTATTCCTAGTTTTCTAAATGTTTATATCAAAAAGGGAGGCTGAATTTTCCCAAATGCCTTTTCTGCATCAACTGAAATGATCATTTGTTTTTTTGCTTGATTCTGTTAATGAGGTATATTATATTAATTGATTTTCTTATGTTGAACCACTCTTGCATACCTGGGATGAATCTGATGTGATCATGGTGTATACTTCTGTTGGATTTGGTGTGCTAGTATTTTGTTGTAGATTTTTGCATCTATATTCTTAAAAGAGTTTTTTAATCTTTTGTGTATTTTTCTGTGATTTTCTTTTCTTGTGGCTTTGTATGAGGGTGATATTTGTTTGAGGATGATGGGGTGTGTCTGCTTCTCTTCAATTTTTTGGCAGTGTATGAGCAGGATTGGTGTTAATTCTTCTTGGAAAGTTTGGTAAAATTTACCTGTGAAACTATCTGGTCCTGTGCTTTTCTTTGTTGGAAGGTTATTTTATTTATTATTATGTTTTAATCTCTTTACTGCTTATTGGTTTGTTGAGATCTTTTATTTCTTTTTGAGTCATTGTAGGTAGTTTGTGTGTTTCTAGGAATTTTTCCAAAAATAGGTTATTTATTTTTGGCATTAAGTTGTTCATATTATCCTCTTATGGTTCTTTTTATTTCTGTGGAGTTGATGGTGATGACCCCTTTTCAATTCTGATTTTCATCTCTCTCTTTATTTTATCAGTTTATTTTACTGATCTTTTCATAGAATCAACTTTTGGTTTTGTTAATTCTCTCTATTGTTTTTATATTCTCTATTTCATTTGTGTCTGTTTTAATTTCTGTTATTTCCTTCTTTCTGCTTGCTTCAGGTTTAGTTTTCTCTTCTTTTTCTATTTCATACAGTTTTGAGGATAGGTCTGTAATTTGGAATCTTTTTTCTTTTTTAATGTAAGCATTTAGAGCTATAAATTTCCCTCTCAGCACTGCTTTTGCTGCATTCCATAAGTTTTGGTGTATTGTATTTTCACTTTAATTTGCCTGAAGATATTTTATAATTTCTCTTGTGATTTCCTCTTTAACCCACTGGTTGTTTAAGAAGACATTGTTTAATTTCCACATATTTGTGAATTTTTCATTTCTCCCTCTGTTATTATTTCTAGCTTCATTCCCTTGTGATTGGGGAAGATACATTGTATATTTCAAAGTTTTAAATTTTATTGAAACTTACTTTGTGTCCTAAGATATGTTTTATCCTGGAGAATTAACTATGTACATTGAGAGAAGATTATGTATTCTGTTGTTGCATGAAGTGTTCTATATGTCTGTTAGGTCTAGTTGGTTTAGAGTATCATTCAAGTTGTGTATTTCTTATTGATCTTCTATCTAGATGTTCTATCCATTAATGAAATTGGTGTCTTGAAATCTCTTATTATTAATGTAGAACCTTAATAATAGATTTGTCCTCTCAAATCTGTCATATATGCTTCATATATATTTGGGGCTCATATATATTTATAATTGTTACATCTTTTTGTTGAATTAGTCCCTATATCACTATATAATAACTGTCTTTGTCCCTTGTAACTGATTTTGGACTTAAAGTCTATTTATCTGATATAAGTATGCTATCCCCACTGTCTTTTGGTACAAATAGTATGGTATATTTTTTTCTAGTCTTTCACTTTCAACCAACATTTGTCTTTAAATTTAAGTTAAGTCTCTTGTAGGGAACATATATATGGGTCATGTTTTTTTTGCTATTGTTGTTTGTTTGTTTGTTAGTTTTAATCTTGCCAATCTTTGCCTTTTGACTGGAGGGTTTAAACCATTTACATTTAAAGCCACTACTGATAATGCAGGAATTTCTTCTGCTATTTTGTTTTTTGTCTCTGAAAGTCTTATATCTTTTTTGTCCTTCAATTCGTCTATTAGTGCCTACCTGCATATTTATTTGATTTCATATATTGTACCATATTGAGTCCCTGTTCATATCTATCTGGATACATTTTTCATATATTTTTCTTGTGGTTACCATCAGGTTAAAATTTGACATCTTAAATATATAACAATCATATTTTATACCAACTTGACTTCAATAGTATATATATACACTGTTTCTATACCTCTCTATCCCCGCACCTTTTTTGTACTTGTATCAAAGCCATAGATTTATTACTTTTTATGCATTTTAGTTTTAGGGAGTAAGAAGTGGAGTTATATACTAAAATATATGATATGATGGTAATGGCATTTATTATTACACAACTGTTTACCTTTAATGGACATCTTTATTTCTTTATACCACTTTAAACCACTTTCTAGTGTCTTTTCTTTCAGTATAAAGAGCTTTCTTTAGCAGGTCTAGTGGCAATGAATTTCCTCAGCTTTTGTTTATCCAAGAATGTCTTAATGTCTCCATTTTTGGAAGAGAGTTTAGCTGGATATTAAATTATTGGTTCACACTAATACCTTCTTGCTTCCATGGTTCCTGATGAGAAACTGGCATTTAGTCTAATTGGGAGTTCCTTGTACATAACACATTTCTTTTCTCTTGCAGCTTTCAGAACTCTCTCTTCATCCTTTGCATTCAGCCATTTGATCAGTATGTGTCAGGGCATATTTTTCTTCAAATTTATTCTGTTTTGTATTCACTAGGCTTCTTGGATGTGCATGTTCACGTTTTGCTAAGTTTGGGAAGTTTTCTGCCATTATTCTTTGCTCCTTCTGCCACTTTCTTTTTTTCTTTTCCTTTAGGAGCCTCCATAATGCATATATTGGTCCCTGAGGTCTCTTTGGCTATTTTCACTTTTTATAATTATCTTTCTTTTGGCTCCTCAGCCTTACTCATTTCAATTGTCTTGTCTTCAAGTTCACTGCTTCTTTCTTCTGCAAGCTCCAATCTGCTGTTGAACCATTCCTGGGAATTTTTCATTTCAGTTACTGTGGTCTTTAACTCTCGTAGTTCTGTTTGGATCCTTTTTAAAATTTCTCTTTATTGAGATTTTCATATTGTTCATTTGTTGTTTTCCTGATATCCTTTAGTTATTTCTCTGTATTATCCTTTCTATTGAAGGAAACTGTGCATGTTGAAGATCATTTTAAAAATCTTGATACCAAAGGGTATGTTAATTTATGTTTTCTGGCATTTTATCCTCTTCCTTTAGATGGACTGTCATTTCCTTTTCATTTCTCCTGTAATTTTTTGGTTGCACACTGTACATTTTAATATTTTAAAATGTTAACTCTAGAATTTATTCCCTGAGATACCTATTTCTTGAGTTTGTTGATGATATGACATGGATTTTCTTGAGTGTCAGCCCTCTTTTAGGAAGGGTCACCCAAGGTGAATACAAAGTGCAGGGTTCTTCCTGTCTTTTCTGGGCCTGTGTCTTGTCCTGGGCTTCTGCTTTCTACTGGCCTTAGGCAGTCCCCTGTTTACAGGAGTTTGAATGTCCCCTCTACTTCCCAGGAGACAGACCTTCTCTCTCTTGGGTGTTCCATTGCTGGATTTAAAGAAAGTGAGACTTTGCACCAATCCAATTGCCTCAATTGTTTCTTATATTGCTTTCATTGTTTCAAGCTGCTTTTGCCTGGAGAGCAAATTCTGGAAGGGGGAGCACACCAGAGAGGAGTTTCCCAAGTCAATCTTTCCCAGCCAGAACACGGTCATAACCCTACAAAGGAAGCAATGACTGACCCCAAACTACCCTGGAGAGGTGCAAGGGAGGGGTCAGGCACGGCATCAGGAGCTTATTCCAGGCTCTAAAAAGCTGAACTTTCTTGATTTGCCCAAGAAATGCAACTCTTCAACTGTCCTCTGTAGCTCTGAGGGAGTATACTCTCTTAATGGTTCCTCTTCTGGATTGGAACAATGACTGCCCTCAGAGCCTGGCCTCCAGTGATCCAAATTCGCTAACCTAAAGCCATGACCAGCAATTGGCCTACTACCCCAGATCTTGGGGAAGTGGATTTTTATGTCCTTTTTTGGCACCAACAAACTATCCCATGGGCCAGATCCCATTTCTGTCTGCTGAAAGAGTGGGGGCTGGATAATGGTAATCTGCCATATGGAGAAAGCACCACCATAATTTACCAACCTCTACCTCCCACTCTTCCCTGGATGCTATACAGTGTTCGATTGAACTCTGGAGTTTTGAAATAGTTGATTCAGACAGATCCTGCTTGTTTAATAATTGTTCTGGTGGAAGGACTGATTTCTAGAGCTTCCTACTCTGCCAGTTTCCCACAATCCTCTTTTTTTTTTAATAACAATTTTGAATGTCTTATAGAAGCCTCAAATTCCAAGTATCTCAGGTTTTAAAACATCTAAGTCTGCTCATGATAGAAAGATCTTTATCAGAAAGACACTCATGGTACTTACCAAGCTGCAACTGCAGCAGCACAGCAAGGCCTGTCAAAAGACAAGTAGAAAATCCGTGTCTTAGATCGGGGCTTCCCAGGAAAGCTACAGCTGTATTGTACAGCTGGGTAACTCCTAATTAACATTCAGCTCGCAGTGAGTCCCACACAGATTTTCCTTTTCACAGCTTATGCCTAAACCACCCCTGGAGAGGAGGTGCTGAGCCTGGATCTAGGTTCCCCACAACCTGGTAAATGGAAAATTAGGACAGAGTACGAGCTATGGAATCAAACATTGTTGGGTCTGATGTGTGGCTCTTTTATTTCCAGCTGCAGGATGATGGATTCCCTGTTATACTTCTTTTAACCTCTATTTGCTTACTGGCAAAAATGAGGATAATAAAATCTACTTCAAAATTTTGTTGCAAGGATTGGATGAGCTATTGAAGGGATAGTACCTAACATACAGTCAGGACTGAACAAGTGTGTATTAATTTAATCATTAGCCCATCCACTTGAAGTTGTGACCAAGGCTCTAGCTGACTATATTGTTGCCTTTTGTCTATTACCTTAAGCCAAGATCCAATTTATCTGCTCTTTGTCTTAACTCAAGTGCATGTTCAGTGAGGCAACCAGAATGCTCGGTGGGCATTCTGAACAGCAAACTTTCAGAGGGTATTTAGGATTTGGATAGTGAATATAAAAGAGCTCTAAAACACAAAGGATTGAGGGTGGGGATATGAAGCATTGTCTGGTAATATCTAGATTTGCCTGTAGGGACAAAAAGGCCCAGTACCTGTCTCATAGAAGGTTCTTAATAAATAGTCATTGGTTGAATGAGTGGTGTGTTTAAAATAGATATATTTTATCTAATCTAGATTCCCCCAAACTAATTTCAGACATCTCCTATTCCCTTAGGGCAGCGTTCTCCACTCTATTTGGCTCTACTCTTTGCACTTAAGCAACAAGATAAAGTGACACATTATTGATGGGGAGAAAGAGAGAAGGAAAAGGGAGGAGATAGAAGGAAACTCAGAATGTGTTGGTAGAGCTGGCTCTG
This sequence comes from Tolypeutes matacus, assembly GCA_026826555.1. Taxonomy (NCBI): domain Eukaryota; kingdom Metazoa; phylum Chordata; class Mammalia; order Cingulata; family Chlamyphoridae; genus Tolypeutes; species Tolypeutes matacus. Next base: position 4,287,650 of record JAKSZT010053947.1, on the reverse strand, counting down.
GGCACACCTAACCTGTTGAGACACACCAACTAAGCCTTTCAAATGCATTCCTGGTTCCCTAAATGTTGTTGTAGTATTTTCTACTGTAGCCCAGAGGACACACTTCTTATTCTGGGCCCTGAGCATATGCAAGAGAGAGAATGTCCACAGCCTTACAAAGGTAATTGGGAGCATGCCAGGAAGAGAGAGATGGCATGGAAAATCCAAACAGGGATTTTGTTTGTTGAAGCTAGATGCTGGGTCCCTGCTCCCTGATCCTTCTTGGAGAGGAGCCTCTGGGTTTAGAGGAGAGGAGGGGAAAGGCAATTGGGTCTGTGTAACTCACCAGCCCAAAGCAGCATCCTCCCCATCTCTGCTGCAGTCCCAGCACAGAGTCCTAGAGCCTTGGGTTCTCTATTTAAGGTCTGAGCAGGGAGAAGCCTGATTATCACTGTGAAAGTGTAACAGCTGCAGAAGGCAGCGTACCAGAAATCCAGCCCAGGGCTTGTTTCCAGTTTCACATTTGTCCCATTCCCAAGGTCCCTGGGAAGTCTATCCTGTTGTCAGAGTCCCTTGCCTGCTGTGGTCAAGTTCAGAGACCATAAATTTTTTAAGCATAAAATTTTCTCAAGAAGATAACATTTTTTGTGAATATGCCTTTGACATTGAAAGGGAGAAAGCTGTGTTGCTACAGAAGTGGCCACTCCCTGTCCTGATCAACATTTGTCAATTAATTGATTGAATCAATTCAACAAGCATTTGCTAAGTGCCTGGCCCAGCATCATGTGCTGGTGACACACTGATGCTTAACAGAGGGTGCCTGCCCTCAACATCTGGTAGTGTAGTCATACACATGCACAGGCAATTTGAAATGCATTACTGCATTGCAGAAGAAATATGGGAAAATGCTGTAGAAAACAGAAGAGGGAATCTCTACTGGAGGGGCAGGCAAGACTTCACAGAGGATGTGGCATTTGAACTTGACTTGTGGTAATTTACCATTGATAGGTGAAAGGTCATATAAGGGAGAGGGAACAGCATGTAAAAAGGCATGGGATGTGGAACAGTATGAGGTATGCAGGGACTATGAAGTAGCTTTCAGTGACTGGGCAGTAGGCTGCCTAAGAGTGACAATGGAGTTCAACCATGTGACTGTCCCACGGACATTCACTACGAAGTGCGGGCAGCTAGGAAGGGAAAAGCCATTGCACATAGATCAAGGGGATCAGACCTTCTCCTAGGACACCAAGATAGTGCCCTACCTCTCCATCTCCAATTCTGTATTCCAGGAAAAGAGATGGCCCATTTCCTTTTTTTAAAAAGATTTACTATTTATTTATTCCACACCCTCCCTTGTTGTTTGTACTCACTGTCTGCTCTCTGTGTCTGTTCTTTGTGTGCTCTGTGTGTCTGATAGTCTTCTTTTTTCAGAAGGCACCAGGAGCCAAACTCAGGACTTCTCATATGGGAGGGAGGCGCTCAATCACTTGAGCCACATCGGCTCCCTGCTTATTGAGTCTCTCATTGTGTCTCTTTGTTTTGTCTGGTCATTGCGTCATCTTGTTGCATCTTCTTCTTGCATCAGCTCACTGCACCAGCCCCTTGCATCAGCTTGCTGTCTTGCTTGTCTTCTCTTCTTTAGGAGGCACTGGGAACCAAACCTGGGACCTTCCATGTGGTAGGTGGGCGCCCAACTGCTTGAGCCACATCTACTTCCCAACTATTTCTTAATCACCTCATTCCACCCTCTTCTCCCTCTCCCTCTCTCTACGCAGTCTCCCGATTCTCTATAACAAAAGATATAAGAATTGGTCTGGCAAGCTCTTCATTTAGTGCTATGGGGATAGAGGGGTGCATTAGAAAGTGGGAAACACTACACTCACATATTATTAGATCCTCTCCCCACTCCACAAGTGATCGACAAGGTAGAAAAGACTTTAAGCTGAGGGGGCATTTCTGTTGGGGTGTTATTTTTCTGGCATCCAGGAGCAGATGGAATTTTCTGCTCTGGCTCAGTCAATACCATAAATTATTCCAGCAGGCTGGTGCCTGCTGAAGAATCTCAGATGACTCATAATAACTGGGATTTTGTTGTATGATACAATTTCAGTTACTGTATTGAGAACGTTCTAAAAAAATTATACCTTTAACTCAAGATATCTGCTCTAAACACTTGAGGCCAAAGGCCTGAAATAGTAAGGGACAAGGATTAGTGATGGAAAAGTTTTGGTAATGCATGATGGTGATAGTAGCACAACATTTTGAATATAATTAACACCACTGAATTATATATGTGAATGTGGTTAAAAGGGGAAATTTTAGGTTGTATATATGTTACTAGAATAAAAAATAAAAGAAGGGGTATGGCTTAGTGCAAATAGTACTCCATTCAATAAGATCAACTCCATTATGTATTAGTAGAGGGGTCCGATAATATGAAAAATGTACACTCACATCTCTCTACATCACACACACACACATACACACATCTGGATTATGAAAGCTCTGCATATTTTCTTTCCAGATATACCCTTCTAGTCATATATTTGTATTAGTGAGTTATCTCTATTACTAAAACAGTTTTGAGATCCTAGAGAAATTCTGGTTTTTAATTCCTGAGAGACAGCATTTCTGCATTGAAGGTAGGTGCTTCAAATGATTGCAGCATTTTGATGACTAACCATGTAATGCAAATTCAGCTATTGAATTTATTTCGAACAGGGAAAATGCTCAAAAGCAAGACATTCTACCTGATTGAAAATTCCTTGGAAGCCAAAGCCAGGTCTCATTTCTATTTTCATATCCCATGCGACAAGAAGACACAGTACATGAAGCCATGACTAACACCATAATGCAGTAGCAGACTCTAAAAAATATTTATTACATTGAATCTGGTTCTGATTTTGATACTAAATGTATAGTCACCTCTCTAGGCATCAGTTATTTCCACTGTAAAATAAGATTGGGGCTTTAGACTCAAATACTTTCAAGGCAGGCAGGTGCAGGTAATAATATATGGAGCAGTTGAGAGTAGCAGCAGGGAGTAATGGGACTGCAAAAATGCTCAATAACATTCAAATTTTTAAAAATAGTGCTGCACCCCTGCAAAGAATATTTGTCCACCAGGCTCTATAAGATTCTTTTTCTCCTCTAAAATTGTTGAGTCGGTGATTACTCTCACTCATGTTGTTTCCTAACAATGGAGAGAAAAACATGTCAGCTGTGAGGGACAAAGACCTCCAGTCAAGGTCCCTGTGTAGTTACCACTGTGTCCTTAGCTTCTACAGGTGTGATTCCCCTGATTTCTCTCTCATTGATCCATTCATGGATCCCCTAAAATGGCTGTTGCTACATTCAAATTTAGAATAAACTACTAAAAGCAGAATAGAAGAAAAGACCATTTTGGGAGAAGCATCAGAGATGTTTGGCATTTCCTGATTTATTAGTTGCAGAAAGTAAGGATCTAGTGAGAAGGGGCCAGGATCATTAAAACTTATGCCATAGTGTCCACAGAAATATTAGGGCAGTTCCAGGGCCCTTCAGAGAAGGGTAGAGACAGATGCCTGCAGCAAGTCTAGGCAGAGAGGGCAAAGCCCACCCTGTTGTTGGCCATGTCATAGACAGAGTAATATTCCTTGAGGAAGACATCGCCGAGAATCCACAGGGGCTCCCCACTGGGGGAAGGCAGGTAAGTGGCCTCAATTCCAAGAGTGCAGTAGCCGTTGTTCTAGAGACAAGGACATGAAGATATCGTCAGTCGCATGGTAAAGACCTTCCCCACAGGAACTTCCCCTACCCAATAGTCCCATGATAGCCATGGAGGCCCTCTGAATTCTTATTCAGCTTTAGCCTGGCCCCTAGTGATTCCCCATTGCTGCCCCAATGTGAGCTGGGGCAAGGAATAGCTGTTTGGGCCCACCTTGTCACAGGATCCTGGGAGTGAATACGTACGTTGAAGACATAAGCAGAGGGAGGCAGAGGGAACTGGGACCCACTGATGATGAAGGTGATGGTAGGCATGCTCTGTATGTTGTTGCAGTTGACTACATACTGAGAGATGGAAAAAGTAACACTGAGGAACCCCAGGAGACTGGGAACCCAGACAAGGGCCCAGTCCCACCCCCCAACACCACCTTTTGCTTTTGAGTCCCCTGTGAGACTCTCTCTTTGACCCTCCATCACAAACTGTTTTAGGGCAAGAAAAGCATATCCTGATTCCCAGATGCAACACTGCCCAGGCCCTCTTACTTTCTTGAGCACTGTCCTCAAACATAGCTCAGCTCTTAGATTTGGTTGTGTTGCTATAGCCATAAAGAGTTAGCCTGATTCTATAACACAGCCTCTAGCCTCAGAAAGTATGAATTACAGAGAAAAGACATAGATATGCTCATGTTTATAGAAGCATATTCTTTTGCACACACTCATAGCCACATTTGTGTGCAGATGTACTCACCACACACACACAAACACACACACATTGAGGAATCAAGATTTACTCTGGGGACAGACTTTCATGCAAGAAGGAGCAAACTACAGATATGTTTACAAAAGGGAGCAAGTCTGTGGAAAGGAGTCTACTCAGAGTAAAACTCAAAGGCATATTCTGAGGGAAGAAAGAAACCCAAGTGGAATGGTGTGACAGTTTGAAGCCGGGTGAACCTCAGAAAATCCTGTTCTTAAAGCTAATCCATTCCTGTGTGTGTACACCTACTGTCGGTAGAAACTTCAGTAAAACTCAAATTACTATTTGAGTTTTAAGGGCCTTTGATTAGATTGCATGACCCGGTGTGTCTTAATCCTCTTGCTGGAGCCCTTTATAAACAGAGGAATAAAAAGCCAAAGACACAGGAAAAAAGCTGCAGAGATAGAGAGGAACCCAGAAGCTCAGAGAGAAAGCTCTGGGAGCTGAGGAAGCCACTTTAGCCAGAAGCCAAAGCAATAAGACCCAGACGAGAGGGGAGAGAGGAGTGGATGCTGCCATATGCCCGATCATACACAGCTGCAGCTTGAGGAGAAGGCATCTCTGATGATGCCTTCATTTGGACACTTTCACGGCCTCAGAAGTGTAAGCTTTTAACCTAATAAATCCCATTATAAAAGCCAACTCATTTCTGGTATATTGCTCCCAGCAGCTTTTGGCAAACTAAAACAAATGGGGAAATGTGTTGCTCCCTGATTCTAATATTTCAGTGCTGTCAGATAAGCAGTGGCCAAAGTTGAAATGTCAATGGGTTAGCAGCATCTCCTGACAACCATTCACCCATAATCACAGACTGGATGGGATTGCTTTGCCCTTCTTTGCATTGAGGGTTCATCACTTGAAATGTCTTGTTGTGTCTTTACCTGAATTCCTTGCCAGGGACTCAGGTCCCCACCTAACCCTTCCTTTCTTTTGTGAACTCAATACACTCAGGCTCCTGTGTTGAGGCTTCCTGGAGGTGCAAAGAAGCTCTTGGCTTCCGGTTACTCACATCACCATTCTGAGCCTGCTGAGCTCCTGTTTCCTGCAGGAAAGAGCTCATGTACTGCTGGGGAACAGCTAACAGGAAGGTCCCGGTATCCACAATGGCCTGGCAGCCCTGGGAGCACAAGCCGGTGACCTGGTTACCGATGGCAAACCTGATGAGAAGACCAGGACAAAGAATGTCAGGTGCATCTGCTGCAGACATGAGCCACATCCACTCTTCATCCCCCCAACCCAGCAGCTCTGAAATTCTTCTTCTTCCAGGAAGCCAGGCGACCTGTATTATATATTTGCTCATATAATGTTTGTGATTACTGGATTAATATCCTCAGTCTTAGTCTGACCAAGAGCTCTCAGAAAGCAGGTGCTGGGTCTTATATTCTTTAATTTACCAGCACATAGTACCAAACACAGTCAGGGCTTGTGATCAATAATTAACACATTTTGAATGTTTGCTACGTACAAGACACTCTTTCCAGAGATTATGGTGATGTTAGTAGGAAGTAATTTGTACTTACTGTTTTTAAATAGTTTATTCTACTAACGACAAGAAGACACAGTACATGAAGCCATGACTAACACCATAATGCAGTAGCTAATAACTCTATAATGTGAGACATAAAGTCCTTCATGATATAGTCCCTGAATCCTTGTCGAGTCTCTTCCTGCTGCTCTTCCCATTCCTCCTTATTCAACACTTATTTGTTGGGTGCTATCTATGAGCCAAGCATTGTGTAAAGTCTCTCGGAGATACAATGGAGAATGAGACAGACATCACAGTCTAGTGGAAAGACCAGACATTTAACAAAAAACATGCAAGTGATGTTTAATTAAAGCTCTGATAAGCACCATGAAGGAAATGCAATGTGCCATAGAACAAGACATTTGATCTAGTCTTGGGGGTCACAAAATGCCCTTTCATAGCAAATGATGCTTAAACTGAGACTTAAAAGATGAGTAGAACTTTACCATATGAAAAAGACACTGTTTATTAAAAGCACATTAACCCATTCCCTAAACATGTCAAGCTCTTATCTGTCTCTCTACCTTTGTACATTTTGCTATTTCGCCAGTGCCTAATACAATGATTAGGACATTTCAGTTGGACAGGAGCCCAGGTAAATACTATGAGTCTAAAAGAAAGAGGGATCACTGAAGACTGGAGCCCCTGGATGACATTATAAAAAAGATTGGAATTAATCTGGGTTTTGAAGGACATCTGAAATTTGAGTAAGTACAAAGGAGAGGAAGGATGCTCCAGGTGGTATGATAAAAATAGCAGAAGCAAGAAAGCCACGGCAATATGCAAGGACTTGGTGAAGTCTATGCTTCAGGTAAGGAAGTAGTGGGAAGGCTGTATTGATAGGTGGACATAGGTTTTGTATGGTTTGAATACCAGGCCAAAGGAGTTTGGTCTTAAATTTGCCCACGATGGAGAACTCTTGGGGTTTTTGAGTGTGAAAGTAACTACAGTGGTCATGATCACGAGCTTTGGGGTAAGATATGTTTGTGCTTAAATCCTAGCCTTATGAAAAGTGTTGCTTTGGACAAGTCATTTAACCTCCGAGGCTTGGTTTCTTTATCCTTCATATGTTGCTGTGGAAATTATATACATGATATATGTAAAGTTCTTAGCACAGTGTCTGACATATAGAATACCTCTGTGGCAGCTATTACTTTTACTGATGATGGAAGTGGTGATGATGGAGCTTCCAGAAGAAATAACATGGACTCACAGTGCCTAGGAATGACCAGCCTGCTGGCAAGACAAGGCTCAGATGAGCAATCCAAAAAATTCAGACAAGAGCTAGATATCAGAGGCTACTGAGCTCAAGGCCCACCTCAGCCTTGATGGTTTAGGTGATTATTTAAGAAATCTATGCCATATGGAAGAAGGGTGTTAGCCACAAAAGGACCAGGAAACATTGTCACACTGGAGGGGCACCCTAGAAGTATCCACAACCCATAGGAATTGTCCTCTCTACTTACTCCTGGATGGCAATCTGCCAGTACTCTTCCTGGGTGACAGGGGTCCAGATGATATTACCAGAATAAAGCTGAGTATCCACACCTCCCAGGATGAGCTCTCCACCATACTCACGAGTTGGTTGCCTGAGGAGAAATGTAGAAGAGCATGAGTTCCCACAACATAGTGGGACAGGCAATTTTTGCCTCTTCTTCCTCCTTCCCTCCTTCTCTCCTCCCCTCAGACCCCAAGGTACAGCAGAAGGAGGGAATCCATCCTCTGAGCTGCTCTTCAGAGTCCACCTGGCTTAGAGACACAAAGGAGAGACTTCTCAGAATGAAACCCAAAGTCTTAGAAAACTGGAAATATAGACTAGGCCCCTAAAAGAGGAGATAGGATTGGAAACCAGGCACCTGAAGACAAACCATAAAAACATCCCTGAGAAACCCTCCCTGGGATGAAGTGAGAAGGAGAAGAAACAGCTTTGGGAACACCTGGAATTAGGCTTGACAGGGATCTCAAGTGTGCAATGACAGGAATGCGCCTTTCATAGTCAGGTTGTGAACTGGACAATGTTAGAAGTCTAAGGCCCCTTGTTTTCACTACCCTGGGCCTACCCAGGTTTGGATTTAAAGTCCCCTGAGGATCATGTGTTCTGGAATGACAGAGCAGGGAGTAAAGTTTGCCACAAAAGTTCAAGGCCAGGTGGAGGAAGAAAAGCACTGGATTTTGTGATAAAGATGTTTGAGGAGTCTTGGCTCCACACCTACCAATGAGTGACCTAGAGAATATTGGCAACCTGTTTGAGCTCATTTCCTCACTGGTCAAATGGGGTTAATAACAGGACTTTTGAGATATTGTTTGGAGCAATGGCTACAGGAACACTTTATAAAGCCAGAGGTGTTGTTAGAGTTATCATTTCCTTATTGTTCATTTTACTAGTAAATGCTCAGATGGCTTGTTCAACACCTCTACAGTTTGACAAATCTAATACATCCATCTCCAGATTTATAAAATAAATGTTGATGGAATATTGCTTACTTTTAAGGAAAAGAGTCATCCTCTCTCTTACAGCCTAATATTATAAAAAAATTCTTACAGTGCATTTAAAATAAAATTCCCCCCAAAATGAAATTACTCACAATTTTTCAGAAATGCCTAGATTGTATATAGCAAGTTATTACTCATTGTGTCAGGAAGCTTTATAATCTGGACCATGTCTGATCTTGGGTTGTGGACTCTATGGAGGGTTCTAAGCCACATGTTTGCTTAGCCCTTCCCAGGACAGGGTGTAGGGCAACAGGTTCTTACCGAGAGAAGTAGAAGCTGAAGATGGGTTGAGTGAGCTGGCCCTGCTGCAGCATCCCTTCCATGACTGTAGGGGAGTTCCCCACTGCCATGTTTGGGTAGGCCATTCCTAGGATCCCATCAAAGTCTGAATAGTAGAAGGGGTCGCTGGGCTCTTCCTCACTCAGGCCAAACTCCTGGTTATTGACAACGATGTTTTGAACCTAGGGTGAGCAGATAGCAGAGCTGAGTCAAGCAGACAAATCCTTCCCAGTGTCTGCAGTCTAAAACCTCTCCTGGGGAGAGGAAGTTGGCTTCTTTCATGCAGAGCTCAACCATGGGAGTGGAGGGTGAAAGGGCAACAGCATCACCCAACAATGCATTTCTGGGAAGAAAAAGAGTATGGGTGTCAGAGAGGCAGAGCAGCCATTTTTTGGAGTTATAGCTTCTTCCATGGAGTGAAATGACAGTGACTGGTTTTACACTAAATAACTCACATACAAGACTGAATAGAGAAACTGGGTATTTGAGGTAAAGAAATAAAGATAGAGTGAGAAAACATGTCTTCAAATATCCAAAGTGTTATGTGGAAGAGGAAACAGATTTGTTCTGTGTGGTTCCAGACAGAGTTGAGACCAGGGAACAAAGTCACAAAAAAGACAAACTTTGCACATTATAAAGAGCTTTCTACAATTAGAAAGCCACCTATCAAGACTGATATGGAAGCAATTCCTGCCTAGGGAAGAAGATTGAATGAGATGGCCTTCAAAATCTCTTCTGACTCTCAACTTCTATAAAGATTGTACCTAATTAGTAGGCTTGGATTTCTCTGATGGCATAAGGCACTAGAAAATGGGACCAAAACCACAAACCCTGGAAGGCTAAGAAAATACCACTCACAGTCACGGTGTCATAGCCTAGGACCACACCCAGGCTGCCACTTCCATAATACAGAGTATAGGTTTGCCCATTGTTCCTGAAGGTAGAGGATAGACTGGGGTTGAACTTGTTGTGATTGGCTGTAGAGACAAAATGGAATATTAGTGTCATTCACTGATTCCTAAACACTTGGAGGCAATTTATCCTTAATGGCCTGGGGTCATCACAGTAAGGCTGGGACAGGGCATTGGTCTCAGATCCTTTGTAATCTAGACAATCTGTATTGGTTCCTGAAAAGTCTGTCCCCTTGGATGATAAACATTGCCCAGATTCCTTCCAATATACCATGACCTAAAGGAAGGATTGGCACAGGGGTGCCAGGAATTCTGGGTGACAAAAGAGCTGAGGGGAAGCAAAAGTGTAGAAAAGAATGGAAGCCTTCGTCATTTCTTCTGCCTATTTCCAGAAGAGCCATCCCTTCTGAAATGTGGTGCTGAAGTGCTTGATAGACTGAGGGCAAGATTTCTAGATGTTCTTAATATAAGGAGGATGAGATCATGGATATGGGTAAAGAACTCTAGACTTAGAATTAGAAGCCTGAGCTCAAATCCTGACTCTGGCACTTATTAATACTCCTTTCTCTACCCCTCCTTCTATTTCCATCCATGGGAGTGGGTGATTATTGTGGTGTACTCACAGCAGGCCTGGCTCTGGCAGTAGGTGGAGGGCACCCACAGGTTGGAGGAGCCGGTGTCAAAGAGGACCAGGAAATTTTGGGGTGGTGTCCCAATGCTGATCTCCCCAAAATAAAAAGACTGCAAAGAAAAGTGAGTCACCCTTGTTAAGCTTCCAAGCATTGCCCTAAGGTTGGGGAAGAAGTTAACCCACAGGAAACCAGTTCTTTGATCAGCTGAGACAATGTTCTTTGATCAGCTGAGACAATGTCCTCCTCCAAATGTATTTTCTACTTTGCAATAAGGTGATACCTCCGTGGATTTGCCATACTAGGCAGAACACCCAGAACTCCCATTCCCAGTATCCGTCCACCCTCCTTACATCTCTCTCTCTCTCTCTCTCTCTCACACACACACACACACACACACACACATCTTTCTCTTACAGTATTAGATAGTTATATCACCATCTCCTTCAGTCACATACTAGCAAAGCATATACACTGAGGAAGCCTGGGGTGAGAGGCAGCACAGAAGGCAAAAAGAACATTTCACTGGGGGATATAGTTTAAGTTCTAGGTAAATTTGTGCAAGTCCCTTCACTTACCTTACTCTAGTTCCTTTATTTATAAAATATGGGAGTTGAAATAGGAGATAGATCCCTAAGGTGCCTTCTAGCTCTGACCCTCTATATAACATTTCACTAAGCACAAGTCCATAGTGCACTAGAGTGTCCAATGCACCGATTAGACATCATATCCATACTGTAGGCATTCGAACATAGGCTCTGGACACCAGCAGGGGACCATTATACTTTTCCAAAATGGGGAGAGAAGTAGTGTCTGGAGTCACTGGAAATATTGCTGCGTGGCCGGGCAGCCTTGCATGTGCTTCCCTTCCTTCCTTTTATAGGCCATTGCTGGGGCTTCCTGTGGATCTCTCAATTAACTTGAACATTCCCACTGTGAATCTCTTAACCATATAAATGGAGCTTTAGACAGATGGGCCATTAAGGTGGAAGGAAAAGTGCCAACTCACAACTCTATTATTCAGATACTTTCCATAGGAAGGTGAGACTTACAAAGGTTTAGTTGCTGGCCCAAAATCACAGCTAATGGGAGGTAGAAATGAGTGTCTGAGATGGTTAGTAGCCAAGGAAAATGGACAACTGCCCCCCCCCCCCCCATTTTTCACTCACATCAAGGTAGTTAGTGATGGGCTCATAAGCAACAGCATCATTGTTGAAATAGTACTTGGCAGCTGGATCAACCTTTGGGTGGTTCTTTAGGAATGCCTCCAGTACACCCTGCTCTTTCATTACCTGACGGCTAGACTTTCCTTTCTTCAGAATGACTCTGCAGAGAATAAGGTAAACAAAAGGAATGAGCTTCATCTTGCCCCCACTAAAACAGTTCCTTCAATTCTTCCAATGTTTTCAGTACTCTGCTCAAGAATAGCCTCTTACAGGAAATCCTCCCAGATTCTCACTAGCTCTGACTCCTGTAATCACACCTGCATTCCCAGCATGGGTATACAGAAACCCACATATTTGGTTTGTTATGTTTTTATATTGTTTCCAGAGAATCAAGGTCTGTTTCTTTCCAGTCCTTCCTGTAAGTCTGGAGCAGGGATCATGGATCCTTCATCCTTGGTCAACAAAACACTGCCCCCCCACCGACACACCATCCATCCACCCACCCTTCCATCCACTCATCCATCCACCTTTCCACCCATCCATCCATCCATCCATCCATCCATCCGGCCATATGTTGCCAGTCAGGTGCCGGTCAGGACCTGGGTCCATGAAAACGGTGCTGGGGATGAGAAAGAAAGAATAAGACAAGAAGAGAAGAGAGACTGGGATCAGGGGACTCTCCGTCCGATATGGATAGAAGACCATTTCAAGTCTTGGCCCAGTGGGCAGTGAATGCTCAGTTTATGATATTGAGAGACACCCTGACTGCCTCTCCTAGAGGCCTGCAGAGGAAGACCTTTGGTCTTTCCTAGCTTGTCAGGCTTACTGAGGAGCGGAATTCACAATGAAGCTGAATGTCAATACATACCTTTCTACACCCTCTGAGAGGTGTAGATAAACCAAGATCAAGACCAGGATCTTCATGGTGCTGATTTTCAATGGCCTACCAACATGCAGGATGTTATGGCAAGAGCCCAGGGTAGGGGAACACAGAGGGAGGTTGGGTCTCTTTTATACCCTAATCTCCCTGCTTATTCAGCCTTTAGGCATGTGGACTTTCCTATCTTAGTACCAGCTAGTGCTCCTACATATCCATGGATTCTGTTTGTTTTTCCCTCCAGTGGACATTAATGACTTTAATATCCAATTGGTAGTCAATTTAAAAAGCAGTTAAAGGCTTAGCTAATGGAATCTAAAGATTAGGATTTGATAACAAAGGTAAAATAATATACTGGGAACAAAGGATCCTGGTGCCTATGCCTACAGAGAAATAGATGTTGGCAACTTCTGCCAGAACAACAAAATACTTTGCTCTTTGGCTCCAAAAGGCAAGTGCTTTTTTGAGTTTATTCTCCACTTCTTCCTCTCCTTCTCCTCTCTATTCCTCTGATCAGCCTCATCTATAGCCTTCCATATTTGATTCTCATAGTCCATGGCGCTCTTTGCTCTTTATTCATTCATTTTTTTTAGTTTACAAATCAACCAGTATTTTTTTTACTACTATGCCCCCTCTACTAAGTTCCAGGGATGCAAAGATAATTAAGGAATGGTCCTGGTATGCAAACACCTGCACTCCTGTTGAAGTGACTGACACATAATCAAATTATGAGGTAATGTGGTCACACTACGTATTCAAATGTTTATTGAATGAATGAGGATGATAATGAAAGTATAAAGCAAGCAGAGAGAGGGAGTGACAGCTCCCTTTGGGTTGGAAAAAGCTTCACAGAGGAGACTTCATTTGTGTAAGGATCTTTCAGGATGCTTGATGAGGAAGTAAGGGAGGTGGAAAACCATTGGAAGCAGAAGAAAAGCTTGAGTAATGGCACCAAGGAGTGAAGATGTATGATGAGTTCAGAGAACATTGTGACCAATATGTCCAAAAAAGGTATTCTCAATGGCTCCTTACCAGCCCAACACAGATCCAAAGGCCCTCCCCTGGGTAAGCGTAGTTCCCAGCATGCTGATTGTATATTCCTTCAATATTTTAACCCTTGTTACCCTCAAATTATTTCTGACATGCCTCATAACTGATTACAACCCACCAAGGCACCACAGGTAGATCTATTGGATTACAGCAGTGGGCTTCCCCGTTGGCTGACCAGACTTTAAGGTGGGCCCTATGTGCCAAGCTAAGGTAGACCGACTTGATCCAATAAGCAGTTAAGAGCCATTGAAGTTTTTAGCCCAGAAAATGGCTTTCCATCTATGATTTATATATAGACTTTTAGATTGGGGCCATCAGAAGCAGTAAGTCAAAAAGGCCTGTCACCAAAATTATTCCTTAAGTAAGAAAGTTGTTGAGGGCATGAGAGAAGTTACTGGAGCTTTGCCATGAGTCTTCCTTGAAGCCTTTAAGCTAAAACCCAAAGCAGGTTGCAACTTCATAAGTGTCATTTAATGTTTCTTTAGAGAAGTAAGTTTTTAAAGAAAAACTAAGAGTTGCAGAGGATATTGCCTAAAATGACAATAACTCCCATCTAATGAGCATTGAGTGTATACCAGGCCCATAGATCCTTTAATCGTCACACAATCTTGTGAGGCTAATTTAACTTCCTGAACATCATCATACTCAATATAAGGTAAAGCTGAGACTTCAAGTCTGGTTTGTCTGACATCTGAACCTACACCTAACCATCACTCTGCACTGCCTCCTCCTCTGGACCTGATGTGCTTAGGGTCACTTTGTTTTGATGTTTGAAAGTATCAACCTTTTTTTTTTTTTTTTTTTAGGAGGTACCAGAGATTAACCTGGGACCTCATACATGGGAAGGAGGTGCTCAACCACTGAGCTACACCGGCTCCCTGAAAGTATCAACTTTAACAACGATGACAAAGAGATTTATGTTTGGTTTATTTTTTCGGAAATCCATTCCACTTGTTTTTTGTCATACTGTTCTAATTTCCTTCCTACATTAAAAAAAAAAAAAGAAAAAAAGGTAATCCTGTTATGCTTCTGCCATCTGGTGGCAATATTGCTAAATTACAAAAACAAATTTCTGAAAGGGTAAAAGTAAGCTTCATGTGAGGAAAAATTCAAGTCAGAAAGTGACAATAGCTCATATCTTTTCCACAGCTCTTTCTTTGGTGGAAACAGTTTTTGCCTCCTCATTAGTCACACCTTTTTAATCTTGCACCCTGCCCCTTTACCCAATGGAGTCAAATTAACCCAACCATCATTTTGTAGGAGCCTAGTTACTGAAATATCACCCATTTTTCTCAGCACAAGTTTCCATGAAATGCACACACACAAAAACACCCATTGAATAAGCCATGAAATTTACATTTCTATTACCAGCTTTTGCATTTGATAATTCTCATCAATAGGATAGCAAGAGACAGAACAAACGATATAGATGAGAGAGAACAGTAGAATATCAAAGTCTCCCATTAAAGTACAAATATTTTGCCTGTTTCAGTTCATTAAGAGCTTCCATTATATTGCCTGCAGTTTAGCTTTTCATATTAATTGGAATGGAATGAGGAGGCTGGGCATATTTTAGCTGAGGAGGGGAAGGAGGGAGAGACAAAGTTCTAAGCAACTGATAATTTGGGGAAGAGCAAAAAGGAGCCAAGCAAGGGATCCCAGAAAAAAACAGGGCAGAATATAAATATTGCATTACTTGAAATGGGAATAAATCTAATTAAGCCAATTGCTATGTGTTCAATGTGAGACTACAAAGATTTCAGGGTTTCCACAATTCAAATGACACCTTTCCTTTACTCCTTTCCTGAATTATTAATTTGTCCTGCCCTGCCCTTGGCCCTTCCACAGAGGACTAACCTGGCCCTAATCAGTATTTCTGGAACTCAAGATGTATATTGTGGAAACGAGATGTGCCAGTGTCCCACCTGGAATCCTGTCAAGGAGACCTACAGCTGTAGGATTATTGGGCATGTCTTTTTGGAGGCTGAGAGAACGTGAAATTCTACACCAAGAGCTATGTTTCCATGGGCTTTGCCAGTCTCACGTCAACATTTTCACCAAAAAGGAACCCTTCTGTCCAGCAAAAATCCTATTCCAGAACAGATTGAAGCATAGGCAGAAGCTCCTCAGGGAAATTTTGGTCTCTTCACAAGAGGGAGGGCATGTGGGGTTGTCTGAACTCAGTTTTTCTACCAAGATAGTAGTAAACAGAGTCACTCCAGTTCTCTCTCTGTGTATACATTAGTAAGGTTAGCTGTGGTATTTCTTCTTAACCCTTTATACTGACCCATCTTGAGCAGAATCTTGGAAAGCAATGATCAGTTTTACTAGAAAATCCCATCTAAGGGCAAATAAGAGGTGCCCAGAAACCTGTAATCTTGCCACTCCTAGAGCCCACACCACTGTGCCCCTCACTCACCCAGCTATGTGTCTACAGCTGTACAGAACGAGGCCATGGCTCTCATCCTAAGGAATGTGTGAGTTGAGAGGTGGGTAGTCCCAGCTCTCTATTGTCATTTCTCTCATTTTAACTTTAAATTCTGCAAATGCCCAAGTGCAAAAAGATTTTTTGAGAAGATGACATTATAATAGCATTCCTAGGCTATGTACACATTGACATGTACCTACAGATAAATACAAACATACAAAAGTTTTGTATATTGTTCTGGAATTTTCTGTTTTAAGTGGTACTGAAAAGCTCTGATATCTTCTGTTGTAAGTAAGAGTACTGAGTAAGTGTAAGTACTGAGAGGTCCATTCTTTCCTTTATTCTTTTTGCAAGCTCTTTAAAAATTACCTCCTATGGGATCAGCAAGATGCTTGTGCGTTATGGTCTGGATCAAAGCAGAGTGGAGATTGAGGGCAAGGAGGAGGGATCTTTTTAGTTATACGTAAGTACAGATACAGTAGTCTTTCCATTCCACATCAGCACTACTTTGAATGTAAAGGTTCCTGCCCTTCATCTCTGGGGATTTTGAGTGTCTTAGGACATTGAAAATAGTGTTGACCATCTGAAGAAAATTTAACAGGTCCTGAGCCAAATCTTGGGGCTCAAACAAAAATCACTCCTACTGAAGAGTCAATGGGCAATGCGCTGGTTACTGTTAATGTGTGGTGTTCATTGCCAATGAGAAGTATAACCAAATTGTTACTAGGAATAAACCTGCCATTCATAAAGGGAGAAAGTCTAAAAGGGTTGACTTGGTGCCTGTATTAGTCAGCCAAAGAAGTGCTGATGCAAAGTACCAGAACTCTGTTGGCTTTTATAAAGGGTATTTATTTGGGCTAGAAGCTTACAGTCAGAAGGCCCTAAAGAGTCCAACTCAAGGTACCATAAGAGGTACTTTCTCATCCAAAGTCTGTTGCCATATATTGACACAAGATGGCGAACGACATCTGTGAGAGTTCAGCCTTCCTCTTCCCTCTTAAGGCTCCTGGGTCCAGCTTCTTCTGATCTCAGCTGTAGGCTGCATAAGGCTAGTCTCTCTTCCCAGGGCTCATTTCTTTCTGGGCTCAGCTGCTCTGGTCTCTTCACAAGGTCAGCTGTAAACTATCAGGCTCATCTCCCCTCCCAGGGCCTCAGGATCATCTGTGTATCTATTTCTGTGTGAGGATCTGTTTTATCAGCCCACCAAGGAGGAGGAGAATCAACCCTGCCCACCCTAATCTTAACTTAATAAAGTAAAAGTAAAACCTCTGAATTTAATGCAATCAAAGGGGCATCACACCCAGAGGAACAGACCAGTTTACAAACATAAGCTCTCTTTTTGGAATTCATAAATAACATCAAACTGCTACAGTGCCCACATAGCTTCTTGGCATTGGTGACAGATAGTAGTGATGGAAC
This sequence comes from Tolypeutes matacus, assembly GCA_026826555.1. Classification (NCBI taxonomy): domain Eukaryota; kingdom Metazoa; phylum Chordata; class Mammalia; order Cingulata; family Chlamyphoridae; genus Tolypeutes; species Tolypeutes matacus. Next base: position 4,270,432 of record JAKSZT010053947.1, on the reverse strand, counting down.
CAGTATTTGGTGGTATGAAAATGTGAGGGAAGAAAGAGCAATACTTACGAAGTTCCCCTCAAACTCTTATCCTGCTTCTGACAGCCTCTACCCCAGGCTACAACCACCCCTCCATCTACACACACACACACACACACACAAGTCCACAACAGACTTATCTTTCATAGAGTTTTCTCTTTTATTATTTCCTTCAACTTAGGATCTTTCTATCACCACTAAGGAGGAAGGTAATTGATGCTATGAAGGGAGTGGTATTGACTTGGAGGAGTCAGCCACAAATTCTCAGCCAATGCTACTCGGTGTAATTCCTGTATTCTTTGACTCACAATTACCTTGACCTCCAACCCAGGAATAGTTTCAATGATCTGTGTTTGAGGTTGATAAGAAAGAATATCTCCATCTTTATTGCTGAGAATTGATTAGAAATGAGTACTGAAATCTAGTCCAAAATTAATCTATAACAGGTTGGCCCTAGTGAACATATGTGTAAGTTTACTGTTATTAGTATCTCAAAATGCATGACATAAAAAATATGAAAAGATACAACATAAACCTATTCACTGCAGCACTATTTGTCATAGCAAAAGACTATTAACAACTTAAATACCCATCTTTGAGGAACTGATTGAATATAAGTGGTACATCCACACACCATAGGTATGGAGCTATAAAATGGAATGAGAAACATTTCTATATAATACTATGGATTGATCTTCAGGATATGTTTATAAATTAAAAAAATTAAAGGTGAAAAAGAGTGTGTTAAGCAGGCTTCCATTTATCTATGAAGGAGAGAATATATGTATATGTATGTATGTACACAGACATATATAGGCTTATTTTTAAAAAAGCAATAGAAAGATAAAATATTTTTTAATTAGTTACCTACAGACAAAGGGATAAAATAGAGTAGAGATTATAGAGATTGAAGTTAGACCTCTCTAAGTATATTTTGCTTTGTGAATTTGACATTGGAATCTGGTAAATATTTTACATAACTATTTAATTTAATTAAAAAATCAGCTTCTGAAAATAAAAAGATGAAAGAACTGAATGATATATGGCTGTATAATTCCACAGTGAGAAACTATTCCAAGGAACTTTAAAATCTAGTAATTTGTTTGTATATTCTTAGTAGGATATTTCTTGAGGACAAAAAGGACTACAAAAAATCGGAAACTGTTTTCAACAATTAAATTGTTGTTATTTTTACTCTGAAACTCTCTTATATGTATTGTGGAAAAACACAAATTAGTAATTATTTTGGTGTTATTAGGAACTGCCCAAGTCAGGTTGGGAGAATGGAGAAAATAGGATCAACGATATCAGAATTCTCTAATCCTGAATTGAATTAATGATGAATTGCTCTATAAAAATTCAACACATATTTTCTAGCTCTGCCACAGAAAAAGCCTAGAAATATGACCAACCCAGTAGCAGCAAACATCACTAGTGCCTGCATTGTGGTCTCTAAATACTGGTTTCCAGGAAAAGAAACTAGGGTTCCCCTAGGTTTGGGGAAGGAAATATACAAGACATGTTGGAATTATTTGTCACACCAAATAATTGAATCTTATCAAATACTACTTATGATCATGTTCAAAAGGCTCAAGAGCCAACTTAAAGAGGCCATTGACCAAATGAGAATCAATTTGAGCATCAATACAATAATAATGGACACAATTGAACAACACCAAATAAGTTCAAATTCATAAGTTTATAAAGACATCTAAACAAACAAAATCTTTTTAGTCACCTTTTGAGAATGTTAGGAACCAGGTCATTATTTGAAAACTGGTAAATTAAAGGGAAAGAAACAAGCATTTATCCTGCTTCCCTATATGAACTGTATCTCAAGGTAACCAAATAGCAGAGAAGAAGAAACTGCAACACAGCCAGGACTCCAGAAGCACATGTTCCCTTCTAGGCACCACAACCCAAGGGAAACTACTATTGTGATTTATTTGTTTTGCTTGTTTTTGTACTCTATGAAAATGGCAATCTTCCTGTGCTCTTTTGCATTTGTCCTCTTTCAATCAATGTTATGTTTGTGAAATTCATCCATATTGCAATTGTAAGTCACTAATTCTCATTGCTATATAGCATTTCACTGTGGAAATATTATATAGTATTTCACTATGGAAATACAATTTTAGTTGTTTATCCTACTGTAGATGGTCATTTGGGAAGTTGAATATTTTCAGATATTATGAATTGTGTTGCTATGAACATTTTTGTTCTGTGCTGTCCAATATGATAGCTTCTGGTGCACGCGTGGAGTGAGAAGCTTGGGACATCTATCTGCGCGGATCGGCGGTGTGGACCGAACGGTGGAGATTCGGAACATAGAAAGAAGTAAGGAAATAAAATAAGAAGAAAAACTGCCAAAGAGAAAACTTAACTCACACACAGAACCAACAGCTAAATAAAATTCTACAGCATAAAGAAAAGCTAATCAACTGAACAAACCCATCAAGATAATATGATGACCAGAGGGCAACAGAAAAATACAAATGACTCTGAAAAATTGGAAAACATGGACCAGTCCAGTGCACAAAATAAAAACCAGGAAGCAATGCAGTACATCGAACAACTAATCAAAGCTATCCAAACAAATATCATGGACCAACTTAAAGAACTGAAGGAAGAGATTAAGGATATAAAGAAGACACTGGGAGAACATACTGAAAAAATAACTAACACACCTAAAAACGTAATAGATATGATGGCGAACAAAGACACAAGTCAAGAAATGAAAAAGACGCTGGACTCATGTGGCAGCAGAATTGAACAGGCAGAGGAAAGAATTAGTGATATGGAAGACAATACAGTTGAAATCAAAGAGATTGTAGAAAACATAGACAAAAAGATAGAAAAAATCCAGTATGGTCTCAGGGAATTAACCGATAATGCAAGACGCACACACATACGCATTATGGGCATCCCAGAAGGAGAAGAGAAGGGAAAGGGAACAGAAGGAGTGTTGAAGGAAGTTATGGCTGAAAACTTCCCAACTCTATTGAGAGAGATGGATGTGCAGATCCAGGAAGCACAGCGCACCCCAAATAGTATAAATCCCAACAGGCCAACTCCAAGACATATACTTGTCAAACTGTCCAATGCTCAAGACAAAGAGAAAATACTCAAGGCAGCAAGAGAAAAGAGAACCATCACATACAAGGGAAGCACAATAAGATTAAGTGCTGATTTCTCAGCTGAAACCATGGAGGCAAGAAGACAGTGGTATGACATAGTCAAAACACTAAAAGAAAAAAACTTCCAGCCACGAATTCTCTACCCAGCAAAATTGGCATTCAAAAATGATGGAGAGTTCAAAATATTCAC
>JAKSZT010053947.1:4226392-4257087 GCA_026826555.1 Tolypeutes matacus | reverse complement strand
AGGTGCTTAGATTACCTAAAATATTATACGGAACCCACTCGGATGAGCAGTTGAAATACAGGGGCTTCTTTGGGAGTTGGAGGTTGTCCTGAGTACTGTTGTGGCAATGGATGTAGGCCATTTTAAATCAGCACACACCACTCAGAACTGAGTGGGAGAGAGTGTGGTCTACAGTGTGAACTGTGGTCTATGGTTGGTGGCAAGGCTCCAGGATGTGTAAGTTCATTGAGGTTGGTGGGCCACACTATGGGAGATGTTTGTGTTGGATGTGGTGGGAGGTGTGGGAGGTGGGCAACATGGGAATCCCAGTGGGTTCCGTATAATATTTTAGGTAATCTAAGCACCTCTTAAAATATATGTATATATATATATATAAATAACATTTTTGTAAGCAAATACACATATATGCATATATATTTATATATCATTTTACAAATGTTAAAAAAATATATATATAATAGCTTCTAGCCCATGTGGCTATTTAAATTAAATGAAATTTAAAATTCATTGCCTCATTCACATTGGCCACATTTCAGGTCCCAAAGAGTTACATCTGGCTAGTGCAAACAATACTGGGAGTATAGTATAAAACATTCCATCACTGCAGAAAGTTTTACTGGACAGCACTGTTCTAATGAATATCTTGTTGAGTATTTGTAATTCAATTCTCAATTCTTTTTTATACAGATTTTAATTCTCTAATGAAATTCTCTACTCTCATCTCTTATTTGTCTTTTCCTCTATATTCTTTAACATAATCCTCATAGTTATAAATTCTTTGCCATCACCAATATTTAAATAGTCTGTAGTCTATTTCCATTGTATGTTTCTTCTCTTGATTATTAATAGTGTTCTCTTGTATCTTTGCATGTCTTGTCATTTTTGAGTGTGCTGAACATTGCATATAAATGAACTCTAAAGGTTCCAGATCATTTTATCTTTCACTAGAAAGGTAGATATCTATTATGCATATATGGTAAAGGCCTGCTGCCCTCAATCTAGTTAGGGCTTAAGCTAGGTCAGCAATGAGTTGCAGCTCTAGAAATAATCATCTGCTGCTGATTTGCTTCTGTTCCTCAGGCATGCCCCCACCCCCAGGTTTCTGTTTGCCAGCTGGTAGATATCCTGCTCTTAAATTCTGAATGACTAGGGGTGTTTCAGCTCTTACCATCAGAGGTTCCCAGCCCAACTCTCCAGCCTCCTGTTCTATGTGGCCTCAAATGTGGTAAATATCCTGGGGGGAGACTGGCCAAATGTTTGAGACAGGCCCTTTCCCACAATAAATCTTTGCTTCTTTAGTACCATGAGACCATAGGAGAATTCACTCTGCCTTTTAGAAGATTTTAGTCAAGTTTGCCAGCTTCCTGCACAACTCCTGAACCTAGAAAATGCCATTTGGGAAAGGTCCCTCATGTTTCCTATTTGCCACTGCAGTTCCACATAATCTTTAAACATTTTGCTGCTGCTTCAAGATGTTCTTGCCAACATGTCAATATAGCTTAAATGTTTTTCATCAGTACATTTTTCCATTATTTTAATTTAACCTTTCTATATGTGGTGGTTTGAAGCTGTATGTACCCCAGAAAAACATGCTCTTAAGTATAATCCATTCCATGGGTATAAACCTATTAATAAGTATTATTAAGGAGGGTTAGACTGCATGTTGACTTAGCCAATGTTAATTATGGTAGGGATCACTCTTTAGCTACCCAACATACATATACATACACATCTTTCTCCTACTTGAGTAACCAAACAACAATTTCAACAAAAAATGTCTTCACCTAATATAATGCCACAATCCATCCTCCCAATGAAAATATGATGGACTCTGTCCAGAAGGGGAGACCCAAAACTCATCAGTTACTCCATTCATCTCTGGGTTGTGTTCTTTCCTCTTCTCGTTCAGTCACAATCCTGCCTTGCTATTTTGATATCTATTGGATATATTATACCACTCACTATCATCATTTTGGCCAAATAAAACAGTAGGTGAATGGGAGATGGAAAACACACACATATACATTCTTTTCTGCAACTGGTCACCATGATTAGTCATCCTGAAAATTAAATATATTTGTATATAATTCACTGTTTTCTTTAGATACAGGTTGCTAATAGCCATTCCCTAAATTCAGCACTGAAAACCTCTGACTCACTATCAGTTTGTCTAGTAGTATTTAGAACATTGAGCATGTTATACCCCTTGATTTTAGTGCATCTAATCAGAGTGCTATAAGCTATACATGTCTATATATGAGCTGCAACTGAAAAAAGATGTCATTAGTAAGTAATTCTTTAGTGTGATTTCTTAGATCATTCATCTCAAATGGGAAAATCCTTCCTGACTGCTGTCCCAAAAAACAGAGGTCTTCAGTTCTATCATATGCTTCTCCCCCTGCACAGTCCATGGTTCTGTTCATGGAGGGAGAAGACAATATTAGGATTGAAACCAATTCCTCAATCTCTTATTCCACCTCTCAGTAGTGAAGAGTCTTCAACACTAAAACTACTTAAGACTCCTGCATGATTCCTAGACAGAGAGGATAGATTGTGGGAGCAAATTGGAATGGGACTTTGTGAAGGGTGTGGAGTTGCCAAATAACATCTGCCTTTATATCGATGTGTCTGTACATGTGTGTGTTAGAGCCAGGAGGAGACTTCCCATTCCAAGGAATTCAGCTTCTGCTGTGGGAGACACCTAAGGAGGATTTTTGGTAGAGTTTCCCAAGTTTTTATGTTTCCCTATCTCTTCCCCTTGCAAGTTCTTTTCTTGGCCACATCAGCCATACCCTCAGTTAGGTCTTACCTGGAGGATATAACCCATGCGGCTTTCTAGGAAAATGTGATTCTTTGGGCATGCTTCTTTTCCTGGCCCTCTTTTTCTACTCTCTTAAACTGGAAAACTTTGATCTTTTAAGTCATAGCTTTCCCGCAGAAACATAGCTTTGATAGCTACACAGAAAACTGCAAAGCATTATTGAGAGAAATTAAAAAATACTTAAAATAAAATAAATGGAAGGATGCACCATGATTATTATACCTGCAAAATTTGATATTGTGAAGCTATCATTTGTCCAAATTAATTTATAGATTCAGTGCAATCTCAATCAATATCAGCAAGTTGTTTTACAGAAATTGGCAAGCTCATTCTAAAATTTCTATGGAACTTCAAAGGGCTAATCTTGAAGAAAAACAAAGTTGACTTGTAGGTACAGTGCTGTTTTCTTCCATACATTCCCCAATGTCTTGTTTTTTCTCTGAAGCTACTAAGCTTCAAAGAAGCTTTAAGTTACAGAAAAGTCACATAGAAAATATAGGAGATTCCCATATACCTAATGCCCTCCCCCTTTTCCACTCTTCTTTATTAATAATATTTTACATGTGGATGGTACATTCTTTTCAATTAATGAACAAATATTGAAGCATTGCTACTAACCATGGTCAATGGTTTACATTATGGTTTACATTTTGGACCATACATTTTTATAGGTTTTGACAAAATTTAAAATGTCCTGTATCCATATTGCAAGATCATGCAGAACAATTTTAATGCCCTAAAAATGTTCTGTGTTCCATCTTTTTTTATTTTTTATTTTTTAACAGGATATTTAGATTACATAAATGTTACATAAAAAATATAGGGGATTCCCACATGCCCTGCTCCCCACACCACCCGCATTTACCCACATTAACAACATTCTTTATTAGTGTGGTACATTCATTGCAATTGATGAACACATTGCCACTAAGCATGGATTATAGTTTGTATTGTAGTTTACACTCTTTCCCACACACTTCTGTAGGTTATGGCAGGGTATATAATGGCCTGTATCTGTCATTTCAATGTCATTCAGGACAATTCCAAGTCCCAAAAATTCCCTGTATTACACCTGTTTTTCCTCTCCCTGCCCTTAGAACCTCCAGTGTCCACTGCCTCCACGTCAAAAATATAATTTCTTCCATTGCTAGAATCACAATATGTCTATAGTAGAATACCAATAAGTCTACTCTAGTATATAGTTCATTCTCCAATCCTGAGGATTCTGGAATGGTGATGACCACTCCACCTCTAATTGAGGGGGATTCAGTCCCATTCGGCCAATGGATGAGACTCTCTTGCTTGCAGTTGTAGACTCTCTCATTTCCTTGGTATGGTGGTTATTCATCCTCACCTCCTTGTTAGTTGTCCTGGGTGAGTCCAATGAACTGGAGAGTAGGTGTAGCAACTCCATTGAGGCCCAGAGTCCAGCTTGAACATGGAAATACCAAAGATTTAAGTCTCTTGGATGTACACCTACCAACTCCAGCACTAACTATAGGTTCAAATACAAAGGACCGAAGAGCCATGTGTAGGAAAACCACAACTAAGTACAATTCTGTCACACTGGGGAGCACAAACCCCAAAGTAGGCCCCCCTGGCAAAGCACCAAACTCCTGAACTATCTGCCCTGATCATAGTGCCTGGGTGTCTCCAGAGCCCTCAGGAGCCCTGCTATTTGCGGTAGTTTCTACTTTGGCAGATCCTGCTGAGATGTCCATAAGCGTAACCTCTGTAATGATCTCCCGACTCACTTTAAAATCTCTTAGCCACATAAAATCATTTGTCTTTACCTTTCCCCTCTTTTGGTCAAAGTCTTTTTCCAGTTGTATTTCTAGTTGGTGCTTGGTAGTAATCCCTCAGTGCCAGGGAGGCTCATCCCTTGGAGTCATGCCCCATGCTGGGGGGCAGTTATTGCATTTATATGTTGAGTACAGCTTAGAGAGAGGACACATTTGAACAACAAGGAGGCTCTCAAAGATAATGCTTAGGCACCCTATAATACTATGCTAAGTTTCAATTTCAAGAGTAAGGGTTCATAAGCACAGTCATCAATATTAAGGGCCCATCAATGGACCATCCTCCTTCACTAGCCATTGCCTCTCTACTTGGGGGATTCTTGCTGTTCCATCAGAGAAGGTGGCAGAGCTCCCCAGGATGGGAATTCAATATTCTTTCAGTTGTATGTGAATCTCCACCCACTGTGACAATGCCTTGTGAATATGTGAACACAGTTATATGCTTTAAATGTATACCCAGGTGAATCTCCTCCCATGTATCCTCCATCACTGACACATCACACAAATTGTTGCCCTCTGCCACAGTTATAACTCTTCTGTGATCCAAAACTTCTTCAAAAATGAGGGCAATAAAATAGCTTAATACAATTAACAAGAAAATGAAATAATAATGATATTTTTAAAAATAGGAAATAAAATACAAAAATAAATAAATAAATAGCCCCTTCTCAATTAGAAATGGAGTGGACATCACCATGCCCAAATCCTCAAGATTGGGGAATGAGCAATGGACTAAAGTAGACTTATTATTATCTATTATAGACTCATTATTATTCTAGCAATGGAAGAACTTTTGTCATTGATATAAAGGCAGTGGCCACCAGAGGTTCTGAGGAGAGGGTGAGAGAAGAATAGGTGTAATATGGGAACATTTCAGGACATTGAAATTGTCCTGCATGACATTGCAATGACAGATACAGGCCATTATATATTTTTTCATAACCTATAAAATTGTGTGGGACAGAGTGTAAACTATAATGTAAATTGTAGTCCACAGTTAGTAGCAATGCTTCAATATGGGTTTATCAATTGTAACAAATGTACCACACTAATGAAGGATGCTGTTAATGTGGGAGAGTGTGTGTGGGGGTGGGGCATATGGGAATCCTCTGTATTTTTTATGTAATATTTATATAATCTAAAGTTTATTTTTTAAAGAATAAACTTATTAAAAAAACTTGAGAATTTATAGAATATTAAGGTTTATTGCATTAATGCTTAATTGGTACAATTTCTGCTTGGGGTAATGATAAAGTTTTGATAATGGATGATGGTGATGGTAGCACAACATTTTGAATGTAAATAACATCACTGAATTGTATATTGAAAATGATTAAAATGGGAAATTTTAAGTTGTATGTGTTACCAGAGAAAAATTTCTAAAAATAACCCTTTGAACTGTACAACACAAAGAATGAACCTAGGGACTATAGTTAATAAATATAATTATAACAAAATTGGTTCATCAATTATAGCTAAGGTGCCACACTAAAGCAAAATGTTAATAATAGAGAAATTGGGAGCAGGAAGTACATAGGAACTCTGTACTTTCTGATGATTTTCCTGTAAAACTACAGCTGCTCTAATAATAAATAAATAAATAAATAAATAAATAATAAATAAATAAATAATAAATAAATTTATTTTAAGACCCCAGTAATGTGAAATTTGTATAAGGATTTAAAAAATATAAGCCAAAGCACAGAATAAAGTCCAGAAATAGACCCATTATGAATATCTGACCTATAACAAAAGTAGTACTTAAGATCAATGATAAAAGGATGGTATTTTCAATTATCAATGCTGGGTAATTAAATTTCCATAAAGAAAGTAATGAATCTTGACCCCTACATAATACTAAATGCAAAAAAGTCAATTCTAATTGGATATTAGACATAACTGTGAAAGGTAAAAGAGTTAGGCAATTAGAAGGTATTATAGAAGAAAAATGTCATGATCTTGAGTAGAGAGAGATTTCTTAAACAGGATGCAAAATGAACTAACCATAAGGGAAACAATTTATAACTCAAAGCACATTACAATGATGAATTTCTGTATATTAAAAGTATTATTGAAAAGGTTTTTAAAATTTTTTCTTTATTTTTAAAGGAGCTTTAGATTACATAAATGTTGCATCAAAAATATAGGGGATTCCCATATACCCTACTTCTTCCCCTTCCCACACTTTCCTCCATTAACATTATCTTTCATTAATGTGGTACATTTCTTACAATTGATGAACACATATTGAAGCATTGCTACTAAGCATGGTCCATAGTTTGCATTATGTTTTACACTTTGCACTATACAATTTTATAGGTTTTAACAAAAATGTATAATGGCTTGTATCTGTCATTGCAATATAATGCAGAATGATTCCAATATCTCAAAAATGCCATGTTACACCTATTCTTCCCCTTCCCTCTCCTCAGAACCTCTGGTGACCACTGTCTTTATATTACTGTTACAAGTTCTTTCATCATTAAAATAATAATGTCTACTTTCGTCTATAGTTGTACTCCCCCCTTATGTTTGTTTGCTCCTCTATCTTGATGATTTCGGGATGGTGATGCTCACTCTGCTTTTGATTGAGAGGGGACTTAGATCCCATGGGGTGGATGGATGGAACTGTCTTGCTTGCAATTGCAGATACTCTCTGATTCTTGGAATGGGCATTGTCCACCATTAACTTTTTTGTTAGTTGTCCTGGTGAGTCTGATGAACTGGAGAGTGGGTGCTGGCAGCAGCTCTGCTGAGATTCAGGGCTAACCCAGAATATAAATAGCTTGAAGATTAAGTCTTTGGGACATATATTTAATTGGTATAGTGCTAATTATAGGTTCAAATAAATGGGGCAGAAGAACCATGTGTATGAAAATTATAAATGAATCCAACTCTGATACATTGAGGTGATGGGTTAACATATATTCCAAGGTAAGGCCCACTGATTGGGTGCCAATTTTCAGGGCCTGCCTACCTTTCCTAGAGGGTATAGATGTCTTTAGAGTGCCCAGGAGTACACCGACTTGAGGCACTGTTTACTATGGCAGACAGTAATATTCTCCTGAGATGTGCATATTCGTAACCTCTGGAATGACCTCCCAACTCACTTTGAAATCTCTTAGCCATAAAAGCTCATTTGCATTAAGTATTTCCCCTTTTTGATCTAGATTTTCCTCCAAATGCATCATTAGTTGGCATTTGGTATTAATCCCTTGGTGCCAGGGAGGCTTATCCAGGGAGTCATGTCCCACATCAGAAGAGGAATGCAGCAAATGCTCAGTTTGGCTTAGAGAAAGGCCACATTTAAGCAATAAGGAGGCCCTTGGAGGTAACTTTTAGGCAATATATAATACTAGACTAAGTTTCAATTTCACAAGAACAAGGTTCATAAGTACAAGCATCAATATCAAGGGCCTGGTGCGTTGGTCCACTCTCCTTTGCTCGACACTGCCCATGTACTCCAGAGATTCTTGCCACTCTATGAAAGAAAGTAGCAGGACTTGCCAGGATGGGAATTCAATATTCCATTGGTTATTCTGTGGGTCTCCACCCACTGAGACAACATGACCACATGAACACACTCACACTCCATAGAGGCATGCCCAAGGCACACCAACACACACACATGCCCCCACACTCATACCCCGAATGAGTGATCCTCCCCTACTACAGCTGCAACCCCTCTGTAACCCAAAACCTCCACAATAACAAAACCAACAAAAATAATAATAATTTTTTTTAAAGTAAACAAAAAATAAAAAAAAAGAAAAAGAATTAAAAAAAATTTTTTTGGCATTGTGCCTTTCATCACAGTAAGATGTTATCTTTTATGTACATTGACAATTTCTTCTGTATATTCCCCAAGTGTCATTTTATTTTAAAAAAACTTTACTTTCCAGGAAGCTTTAGGTTACAGAAAAATCATATGGAAAATACAGGGGATTCCCATACACCCCATACTCTCCCCTCCCCCACATCCTCCCCTATGAATAACATGGTACATTTATTACAATCGATAAACAAATAGCAAAGCATTTCTACTAACCATGGTCAGTGGTTTACATTATGGTTTACCTTTTGCACTGTATACTTTTACAGGTTCTGACAAAATGTATATTGGCCTGTATCCATCATTGCAAGATCACAAAGAACAACTCCAATGTCCCAAAGATGCCCCACATCCCACCCATTCTTCCCTCTCCCTCCCTTCGGCACCTATGGCAACCACTAAGTTTCAGTTTTTGAAGCATAAGCTTCATAGTCACATGCATTAATATTGAGGGCTTGACATACTGATCTGTTTTCTTTTATTGAGCACTGCCTATGTACTCAAGATGTTCTTGCCCCTCTATTTGAGAATCTCTCCAAGATTGGACTTTAATATATTCTTGTTTACAGTGTGGGTCTCCACCCAGTGAGAAAATACCCTATGCCAAGACGAACACACTCATATTCCATAGCAGTATGCTCCAGGTCCACATTTTCCCACATATCCTCATACCACCAACACCCTGCACCAGTGACCCTCCCTTGCCATATTTGCCAAAAAAAGCATTCCCACCATTGTAGTTTCAACCACAGACCTACAAATCCCCAGAGTTCACCCGTTCTTTCCCCCAGTCTTCCCCTCAGTTCCATGGATAGTCCATCCCAACCCCCTCACCCTGATCACCCTCACATTCCAGCACTGTCGGTCCCACTCATGTCCCTGCACCAACATCACCCTCCTTCACTACCAAACCACCCTTTTCCACCTAATCATGGGTTTTGCACATATTGAGCATCAGCTCACCCTACTTTACTCCCTTCCTGTCACCTGTTAACCTATCTTCCAGACTCTAGCTCTGTGAGTCTGCTCAATAGGCTTAGGTCATATCAGTGAGGTCATGTAATATTTATCCTTTAGTGATTAGCTTACTTCACTATTGAAAAGGTTTTTTAAAAGACAAGACTTTGAATGGGATTTTTCCTTTTGGAGTAATAAAAACACTCTAAAATTGACTGAGGTGATGACAGCACAACTGTCATGAAAATGAGAGCCACTGAGTGTACACTTTGAATCAATTATACAAAACATGGGGCTATATAAGACAGGGAATCCAGTGGTGGAATATGGACTGTGGCTAACAGGACAAATGAGAACTTTCTCTTATGAACTATAACAAATGCATAATACTAATACAGGGTATTAATAATCAGTGGATTGGGGGGAAATACATCAAATGTAAGATATTGGCTATAGTTAGTAGTAATATTTTGATGATGCTCTTTCATAGTTTGTAACAAATGTTTCACAACAATGCAAGGTGTTGGTGGTGGAGTGATGTATGGGAGCCCTGTATGATGATATGCTGTTTGTTTTGTAAGTTCACAACTTTTACTATACACTTATAGTTTATGTATGCTTATGTATGAATGATGTGCTTCAATAAAATTTTACTTTAAAAAAAAAAGCAAGACTTTGAGTTGGAAAAGATATTTGCCATCTATCAATTATTATCAATTGATTGCCTCTCTGCTCCAAATTCCCCCTTTGTCATCTGCTCTGTAAAATAGATTTCCTTTGTTAGAGGGCTTTGTCAGCAAAGGGTGCCGGAAATACATTGCATGAGGAAGGAGATTTTCCTTCCTGGTTCTGATGTACTCCTGCAGCACAGACAGTTTCTTTAGTACCCAACTCTGCACCTGAACAGGAAGAAGTATAGGATGACTGACTCCCAATGAGCGTGGTAAGTTGATCACTGCAGAAATCTTGCCAGCGACCAAAAGCAAGAAAAGAACCAGCAGTCTGAGAGTAGAAGACAAGAGCAACATGACAAAGGGCTAAGATATTAGTCCAAGTTAATCCATCTGCACAAGGAAAGGGCACTACACCTAGAGGAAAACACATCATATGCTGTGGAGCAAAGTGCCTGTAAGCCACTAAGAAACATTGTCAAATGATGATGATCCATAAAATAAGAATTACAAAATGCTTAAAAAACAGTCAACAAATGGGAAAAGAACAGTCTAAAAATGACTTTAAAATAATTTATATAAATCTTTCAAAGTATAAGGTAGAAATAGCATCCATGAATAAGCAAAGGAGTTATGGAACAAGTATGGGCAGTTGTGACACAAGAACAGGTTTATAAAACCAATTATGGAAATTGAAATAAATAAAAATGTAAAAGCAAAAAAAAAAAAAAAGATTAAGTAAATAATAGTCTGGCTAGAGCTGAAGAAAAAATTAGCAATTTGAAAAATATAAATGAGTAAATATTTGAAGAAATAGAGACATAAAGGAAAATATGTTAAATGAAATTAAACTGTAAGGAGGACAGGTCAAGAAATCCATATATATATGATAGAAAATGCAATTAAAGCAAAAGAGAGAGAACAAGATTCTAAGAGAGGCTGGCTTAGAATTTTCCAGAACTGAGAAAATATATCATTCTTTAGATTTAAAAATCCTACAAATAGATGATTGGAAATTTTTTTATTGAAAATTCACATCTAGAAAAATAATGTAAACATTCTTTAGATTTAAAAATCCTACAAATAGATGATTGGAAAATTTTTATTAAAAATTCACATCTAGAAAAATAATGTAAACTGTAGAACATCAAGGATAAAAAGAAAATCTTAAAAGCCAACATTCATTTCATTATCATATTCAATAAATACTTTCTGAATGACCATTTTGTGCCAGGAACCACTGTTAAAAGCTTGGGATACTGTGAACAAAAGTGACAAGAATTTTTGCACCCCCGCCTCCCGCACCCAGGCCCTGCATAAGAGTGTCTGGGGAAACGAATGTGGCTCAAGTAATTGGGCTCCCATATACCATATAGGAGGCTCAGGGTTTGATTCCCAGGGCCTCCTGGTGAAGGTAAGCTGGCTTGTGCAGAGAGCTGGTCCACGCAGAGTGCTGGCCCATGCATAGAGCTGATGCAGCAAGATGATGCAACAAAAAGAGACACAGAGAAGAAACAAGAAGAGACAGCAGACCAGGGAGCTGAGGTGGCACAAGAGATTGAGTGCCTCTCTGGAAGGTTCCAGGATCAGTTCCTGGTGCTGCCTAAAGAGAAGACAAGCAGACATAGAGAAACACACAGAGAGCAGACAGCAAGCACAAAACAATGTGGGATGGGGAATAAATAGATAAATAATTCTGTAAAAAAAAGTGTATCTGAACCACCCTTTGCTAAGGAAATTGGTCATATGACACATGGATCCAGTCAGCCATCTCAGAGGAAGTCAACATTGGAAATACATTTGTCCAGGAAGGTTCTGTGGAAGATCCTTTTGTCTGATAGCTTGTATCCTCTTGAACTACATGCAAAACCAACAAGGTTTTTGAGAATTTTGTATGAGCAGAAGCACTGCTAACTCAGACTGAAAGGGACAGAGATGGGACAAAATGGAAGAAAATGACTTCAAGGGAAGAACCATGGAAGTAGAGGTTTGGGCCGAAGACATCTCTTTGAACCGAGAGAGGGGCTTCAATCCTGGTGACTTGAAAAGGGGGAGCCCAGCCCAAGAGAGGGCCTCAATGTTTGCCTAGAGTATGGCTGCCACTCTGATGTTTGAAAAAAGTGAGACCTATGCCCTGGTGTGGGAAGAGCATGGCTGCTGCCCCAAGCTTGGAAAAGGTGGGGCTGCAGCTCTAGCAGTCCCAGAGCTCTAGCAGGCCCAGAGGACAAAGTATCATCCACAGACGACTCTCAGACTTTGGAATCTAAGAGTTTGCCCTGCAAGGTTTTGTTTTGTTTTGTTGTTTTGTTATTGTTTTCTTTTTCAATATTAACACGTATTTATTAGGTGCCTACTCTGAGCCATTCACTTTGCCAGTCCACATCAGAATCAACATAGTTTTTAAGAGAAACAAAACTGCTGACAAACACGTGATGCTTAGTATTAAGACATTAAAAAATTTAAATGAGGTATTACAGTAAGGGAAATATCACAGCCTTAGGCCATTCAGTCCAGAAGCACATGCCTACATACTGTAACAGTTCTGGAGACTGTGTTGTCTCACATTCCAGAGCAAACTTGCTACTTAAGATGACCCTGGGTCACCAGGAAGAGGTTAGTTGTGTTCAGCAAGTCTGTTTGATCTAACACTTCAAGGAAATATATAACACAGTTTTTAAAGTTTCCCACCAAAACGGCTTTAAAATTTTTAATGGCATGTTTCATTATTATGAACAATTAATTTATGTGGACCATAAATTACACCTCCAAATGAAATGAGCCACCAACAAATTAAGGCCAAGATGGCACCGTTGTTGCTGTTGTTGTCAGTGATCTTAAGACCATAAAGGGAATATCATTTTCTCTTTGCATTTTGATGTTGCAAAGAAGTAAATTAAAAATAAATATTCTGATTAGTCCACTTCAATTAGATGCCAGACACTTAGGACTGGCCCATTACCTCCCCTGTAATGTCTGACGAACTTTAGCAGCTAAGGATGGTTTATTGGAAAGTTAGTTGAATTCTCTACCTTTAAATTCAACAGAGATGTATTTTCTAAACCCAGATCTAAAAATTCCTCTGGGAATTCGGCTTTCATCTCAATTGGCCACAAATTGACATCTCTCTCTGGATGTCAAAAACAGTGAAGTGATGCTTTGTTTATGGAGCAGATTTGCAGTAGCATTGACTGCCATGATTAAGAGGCTCATCACAGACTTTTCTCTTCCTAGGCACAATCAACAGATATCCACCAATAAACTTCAAAACAAAATATAATAGACTCAGTTCTTCAGATCCGAAGCAGCCCCCATGACAGTTGCAAAGATATTATCGGCTTGGTAGTACTTGGTGAATGAATGTGCCCCTTATTTTCCTTCTCTACCTCTTCCATATTTTCCTCCTTTTCCTTTTCTTTCTCTTCCTCCATCCTTTTTGGACAAGATTTCTTGCTGAGTGATATTAAAATATAACTTGAGATAACATGATCCAATAAAAAATGACCAGGTTTATCTGAAAAACAAACAAATATAATTTTTTAAAAATGGAAAAACACTCAAAGGGACACCCTAGTGGCCATGAGCATACCAAATGACCAGATCTTGGTTTCTAAATACCATTCTCCACTAAAAGGAACCAGCACTTCTTGGAAAATAGCACATTCTAGATTGCATCACATTGTGAGCTTGTTAACTTGTCTTGTGCCAGAAAGCAAGAAAGTAGTCAAAAACTATTAATGCCATGTCAAAAAGGACAAAGACGCTATCTTAAAAGATAACCACTGTACTAATTTGGGGTATTTTGAGCATCAGAAAGAATAATGATGATAATGGATTATAACATATGAACTTTTAAGTCTATTTGAATACCCCTCCCCCTCCAAAAATAGGGGAAGATAGGAAAAGTTCTTCCTTAGGGAAGAATGTCATCTAATAAACATAGAAGGAATCGGAGGATTATAAAATCACCAATTTGTAATCCCCATTGTAATAACTGAGTCAGACAAGGATCATTAAGGGATGCTAAAATTAGCGGGTGAAAGGTGGTTGGGGAACAGGCTTATATACACATACTCAAAGACCCACTCACTTATTAGTTACAAAAAGGAAAATGTGTCTATATGGTGCTATCTGGCAGTATCCACTTTAAAGATCTCATATTATATGCCTCATCACCTATGTGAGGTTCTTGCTGGAAATGTTTTTTTTTTTTTTAACAAATCTATTTTATTGACACATTAATAAAGTATACAATTTATCCAAAGTGTGCAATCAGTGGTATTTGGTATAATCACATAGTTGTGCATTTATCACTTCAATCATTATTAAAGCATTTTCATTATTTCAATAACAATAATAATAATAAACAAAAACAGACAAAGAAACAAGAAAATTCATCACCTCTCAAGCTCTCTGTTTTCCCTGCTGTCCATAGCTGTTATTTCTGGCTATTCTTGCACAGTTATTTATTTGTTTATTAGGCAGTTTTATTGAGTTATATTCACATACCATATGAGCTATACAAAGTGTATAATCATTGGGTATTTTTTCAGCTGTTAAAAAGTCCTTTATTATAAAATTGTAAAATAAATAGAAAATAGATTGAAAGGAATTACAAATTTTAAACAAGAGTGCAAGGCCAGGTTAGATTTAATGTATCAATTATAAAAAATAGATAGCATAGCAACAAACATTTGTAAATATAAATAATAATTCAAGTATAATAGAAATTAAATATAACATAATTCTAATTTTTATATTACAGCTTTAACTATTAGACATGATAATTTCTAAGAATGAAATAAATTATTGGTTTAGTTATTTAATTTCCATTTAGGCCATAATCTTTCTAGATAATCAAATTCCTATTTGGGAATTCTTCACGTCTTATTGGAATGAATTACAGCAGATAACCATTTGCCATCTCATAATTTTATGAGGCAGAAAAACTCAAAATCTTGTTCAGCAGTAGTCATGCTAAATCATTATTGATCCAGATAGATTATTTTAATTAAAGAGTATGAATAAGAAAGGGTTAAAGAAAAATGAAGTATGTAAAAATATATCTCTTCTCCAGCCCTCCTCAATTAAAAGCAGGTGTTTATTTTGTATTAAGAAAATTAGAGAATACTGGTCATAGGAACAATTTGCCAGCTGCACTGAGAAATTATTGTTCATATACTATAATTTTGTTATTTTATATTTATCTGGTCTACTCCAGCTCTTTTTTGGTTAATATTTGCATGGAATACCTTTTTCCAACCTTTCACTTTTAACCTGTTTTTGTCCTTACATCTGAGATGGGTCTTTTGTAGACAACATATAGACAGCTCACATTTTTCAATCCATTTTATCAGCTTATGTCTTTTGATTGGGGAGTTCAATCCATTACCATTCAGTGTTATTACTGTAAAGGCATTACTTATTTCATCCATTTTGTCCTTTGGCTCTCTGTTGTCATTTTGTTCTATTGTCTGTTTTCTTATCCTTTAGTTTACCCTTCCTAATAATCTTCATTTCTAAACTCTTCTCCAAATCTCTCACCCTTGTTTTTTCCTTTCAGTCTGCAGCATCCCCTTTAGTATCTCTTGCAAATCTGATCTTTTCATAACATATTCTATCAGTTTTTGTTTATCTGTGACGACTTTGAACTCACCCTCATTTTTGAAGGACAGCTTTGCCACACACAGAATTCTTGTCTGGCAAGAATTCTGTCTTCCCCTTCTGGGACACTGATAATATGTATGTTTTTGCATTTTGCATCGTCATTCAATTCCCTGAGACCCTGTTCCATTTTTTCCATTCTCTTCTCTTTCTGTTGTCCTGTCTTTTCCAGTTCAGATGTTCCATCTTCAAAATCACTAATTCTGTCTTCAAGCAATTCAAATCTGCTCTTATGTGCCTCTAATGTATTTTAAATTTTTTATTTTATTTATTCTCCACTCCCCCCCTCATTGTTTTGTGCTTGTTGTCTGCTCTCTGTGTCCATTTGCTGTGTGCTCTCTGTGTCTGCTCATCTTCTTTTTAGGAGGCACTGGGAACCAAACCTGGGACCTCCCATGTGGGAAAGAGGCACTCAATTGCTTGAGTTACTTCCCCTCCCTTCTTTGTTGTGTCTCTCATTGTGTTTCCTCTTTGTGTCATCTTGTTGCATCATCTTGTTGCATCAGCTTGCTGCACCAACCCATCGTGCCAGCTTGATGTCTTGCTCGTCTTCACCAGGAGGCACCAGGAACTGAACTAGGGACCTCCCATATGGTAGGAAGGAGTTCAATTGATTAAGCCACATGTGCTTCCCTCTAATGTATTTTTAATCTCATCAAATATGTTTTTCATTCCCATAATGTCTGTTACTTTTCTTTGCAGACTTTCAAATTGTTCTTTATGCTCACTCAGTGTCTTCTTAATATCCTTTACCTCCTTAGTCATATTTTCTTTCAATTCTTTACGTTGATCTGTAGAGTTGTGTGATTATCATTGATTAATTGTCTTAAATCCTGAATCTCTTCAGGATATTTGGTTTGTTCTTTTGGCTGGGCCTTCTTTTCCTGTTTCCTAGTAAGGCTTGTAATTTTTTGCTGATGTCTAGGCATCTGATATGTTGGTAAATTTACTCTAATAGTCCATTTCTCTCTCTTACTTTTTTTTTTTTTCACAGCTCTTCTTTGATATTTGGTTCAACTTATTCTAAGTCTTTAACATTGCCCAGGTTAAGTTATCAAAATCAGGCCAGGGACTCACTGATGGTTGCATATTTTCTCCCAGAAGTTTGGGTAAAGAGAGCCCTAAAAGTGTTTTTTCTCCACGCAATTTCCATTTCAATCTTCACTTTCCTGTGTTTTGGTATGGCTAGAGCTGAGATTCAAAGTGGGCTCTGCTGGCTGAATTCACTGAAAAGAATCCCCCTGACTCACCCTTCCTTTTTCCTTGTAACAGGTGACAGGGAGGAAGACATCTGTTCCCCTCTCAGTTGGCTGTGGTAAGTCATGCTTTATAACCAGGCTCCATATTTTGGCAGTGGGGGTTGGGAGCCCCTCCCGGACCCCTGTGTTTGTTGTTTCAGGTCCTTTGTCTCTCTGTCCCTCACCCTCACGGGAGTTGTGTAGCATGTCCTGGTCTGCAGACCCCCAAAGCAGGTCCCCGAACAGCTTTCGGCCCTTTCTCCATTGTTTCTGTGGGAGAGTTGAGGCCTGCCTGCCTACTCCAATGCCATCTTCCCAGAACTCCTCTGTTACCTTTTTTGGGGGAAGTGAAGCCTCCAAGTCTTTAAGGGAGGGATCTCCAATTAAAATGTCTATAGTACCAGGCATCTATCATAAATTATAGAAGCAGGTAAAGGGACATATATACACATTTGTAGGCACATGGCTACATGCCCATGTTGACATAGCATAATTTACAAAGCAGTTATCTATTGCTACATAACAAACCTTCCCAATCCCTCCAAAACTTAAAAACAAGATAGCCGTTTATTTATTTCATGTTTTTACATTGGCACTTTGGACTGGGTTCAATAGGTGGTTCTTAGGGTCCGGGGTCATCTAGGTTGATCTTGGCTGGAATGGCTCATGCATTTTCAGTTAGGTTGGACTGGCTGGATTTTCACACACTTAGCTGGGTGTCTGGGCTGACTGAGGCCTCTTTCCATGTGATCTCTTATTCTTCAACTGGGCTATACAGGTTTGTTCACATGGTCAAGGTCACATTGTTAGAGAGCAAGAGAGAAATATCCAATAGGAAATTTATAATTTCTCTGTTTGAATCATATTTGCTATTGTTCCATTGGCCAAAATAATTCAAATGGCCAAGTCCACAATTAGTGTAGGTAATTATCCAAGTGGATACAGGGAGGCATAAAGAAATTAGAGGCTATTATTGCGATGATCTACCACACAAACTCATTGTTCCAATATTCAAGAGAAGTTAAAAGACATATGTGTGTGTGCACATGCATGCTGCATTTAATAGTATATCTGTTGACTTTAAGGTATTGGCTAAAGTGTCTGTAGTTGGATGTGGCCTATAGACATCAGTTGTGATGCCTGCACTGGGGCTGCTTTGATGGGCCAATTGTATCAAATGCTGCCATGTTTATATTAAAGTCTAAAGGGAGAGAGACGGGTTGACATTTCATTCTGGACAAAGGGTTATCTTATGTTTCTTCTCCTACTTGCTGTGCAAACCCTATCTTCATCTCCTAAAATGTTGATGACTAGATATTTAATTAGTCATTCTTAGAGTATAGTTAAGGTACAGATTTATGGCCTTACCATAACCCCAGTATGTCAATAAATATTTCTGACAAATCTTAATTATTTGTTCTGTCTTATTTTCTGCATGCACCTTACTCAAGGGTAATGCATACCTCACAGTTTGAACACCAGTAATATCAAATTTCTAAGTTTTCTTGGAGCTTATTTCTTAGCTTTAAACTGATTGGGACTTCTAACTTTATCACCTACCCTAAAACATAGATCAATGGACAGTCAAGATTCTTGCCCATATTGACCATGGTTCTTAGTTCCAGATAATAGAATATAAAGCTAGTTTAAGAAGAAGGAGATTTATTAAAGGATATTAGAATTTCTAGGAGGACCAGGGAACCAGGATGGGATGCTGTACAGATAAAAACAGCATTTTTGGGAGATATGGATGACTCATTCTGTTAGGCCATACTGTTAAGAGCCTGAGATTTTACCCTACTTGCAAACTAACAAGTTAGCTTTCACAGTAAGTGTGTGTGTACACTGACATAAAACACAAAAATTGTAGGTCAGGGACAAGGCACTTTATGAATAACAGTAAAAGCTGGAGCAATATTTTGTGTCAGTTTCACAAGCTATAATCCCACAGGGAAATGTGAGAGCCAGATTGTGCTTGCACATGCAGAGGCTGTATTGAAAGAGAAGAACCCTGAAACTAGAACACTCTGAAATTATATAAAGCTACAGCTGACCTGCCCGCTCTCCCCCACCCCTCCATTGCCCAGAGACAGAGATCTATCTCTAGCTTGCAAAGCTGTTTTTTATTTAAATATTCTTGAAAAGATAGTCCAAGATGTGCAAAAATGCCAAACCCATGGAGAAAACTCTGGAACTTTTCAAGCAGTAACCCAACTTCCATCACTGCCTGCAGCTCAGCATCCATTACGTTGGAGAGTAGATACGAGAATCTCAGTTGCAGCTTCCCCAGAAGACCTGGTCTCCCCCATGTGGTCATCACCTTTATTCCATTTGTCACCTCCTAAGTCTCCTGGGGGTATTTACATTTGCTTGGCAGAATTTAGGTCACATATGAAACCCTCACTGCAGGGAATCTGAGAATTGTAATTTTAGCTTGCCAGCCTATAGTACACGAAGGCATACTAGAGGGGTTTAGATTGCATATTGAATTAGCCAATGTTCATTAATGGTAAGGATCACTCTTTGACTACCCAACATGCATATATATATATATACACACATCCTTCCTCTCATACTTGAGTATACAAACAATAACCATTGTAACAAAAAATATCCTCACCTATATAATGCAACAATCCACCCTCCTAATGAAAATTTGATCATCTCTTCCCAAAAGGAGAAACCCCAAATCTCATCAGTGACTACATTCATTTCTGGATTGTGTTCTTTCCTCCTCTAGTTAGATCACAATTCTGTCTTTGTATTTTGTAACCTATCGGATATATTATACCATCACCCATAGCTACATAAAATTGGAGGTAAAAGGTAAGAGGCAAAAAATACACACACACACTCATTTCTGCAATTGGTCATGGTCATGATGATTAGTTAGTATTCCTTACTTCCTTAATCCCTTCTCCATTCCAAGTGCCTTTTACCTCAGAGAGGACTTCAGCTGGTTGATTCCAATTTTCAGTTATGTGAACTTAGAGAACCACTCTCAGCTGCCAGAACACCGAATGCTGCAATATCTGGTATCGGACTTACATCCACAAATCAAGTCCAATGTAAAATTGTGTTTTTGTGTCAAGGTCTGGTACTCTTAAAAACATTCTCATATGTATAGACTGGTGTATTAGTCGGGCAAATTGTTGCTGATACAAAGTACCAGAAATCTGTTGGCATTTACAAAGGGTATTAATTTGGGGAAGAAGCTTACAGTCACAAAGCCACAAAGAGTAAGTTACTTCCCTCACCAAAGTCTGTTGTCACTGTTGGAGCAAGATGGCTGCCAGTCTCTCCGAGGGTTCAGCCTTCTTCTTCCTCTTAAGGCTCCATGGTCCCAGCTTCTTCTGATCTCAGCTGTAGGCTGGCAATAAGGCTCATCTCTTTCTGGGCTCAGCTGCTCTGCTCTCTCCACAAGGCCAGCTATAAACTCTCAAGTGAATGGCTCAGCTCTCTCCTCTGCCTTGTCATTTTTTGTGTGAGTGTCTACCCATCAATGGGGCCGGGACTCAATGTCCTACTGACATTGCTGAATCAAAGTCCTAATCCTAATTTAATCACATATAAGTGAAACCTCTGGATTTAATACAATCAAAGGGTATCACACACAGAGAAACAAGCCAGTTTACAAACATAATCAATATTTCTTTTTGTAGAGGAATATGAACCCTCATCCTCTGCTGGTGGGACTGCAGTATGATCCAGCCACTGTGGAGGACAGTTTGGCGGTTCCTCAGAAAACTAACAATAGATCTTCCGTATGATCCAGCCATTCCACTGTTGGGTATATACCCAGAAGAACTGAGAGCAACTACACGAACAGATATATGCACACCAATGTTCATAGCGGCGTTGTTCACCATTGCCAAAAGTTGGAATCAGCCCCGGTGCCCATCAACAGACGAGTGGATAAGCAAAATGTGGTACATACATACAATGGAATATTACTCAGCTGTAAGAAGGAACAAAGTGCTAACACATGGAATAACGTGGATGAATCTTGAAGACCTTATGTTGAGTGAAGCAAGCCAGGCACTGAAGGATGAAGAGTATATGACTTCACTGATCTGAACTGAGGAAAGTGAGAAGTCTTTGAGAATCATTGTCTGAAAGATAGGTTAACAAAGGAGAGTAAGAGAAGAGCAGGCTTTGTGCCATCATCCACATGGACATTATATATGGTAAAGGGACAGAGTGTGGTTGCATGTTGGGGGATGGGGCAGATGAGTGGTGGTGTTCCTGGGTTTGGTGCTGCAGCACTGGAGGGTGGGTGGATTAGGAAGGGCAGGTTCAAATTCCCAGGGCATGTAACTGTGAATCTTGACATTCCATGGGTCGGGAGAGGGTGGTATCATGGGCCCTGGGAGGCTGGGGGGAAGGGAACAGTCAAGATCTAATGGGGTTTGGTGGTCATGGGGAAGGTTTTTCATTAACTTACAGTAATGGACACAGGACATGGTTAATATCATCAAAATTACTAAACTGTATCATCTAAATTGTAAACTATACTGTAAATCATTGACAATGTTTAGTTGCTATATTTTCCTATCTGTATAACAGTTATAACAATGCTAACATCCCCCAAAAAAGGGGCGGAGTTAATATGGGGTGGGGAAGGGGGGTTGGTTTGGTATCTGGTAGTCTCCAACAATCCCTGTGTGACTTTGCTGTGACCTAAAACTTCTTTGAAAATTAAATGAAAAATTGGGAGACAATGGAGATTGAGAGGGGGAAGGTGTCATGGCACACCAGACATCTGATAACACAGTGATAAAAGGATGGAAAGAAAAGAAAAGAGAAAGGAAAAAAAAAATATATATATATTCTTTTTTTTTTAAGGCATTTCCTTTGCTTTTTTGCCCATTTTTTTGAATGTCCTAATCTGCTAATTATATTTTGTTTTGTTTTGTTTTTTGTTTGATTATTTGTTTTTTTTCTTCTTCTCTTTTTCTTTTTTCTTTTCCCCTGAGTTTCCTTATCTTTGTCTCTTGCATGTAAGCTTATCCTAGTTGTTTCTTTTTCCTAGTAAGTGTATTTGATTATTTTATGGACTACATGTTCATAGAGGATTTGGATCACAGAAGGGTTACAATGGGTACTGCAGGGGATTATTGGTGGGGGGTGTCTGGGAGGGGGGTTTCATGGGAATTAGTTCATCCGAATATACATGAAAGATATACAAAATCTTTAAAAAAATCAAAAGATGGGGCATGGTTATGATGGGTGGACAATCACACAATAAATGAGGGAATCTGAATTCCTAGCCTGGAGAGCTCTGCCACAGTCTCCAAGAGAGCAGCAATAGTTCTCTGAGTTCAGGGGCAGTGTCTGTCAAAAGAGGATGACCCACTGATGTGTTCCTTTTATTTATGACTACCCTTGTGAGTCTTTGCTCTTGTAACTGAGACTTAGCCTGCAGTTGTGGGGTGCCTAAGGGTTGCCACCTGAGAGCCTCCTTGTTACTCAAATGTGGCCTCTCTCTAAGCCAAACTCAGCATATGATTGCATTACCTTCCCCCCAATGTGGGACATGACTCCTGGGGATGAGCCTCCCTGGCAACGAGGGATTAATACCAAGTGCCAACTGGCAACACAACTGGAAGAAGACCTTGAATTAAAGGGGGAAAAGGTAAAGACAAATGAGTTCAAGTGGCTAAGAGACTTCAAAGAGTGTCGGGAGATCATCCCAGAGGTAACTCTTACGCACACCTCAGTAGGAGCTCATAGAACATCTAAGTGCCTATCACCCCACAGAGAGGGGCCCCTGAGAGCTCTGGAGACAACCAGGTCCTATATAAGGGGGGATAGCCCCAGGGACTGATGCTTTATCAGTGGGCTCTATTTTGGAATCTGTGCTCCTGAGAGTGACAGAATTGGACTCAAATAAGTCCTCCCTGCACATCAGTCCCTTCTATTCAAACCTATATGTGATGCTGGAGTTTTTAGGTATACTTCCAGAGACTGGAGCCTCTGGCCTACCTATGTGCCAGGTGTGCATGGAATCTCGGTGGAGCTGCAACTCCTACCCTACAGCTCAATGGACTCATACAAGTCACCTGGCGAGGAGACAACGAAGGGCAATGGCTTTCCCAGGAAATGGAGAGGGCCTGCATCTGCAGGCAGGATCATCCCACCCACCATATCCATGGGATATAAGCCCTCTCTCACTTGGAGGTGGAGTGGACATCACCATCCCAGTCCCCTCAGGATTGAGGGAATAACTTTGGACTAGAGTGGACTTGATGGTATTCTGTTGTACACATATGGTGATTCTAGCAATGGAAATTATAACAATGAGGTGGAGCCAGTGGCCACTGGACACTTTTGGGGCAGGGAGGGGACAAGCAGTTGAAATACAGGGGCTTCTTTGGGATTTGGAGGTTGTCCTGAGTACCATTGTGGCAACGGATGTAGGCCATTTTAAATCAGCACACACCACTCAGAACTGTGTGGGAGAGAGTGTGGTCTATGATGTGAACTGTGGTCTATGGTTGGTGGCAAGGCCTCAGGATGTGTAAGTCCATTGAGGGTGATGGGCCACACTTGTGGGAGATGTTTGTGTGGGATGTGGTGGGAGGTGTGGGAGGTGGGCAACATGGGAATCTCAGTGGATTCCGTGTTATATTTTGGGTAATCTAAGCACCTCTTAAAATATATTTATATATATATAAATAACATTTTTTTGTAAGCAAATGCACATATATGCATATATATTTATATATCATTTTACAAATATTGGTATGTATTGTGAAAATTTTGATTTTTCCCACAATAAAAAATAAATAAATTAAAAAAAGGAAAAAAAAAAAAGAAGCTTATAGACATATGTAAAGATGCTCAACATCATTAGCCATTAGGGAAATGCAAATCAAAACCACAATGAGATACCATTTCACAACCACTAATAGTAGCATGGCTACTATTAAAAAGATTGGAAAATTACAAATGTTGGAGAGGATATGGAGATATATGAACACTCATTCATTGCTGGTGAGAATGTAAAATGATAAAGTCACTGTGCAAGGCAATTTGGTGGTTCCTCAGAAAGTTAATTACCATATGAACCAGCAATCCCTCTTTTAGGTATATACCTAAAGAAAAATTTAAAGCAAGGTCTCAAACATATTTTCACACCAATGTTTATTAGCAGCATTATTCACAATCGTCAAAAGATGAAAGCAACCTAAGTGTCCATCAACTGATGACTGGATAAACAAAATGTGGTGTATACATACAACAGATTTTATTTAGCCATAAAAAGGAATGACGTTCTGATACATGCAACAACATGGATGAATCTTGAAGACATCATGTTGAGTGAAATAAGCTAGAAACAAAAGGACAAATATTGTGTGCTTTCACTGATATGAAATAATTAGAATAAGGAAATCTGTAGAGTCAGAAACTGGAATATAGGTTACTAGGGGATAGGGTGGGGATAGGGAATAAGGAATGCTTAAATTGTGCAGAGTTTTAATTTGGGGTGATGGAAAAGTTTTTGTAACAGGTGGTGGTGATGGTAGCTTAACACTAAGAATGTAATTAACACCACTGAATTATATATTTGAATGTGGTTAAAAGGGGGAAATTTTAGGTTGTATATGTGTTACTAGAATAAATATTTTACAAAAACAGGAATGTACAACATAAACAGTGAAGCCTAATGTAAACTACGACCTATAGTTAATAGTAAATTATAATAGTATTCTTTCAGCAATTGCAACCAATATACAAAACTAATACAAGGTATTAATAATAGGGGGTATATAGGAACTCTGGATTTCCTGTAACTTCTTTCTGTAAACCAACTACTTCTCTAATTAAAAAAAAAAGTTTACAAAACTTATGGGAGGCCAGGGAATCAAGATAAAATGTTATGTTACCAAGGATAATGTAGCCAGTAAAATTCCCTACACAATGGGATTACTCTGCCATTCCTGCCTTTGCTTGTATCTATGATGTTAGGTACTGGACACTAGATTCTTTGCCAAATTTGCACCAGGAAATCCAATCTCCCCATGTTTGCCACTTCATTTGATCACGTTCTCTTTCTAAGTCTGGTGTAGGTGTATATGCTCGAATGGAGCCTGGGAACCATAAGAAGCCTTAACTCAAAGGGAGTCTGTCAAATTATCATTTACTTATATTGGCCTTAGAGAATAGGAAGGAAAACAAGAATAAGGTTGGAGTGGTGTGGGGTGAGCCATTTCCCCAGTGGGGACTGACTCCAATGTGGTATATGCATATACTATAAATGACACATTATGGAGTCATAGACTCTTTTTTTAGGGAAGTTGTAGGTTTGCAGAAAAATCATGCATAAAATACAGAGTTCCTATATACTACACTATTATAAGCACTTTGCATTAGTAAGGTATATTTGTTACAATTCATGAAAGAACATTTTTATAATTGTACTATTAACTATAGTCCATCATTTACAATAGGGTTCACTGTGTTGTACAGTCCTATGTTTTTTTAAAATTTTTATTTTAGTAACATATATATAAAAAATAAGATTTCCCCTTTTAACCACATTCTCATATATTATTCAGTGGTGTTAATTATGTTCACATTGTTGTGCTACCATCAACACCATTCATTAACAAAACTTTATGATCAACCCAAATAGAAACTCTGTATAATTTAGTTAATGCTTAATGCTTCAATCACACACACTCTTTTTATTAGGTTACTCTGACCACATTTTCAATAATATTTTGTTGAGTCTAATGTATGTGGGTCCTCTTGAGAGTGATAATAGGGTGTTGCTAGATTACCCTTTTCCTGCCAACTGTATTACATCATATAATTGCTGAATCTATAGTTTCTCCTTTGATCTAAATGGACTTGATTTTGAAAGCCATATGAGGAGCTGACTGTTAGGGATTGAATCATGTCCCCCATGGTTTTAGAGGCCAGAAATCCCAAATCAAGGTGTTGGCAAGGCCATGCTTTCTCTCAGAATCTATGGCATTTTGTTGATGGCTTGCTGAAGTCCTTGAGATTCCTTGACCTGCATCTCTGCCTCCATCACATGTCTTTGATCTCTTCCTGTGGCTTTCTCTAACTGACTGCTCCACATTTATTCCATTTATAAGGCTTCCATTTATAAGGACTAAGGCTCCCTTTTCAATTTGGCCACACCTTTAATAATAGTACCTTCAAAGTGTCGTATTTATAAATGGGCACACACCCACAGGAACACAGTTGTGGGAAATATGTTCATTCCCCAAAAGTCCACCCTCTGGACCCTCAAAAAATATTCTCTTCCCACGTGCAAAATATTATACATTCACCCCATACCAATATACCAAAAACCTTAAGCCACTGCTGTAACAACTCTAGGTTCATAGTTTCATCAAAATCAGTTATAGATGTGGATTGTCCTGGGACAAATTCCTCTCAGTCTGCAGGCCTGTGAAACCAAGAAAAAAGTCATCTGCTTCCACAATGGTGGAACAGGCATAGGATAGGCATTCTCACTCCGAAAGGGAGAAATTGGAAGGAAAATAAGTGTCACAGATCCCAAACAATTACAAAACCCAGCAGGGCAGAGAAGATTGTGGGAAGATGATGACAGACTAACAGGCAGAGCTGAATGTTCTCACAAAAACAACAGAGAAAAAGCCAAAAGCTGTCTGAGGGACCTGCTTTGGGGGTCAGCAGACCAGGACAGTGCTA
Organism: Tolypeutes matacus; assembly: GCA_026826555.1. Taxonomy (NCBI): domain Eukaryota; kingdom Metazoa; phylum Chordata; class Mammalia; order Cingulata; family Chlamyphoridae; genus Tolypeutes; species Tolypeutes matacus. The sequence goes on along the minus strand of JAKSZT010053947.1, from coordinate 4,230,418 downwards.
CACAACTCCCAGGAGGGTGAGGGGCAGAGAGACAAAGAAGGCAAAATGACAAACATGAGTTACCAAGCCCCTGTGGTGGCTTGGAAGGGCTCCCCTCCCCTCCCCCTAAGAGATTAAGCTGAAGTCAAACACCTGGATCACTGCAGCTGACCGAGAGGGGAACAGACATCTTCCCTGTCAGCTGTTTCACGGGAAAAAGGAGGGAAGGTCAGGGTGCTTTTTTTTCAATGAATTTGGCCAGCATAGCCCGCTTTGATTCTCTGATCTGGAGATTCAACACAGGAACACAGGAAAGCCAAGACTGAAACACTTCCGTGGAAAGGTTCACTAACTGGTGTCATCTGCTGGCTGGTCTAGAAATTGCATGGACAAGAACTGGGCTGTCTGTATCCAACCCTGGGAGAAAATCTGTGCCCCACTTGTAAGTCCTGCTCTGGTTTTGAAAACTTAAGCTGGCAATTTTAAAGAACAAATATCAAAGAAGAGCTGTGAAAAAAAAAATAGGCAAGAGAGAGAAATTAGCAATCAGAGTAAATTCACCAACATTCAGGTGTTAGACATCAGCAAAAAATTACAAGCTATACTAGGAAACAGGAAGAGATGGCCCAGCCAAAAGAACAAACTAAATACCCTGAAGAGATACAAGGTTTAATACAATTAATCAGTGATAATCACACAACTCTCCTAAATCACTTTAAAGAATTTAAAGAAAATTTGACTAAAGAAATAAAGGATATTAAGGAGACACTGGGTGGCAGGTGTGGCTCAAAGGGTTGGGTGTCCATCTGCCATATGGAGGGACCTGGGTTCGATCCCCGGGACCTCCTGGTAAAATAAAAAAAATATATATAGAAGGTGCATGGGCTGCCAGGCTCTGTGTGCCAGTGAGCCACCAGGCCCCGGGAGCCATGCAGCAAGATGATGACGTAACAGGAAAGAGATGCAGGAGAGAGACGCAGGGGAGAGACAAGACAAGATGCTCCAAAAGCTCCAAAGACCAGGAACCGAGGTGGTGCAGGTGGCAGAACACCTCTCTCCTACATCGGAAGTCTCCAGGATCGAATCCTGGTGAAGACTGGAGGAGGAGGATGAGAAGAGATGGCAGGAAACAGACACAGAGAATTGCCCAGCGAATGGACACAAAACAGCAAATGGGGAAGGGGGTTTTTTAAAATGGATAAAGTAAATAAATAAACCTTTAAATAAATGTTTGTATATATTGTGAGAATTTTGATTTTTACCCATAATAAAAATAAATAAATAAATATCAAAAAATAAATAAATAAATAAAAAAAAGACACTGGAAGAGCAAAAAGAACAATTTGAAAGCCTGCAAAGAAAAGTAACAAACCTTATGTGAATGAAAGACATGATGGATGAGATTAAAAATACATTAAAGACACATAAGAGCAGATTTGAATTGTTTGAAGACAGAGTTAGTGATTTTGAAGATGGAACATCTGAACTGGAAAAGACCGGAGAACAGAAAGAGAAGAGAATGGTAAAAATGGAACAGAGTCTCAGGGAACTGAATGACAACAAAAAATGCACAATCATTTGTATTATTGGTGTCCCAGAAGGAGAAGAGAATGGAAAAGGGTCAGAATTGAGGAAATAATGACTGAAAACTTCCCTACCCTTATGAAATATGTAAATATCCAAGAAGGACAATGCACCCTCAAACAGAATAAATCCGAATAGACCTACCCTGCAACACCTACTACTCAGAATGACAACTATCAGAGATAAAGAGAAGATTTTGAAAGCAGCAAGAAAAAAAGCAAAGCATCATATACAAGGGAACCTTGATAAGATTAAGTGCTGAACTCTCATCAGAAAGCGTGGAGGAGAGAAGAAAGTGGTATGATGTATTTAAGGTATTGAAAGAGAGAAACTGCCAGTCAAGAATTCTGTATTCGGCAAAGCTGTCCTTCAAAAATGAAAGGGATTTCAAAGTCTTCACAGCCAATCAAAACTTGATAGAATATGTTACAAAAAGACAAGAATTACAAGAGATACTAAAGGGAGTGCTACAGCTTGAATGGAAAAAACAAGAGCAAGAGACTTGGAGAAGAGTGCAGAAATGAAGATTATTAGGAAGGGTAAATTAAAGGTAAAAAGATAGACTATATAGTATGATATGACAACAGAAAGCCAAAGGTCAAAATGGATGAAGTAAGTAATGCCTTTACAATTATAACATTGAATGTTAATTGCTTGAACTCCCCAATCAAAAGACACAGACTGATAGAATGGATAAAAAAATATGAACCATCTATATGTTGCCTACAAGAGACTCACCTCAGATGTAAGGACACAACCATGTTAAAAGTGAAAGGTTGGAAAAAGATATTCCACACAAATAGTAACCAAAAAAGAGCTGGAGTAGTGATACCAATATCAGACAAAATAGATTTTTAATGCAAAACTATTATAAGGGATGAAGAAGGTCATTATATATTAATAATAGGGACAATTCAACAAGAAGAAATAACTATTCTAAATATTTATGCACCTAACCTCAGTGCCCCCAAGATACATGAGGCACACAATGGCAAAGCTGAAGGGAGAAATAGATGTCTCTACAGTAATAGTTGGAGACTTCAATACACTACTCTTAGTATTGGACAGAACATCTGGACAGAGGATAAATAAAGAAACAGAGAGGTTGAATAATATGGTAAATGAATTAGACCTAACAGACATCTATAAAGCATTGTACCCCAGAACTGCAGGATATACATTCTTTTCAAGTTCTCATGGCTCCTTCTCCAAGATAGACCATATGTTGGGTCACATGACAAGTCTGAATAAATTTTAAAAGATTGAAATTATGCAAAACACTTTCTCTGATCATAACAGAATGAAGCTAGAAATCAATAATGGAAAGAAAAAGGGAAAATTCATAAATATATGGAGATTAAACAACACACTCTTAAACAATCAGTGGGCCAAAGAAAAAATTGCAAGAGAATTCAGCAAATATCTTCAGACAAATGAAAATGACAATACAGCATAGCAAAACCAATAGGATACCACAAAAGCAGGGCTGAGAGGGAAATTTATAGCCCTCAATGCTTACATTAAAAAAGAAGAAAGAGCTAAAATTGAGAATTTAACTGCACCCCTGGAAGAACTACAAAAAGAAAAACAAAGTAATCCCAAACCAAGCCAAAGGAAAGATCAGAGCAGAAATAAATGAAATCAGGAATAATAACAACAACAAAAAAACAAGAGGGCCAAGATGGTGTTAGTGTAGGAGGACGCACACTGCAAGCTCCCAGAGCAAGGCGGATTGTGGACGGGGTCCTGCCCGGGGGTCTGTGCTGTGCACGCATGGAGTGAGAAGCTTGGGACATCTATCTGTGCGGATCGGCGGCATGGACCAAACGGTGGAGATTCGTGAGTTTTGAGGCTGCCGGTGGAGGTTGGCAAAGGCGGCTGAGCCCCGCGGTTAGGGAAAAAAAAATAAAATTAAATAAAACAGCCATTTGGAGCCGCTGGCCGGGTGAAAAAGTTTTATTTTCTGGGGATCTGGCTGCCTGGCGCCCCTTGGACCTTGTGTGAACAGAGCAAACGAGCTAATCAGCAGCCGGTGAACCGGAGGGGGGATTTTGGTCAGGAAACGCAGCTTATTTCCCTAGCCACCCAGGAATAAGACCCGGGCCGCTGCGGAGCCAGGAAGAAGGGACACTTCCCAAAAAAGGGAGGGTTCTGTTGGAAGACAGGGAAGGGTATTTTATATTTTTAGACATCGATCTGGCTGCCTGCACCGCCCCATAGCTTTGGGGAGCAGATAAGCTGACCTGAAGCAGCATTAGGCTGAGAGCAGACACGAATCTGCACTCAAACTGATTTAATGAGCAGCCCGGTGACGCTTGAGCTCAGTGTCAGAAGGGGCAGAATCCGCCGTCTTTAGCACTCCTCACTGACTAACATCAGAGCTTCAGGTAACCTGGGGAGTCCAGAAAGTGGGATGTGCTTGATTAATTTCCACGGGCCCAGCTAGGGTCCCTTCCGTAAGGG
>JAKSZT010053947.1:4166561-4221392 GCA_026826555.1 Tolypeutes matacus | reverse complement strand
TCAACATCACTTGCTATCAGGGAAATGCAAATCAAAACTACAATGAGATAACATCTTACACCCATCAGAATGGCAGCTATTAAAAAAACAGGAGACACTAAATGTTGGAGAGGATGTGGAGGAATAGGAACCCTCATCCACTGCTGGTGGGACTGCGGTATGGTCCAGCCACTGTGGAGGACAGTTTGGCGGTTCCTCAGAAAACTAGCAATAGATCTTCCGTATGATCCAGCAATTCCACTGCTGGGTATATACCGAGAAGAACTGAAAACAAAAACAGAAACAGATATATGCACACCAATGTTCATAGCGGCATTGTTCACCATTGCCAAAAGTTGGAATCAGCCCCGGTGCCCATCAACAGACGAATGGATAAGCAAAATGTGCTACATACATACAATGGAATATTACTCAGCTGTAAGAAGGAACAAAGTGCTAACACATGGAATAACATGGATGAATCATGAAGACCTTATGTTGAGTGAAGCAAGCCAGGCACTGAAGGATGAACAGTATATGACCTCACTGGTCTGAACTGAGGAAAGGGAGCAGTCTCTGAGAACCATTGTCTGAAAGATAGGTTAACAAAGGAGAGTAAGAGAAGAGCAGGCTTTGAGCCATCTCACATATGGACATAATGTATTGTAAAGGGATAGAGTGTGGTTGCATGTTGGGGGATGGGGCAGATGGGTCGTGGTGTTCCTGGGTTTGGTGGTGCAGCACTGGGGGGTGGGTGGATTAGGAAGGGCTGGTTCAAATCCCCAGGGCATGTAACTGTGAATCTTGACATTCCATGGGTTGGGAGAAGGGGTTATCACAGGCCCTGGGGGGCTGGGGAGAAGGGAACAGTCAAGATCTAATGGGTTGTTCGGTGGTCTTGGGGAAGATTTTTCATTACCTTACAGTAATGGACACAGGACATGGTAAATATCATCGAAATTATTAAACTGTATCATCTAAATTGTAAACTAAAAAAAAAAAAAGAAGAAGAAGAAGAAATGAAGTCATGAAGCATATGATAATGTGGATAAACCTGGTAGACATTATGTTGAGTGAAGCAAGCCAGACACAAAAGAAAAATAAACACAAATAAAATAGAAACAGAATAGCAGCTATGTATGGCAGTGGAAGCATAAGGAGATTGAGAGGTGATGAGTTTTTGTTTGTTTTTTGGGTTTTTAAAATTATTATTGGAGGGGATGGATGTGGCTCAAACAGTTGGGCGTCCATCTCCCATATGGGAGGGACCTGGGTTCGATCCCGGGACCTCCCAGTAAAAAAAAAAAAAAAAAAAAAAATTATTATTGGAATAATGAAAATGCTCAAAAAAATGATTGAAGTGATGAATGCACAACTATGTGATTATACCAAATATCACTGATTGTACACTTTGGATGGATTTATGCTTTATTACTATGTATCAGTAAAATTGATTTTAAAAAAGAAAAGGTAACATTGGTGATAGATAGGATACCCACTCTGAGTAGCTTTGGCTTCTAGAAAGAGAGGACTAGATATTGGTCCAGTTTATTTGAGATTCAGTCATTCTAAAAAAAAATGCTCCCTAGGTGGAATGCACTGTTTAGTATGAGGAAATTGACCTAGGGGACACAAAAAATGCTGTATTTGCCTTCCCTTCAAACACTTCTCACTGCATAGGGAATGGGTGTGGTTATTTCAGAGACAGCTAAGATTTTACCAAGCAGAGAATATAATTGGAAGACTCAACCTCCCCCTTCTTCTCACAGCCCCTCTTGAGGATTATAGAAAACAAATCTAGAAGAGATTCTTGCTCTGACCAACAGTGAAGTGGGCAGTTGCTCATTGCAAAGAAGGCTGCACATGACCCCCACTGAAAAACCTCAGTGTGGATTAGGCTCAAACTCCCTTTTCCCAAAAGTAGCAGTAAGGCAAAGTGACATTGAAGTGGGGAGAAGCTGACAACTGGATTGTACCAGTCATTTCAAGAAAATAACCCCAGGGAACTCAGATGGATTCTTGTGTTTCCAATTTATTCAAAAGAAGATAGATTGACCCACTTTGGCTTTGGTGCCTGTCTTGCCCCATTCATATGATCAGCTGGGAACAGGCAGCTTTTGTCAGATCACCTAGAAGAAAAATCAAGAGCTGTCCCCAGTCTCTGCCACCAACAGAGTTTAGGCTTTTTGATCTACAGCAAAGGTGTCTGGGTTTTCTTTTATCAGGGAGAGAGTACAGAGTTGGCAGAAGAATGGTTCCCATCAGTGGGAACAAAATGATAATTAAAAGCAAAGGGAGTGTTTCCTGGGAGCTGGGTTGCAGGACCTGAGGACAACCTCCTGTTTTCAGTTTCCAACTGGAGAACAAAGTCATCCTTCTCAGTGTCCACCTCAAAAGTCAAATTCTCCCCTTTTAGAGTCATAGTCTGCCCATAAGAAGAAACTGTCATCTCCCCAGAGGGAACAGTCACTATTTCAGGGGTCAAAGCATTCCTCTTAGGGGTCACTGTCATCCCTCCAAGGGTCTCAGTCTGAAGGGGCACAGGGGTCATGGTCGGCCCTCCAGGGGTCACAGACTCATGACTTGCATGGGTCATAGTTGTCCCTCCAAGGAGCTCGGTCTTCCCTTTTAGAAATACAGTGAGCTTCCCAGGGGTCTCAGTTTCCCTTCTAGGGGTCACAATCCCACCTCTGGGGATTGTAGTCATATTTTGATATTTTATATGGCTCTCAGTGGCCACAGTCTTTCCTCCTTGGGGATAAATTGCAAAATCAGTGGTCAATGCCTTGGTCACAGCCTGCTTTCCAGGGTCAATTGCTGAGGAATCCATGGAAGATGAAATCCAAGATTGTGGTGAAGAAGTTGAGCTGAACTCTAGAGAAAATCATCAGAAAAGGATGAGATTCCTACTTCTTCCTTCCCATCCTTTTATTTCTATTAATTACTGGCAGGATTAGGACTGGAGCTACTCCAGGACTGCTCCTAAAATCCAGAATTGGGAGATTTCATAATGCTCCTACATGAGGTCATAGATAAAGCCCCACGACACAGAAGCCCTGTGCCCCCACCACATCCTACCATGTTAACATGGTCCCAACACCCATGAGCAGTCAGTGGATTTTCTACATTTTTGTTGAATGGTCCCAGAAAGGAACCTGCCAGTTCTTTATGCTTAAGCCCTCATTTTGGTCTCTCTGGCTGCACCTTCAAGAAGACCTTGAATCCAAGGCCCAATTCCTAACTTGACCTTCTGAACCCCAGGCTTCTTGTACATAAAATGAGGATTATAAGCCATCTCTAAAGATGTTTCAGCTGTAGCATGCCAGGTTCCAGCTCTTAACTGCCAGGGTAGCATCGACTATCAAAAAGAGTTATCAAAAAGAAACCTAATCCCTTTTCTGGTCCTTGCTTCATGAGAGCAGGTAGAACAAAAAGGGAAATAAACCAACATATATTGAGTGCTAACTATGAGCCAGCACAGATTTCATTCTAGATCTCATTTAGTTCTTATAATAATGTTATAAGTATAAGGTTTACTACCATTTTACAAATAGGGAAAATGAAGCTCAAAGAAGTCAAATGACGGACAAGTATCTAAACCAAGATTAGAAAACAGATTGCCTAACATCAAAGCTTATTCTCTTCCTTCAATGTCATATTGCCTCAACAAAGAGGTAAGGGCTCTTAGCCTTTAGACTTAGCGGAAGAGACCCACCCAGTGCATGGTTGCCTAACTTCCAACTCCAGCTTCCAGGTCATAGCTACTTACCAGCCTTCAACAGGAGATTCTTCAATACATGGACCAGGGGGAAAGGGCCAGTACCACAGAAAGTGCCCCTGACATCATCCAGGTCCAATGTCCATACCATGGCCCCCCCCAAATGCTCTCTCATTATGAACGATGCCTGTAAAAGTAGCAGTCAGTCAAGCTGCTCTACTGGCCATACTCCAGACTGGGGACAATGGAAAAAATAGAAGATGGATTCCCAGGAGACAAAATAGCAGAGTTGTTAGAGGTGTAGAATGGATTTAATTCAAGCCTCTAACACTTTTTAGCTATGTGACCTTGAAAAAGTTACAAACCCATCTATATCTTAGCTGTCTCATCTATAAAGGGGGAGGGAGGAGTATAAATAACATTTTTGACATTTTTAGGATGGCAGATTCAGGAGCCAATGGAACATGTCATCTTTGTTTCAACTCACTTTTTAAAACTGCCAGATTAAACTGCATAAAACACTGCTTATATAGGAGGGAGAGAGTGGTCATAGCTGGGTTCCAAAAGTTTCAAACTTGCCTGTCGTACACCTGCTTTGAAATCTGATTTTGCCTTAAAATGCCACAGGATGAGGCCAAACACCTTCACCACCATACAAGTCCTTCCATAAATTTGTCTACACTTTCCTTTACTGCCTTGTCTTACACTTTACAAAGAGCTTCTGCTCCACCCAAATTCTTCTTTGAACCTGATAGGAATTTTCTGTAAACACTAAATCTTTTCCCGTGCTATCATCTCCTCCTCCTGCTCACCTCTCTCAGGAGCCTTACCTGAATAACCTACCTCTGCCACGTATCAGTGGTATTCCTTGAGCACTTAGCATGGTCTATCTTTTATTGGTAGTTATCTATTATGAAACCATGTGGTCCACATGGAAAAGAAGAGACTATCACCAAAAAGCTGTGTGAACTGAGAGCAGTCATTTCTCCCATCAGAACCTGGATTCTTTCCTTTTAAAATAAGAGGGATGGACTAAATAGGACTATGAAACTCCAGTTAGGACTAAAATGTAGGTATTCCAGAAACTTACCTGATCTAATCATCATCACCTTTTTACCCTCCACCCAATACACACATGTACACACATATGTACAGAGCAGGGTCCCTGAGAGAAACTATATGCTGGGGCAAGAAAGGGTCAGGGTCTTACTTTGTATTTGAAGCTGATGGCATCATCATACCCAACCCACTCCTTCCCCTTGTGGGCATATGGGACAAACTGATGATCAATCCAGTGCTTCTTCGCCCTCCGGACGAAGGAGCAAATCTGCCAGGAGGATCACAAAGTTAGTTCCATGAAATCACATGGAGAGAAGCACCAGCAGACACATTTGTTCCTTGCCCAGGCATAAAGATGCCAAGAATCCCTCACCAGGGAGTGAGAAGAAGGTAGACTAGAGAGGGCATAGAGAAGCCACCCAGGAAAGACCAACTCTCTATTCTGTATAAATTCCCATCACTACACATTCCTTTCTCTTCTGTCCATGATGGAAAGAGAGGGACAGAACCCAGGAGTGATTTCTTTAAGAAACCAAGTCAGGGTTTGGTAAATAATACCAATATCAAAAGTACCAAGGATAACATGCCTGACCCTGGACCACACCTGTATCTTTTTCAAAGTGTTCTTGTAAACATGTCTCTCCTCTGTTTATTAGAACTGAGCAAAAACTTCCCCATGCAGGTAGTTATCAAAGTAGCTTTGGAATATCTGGTGTTGAACTGTCCCCCACACCTAAGAAGTTCTTCCCATCTTGTCATCCCTGCCCATCAGAATTCTTCCTGTGTTTCAAAGCTCTGTTCAGAATCTACCTGCTCCATAGGGCCTTTCAAGAAATCTACAGCCTCTTATAGCTTGTGCCTCTGATTGCTTTCTGGTATGTCTTACATTTCCTTGGGTACATGTCTGTTTCCTCTGCTAGATAGCAAACTTTGCTGAGAGGGAGGTGGACTTGGGGTAAAGGAGAAAGAACCTATAGTAGAGAAGGTCTTGGAATTGCTTCAGAATAATCTAGTAGTGGGGAGGGGAGACGTCAGGGAGCAGAGATGAAACAAGATTGGCCATGAGTTGCCAGTCAATGAAACTGGGTGATGGGTATGTGGTAGCTGTAGGGAGGAGGTTATACTATTCTTTTACTTCTAATATGTTTGCAATTATATACATTGCAAATATCAATTTTTTTTTTTTTTTGAGGTACCGGGGCCGGGGATTGAACCTTGGACCTCATATGTGGGAAGCCAGTGCTCAACCACTGAGCTACACTGACTCCCCTAAGTTGGTTTTTTTCATTTGTTTTATTTTTAGGAGTTATTGGGGATCGAACCCAGGACCTCATACATGGGAAGCAGGTGCTCAAACACTTGAGCTGCCCTCAATGCTTTTTAATTAGGCCATATTCCTTCAAACTCCTTCTAGCTGCTCATCCCTCACAAAGGACTCAAATAAATAACTTCTCCTAAAGAAAAGGAGAATATCGGAGATAGTGGGTTTCCCTTGCCTCAGGAAACTAACCTCTTCACCCTGTCTCTAGTCCTCAACCTTGCCCCTCCCTTGTCCTTGCCCTTACCCCAGCTGGAGTAAGGGATCCCTAACTGAAAGACAGAGGTCCCTATTCCAATCACCTCGTAATAAGCCAAGAAGCCAGCTTGCTTGGTGTACTTCCCTGGAGATGATGGTCCTTTAACTTTGGCCCTCAGCCCATTCTTTGAGGCTTTTAGGAGGTAAAAGCTACGTCCATAGGTGGGGAGCCCCATGATGAGCTTCTCTGAGGGTGCCCCAAGGTTTCGCCAGTATTTCATGGCATATGCCTGCAGATGGCAAGAACACAGTCCCCCACCCCCCCAACCTTGTTACTAATAGTCTACAGCCTCGGTTCAGGGGCATATGTCAGGGCCATCTGAGATCTCTTCTTACCGAAGATTTGTGGTCTCCAACCAGTGATGTCAGGGGGCTATTGTGTCCTGTGAACATTTCCCAGCTTCCGTGGAAGTCATACGATAAAACACTGATGAAATCCAGGAGTCTGGAAGGGGCAGGAGGAGGAGACAGATTTTCAAGTCAGACCACAACACCAACTGTGCACTGGCCCCCCACGCTTCCCTCCCCTTTATGCCTGTGTGGTCTGTCCAGCCTGTGCCATACACTTGAGCTGCTACCACTAGAAGAAACTGCTGGCTAGGGACAGTTGCACACCAGGAGCTATGCCATGCAGAAGTATACATGGAGCTCACAGCCTAGACAGGAGTCAAAAAAGAAAAGAAACGCAGTCAAGCCTGATAAAAGAGATCTGCAAAAACAAATTGTTGGGAGTTTGGAGACAGGCGAGCATAATTCTGCCTAGGTGAGTCAGGGAAGGCGCCGAAGAAGGCAAGCTATTTTAACTACAACACAAAGGAGGATACGAAGTTAGCAATGTAGTAAGGGTGAGGAACAGTCCCACCAACTGGCAAAGAGTACCATAGCAGCGAAAAAGCTTCTGTCCTTCTGCCCTCGAGGAGCCATCGAAACACACCTCCTCCAGAATTACAGGTGTATCCAAGCACTTAACAGATTTCAGCATTAAGAGTCTGCACTGATTACCTAACTTAATTTTAATCTGGCAAATGGCTTATGAGGTAAGTACTATAGCTATCTCCATTTTAAAGTTGAGGAAATTGATAGCAGATGGGTTCATCTGTGCTAGGTCACTCGGCTGGGTGAAGCCAGGACTGCCTCACACTGCCTGGTTTCAAGACCAGCACCATAAACTCTGTGCATAAACTCTCCCACTCTTCCTCCCCCAACGAGGCTGCTCTCCCTAAGGCAATCCCCTGCAGGAACACCCCATTCTCTTTTTTTGTTCTGCACCTGCCTCAGTTTCCTCATCTGTAACTTCTTGATTCTTGAGGTTCAAGAAAATTTGCCCAGATCTGGCATGTGCAGAAAGATTTATGAGCCATTCTCTGTCTGACTGTGATTTTTGCATGGAGACCTATGCTCCGAAACCTGGGTCTGAGTAGGATTCCATTTGTGTTTTCTGAGTCAGTGGATGTTAACTGAAAATTGCTGCCCAGTATATGTCTAGAGCTGTACTCTGGGAAGGCAATGACAGACCCATTGGATTTTCTGCTTGTGAGACCCAGCAAGAGGCCGTGTAGAAGACTCTACCTGTGGTGGTGTCGGTTGGGGGTGAACAGTGGGCAATACATCACATCCCTCGGTTCTTCTAAAGAAAGCCTAGGGGTTTAATGGAACTAATCTTTGTTCTCTCCCCTGCTCCTCAATCCACACCCCAAATTTACATTCATACTAGGGCAGGTATTCACATGGAGAGCTCAGAACAATGCCTGGGCAGTTCTGGGGTTCAGGGCCATCGAGATGCCTTCTTCCCTCCAGTGTTCTGCCCCAAGGTTATCCACTCACTTTCCTAGAAGAAGCACATTGTACGATTTTTCAATGATGGATGGGACCCCAGACACAGCAGCAGAGAGCAGCAGTCTTGAGCGCAGGGTGAGAATTGACTCCTTGTAGAAGGCAAGCAGGAGCTCCTAGAAGGAGACAGACACAGAGAGAGTCAGAGAAAGAAAGACTGGCAGACAGACGTGTATCATCTGGGAAACATTTACTGCACCCCTTAAGCCAGGCTGTGGGGAATTAAAGGTGAGTCCCATACTGGCTCTATCCACAGGCTCATGAGAGAGGCAGACACAGGCCAATGTAGTAAGTGATTTCATAGAGGGGTGGGCAGGAAGGCTCAGGAGCACAGAATTCAGACAAACGCTGCCTGGGGGCATCCAGGAGGCTGCATTGAGGAGGCATCACTTAGGCTAGAGGGCTGGACCCAACCCAGATGCAGAGGAAAGAGCAACCACAGGACTCCTGCTCAGAAACTCTTTTGCCCAAGACCTCTAGGGTGATGGCAGTAGAACAGGGGTTCTTAACCTTTTTTGTTCCACGGACCCCTTTGCCAGTCTGGTGAAAACTAGGGACCCCTTACTAAGCCCACACTGTACTGTGTATTAGTTAATAAATATATCACACCCATACCAACATGTCCCCACAAGAATAATGTTTTTTTCTGAATTTCAATTCAAGCTCACAGAACCCTTGTTAAGAGCCCCTGCAGTAGAATAATATTCCGCTACTTCTCTCCTGCCTCTACCCCCAGCCTTATGACCCTTCTCTGCCATGAGCCCTGTTATGACCAAAGTAGAATCCTTTCTGGATTCTGGAGGTGCCAGGCTGGCCTTACTTCAATTAAGAAGAGAAAATTCCAACGGTCATGCATGGGGCTGCCTCTTAGTCCAGGGTACAAGAAGAAAAGGTCAAGACCATCAAAGCCATGCATCCTCAGAAGAGAGATTACTGAATCAACAAACTTTCTACGGTTGATGGGTGTGGACATCATAACGGTGAACCTGCAGGGAGATCAAGAGGTGGGGCAAGGAATGCTGTCCGTGGCTGGCACTGTTAAGGGCATGGCAGATGTGGCTAGAGGAAAGAAAGTTAGACCATTGAAACACTCAACCCTTCTTAAATGCCCCTCCCAGCACTCAGGGCTTGGTACCCAGGAATGGGAATTCAGGCAGCAGGGAGGAATTGAAACCCAAGTCCCATCCCTGGCCAAATGGCATGGGGGCACAACGAAGAGTCCAGCTGCCTGCCCAAAACACGGCATGGCTGTTGACCAGGTATTTTGCTTCTCTCTGCCTTTTCCTCAGGCATAACCACTGGACTTCTAAGACCTGCCATAGCACCGACATTCTTTCCCTGACTGGGTTTAGGGGAGAAAGCATGAGCCAAGGACCAGCACTTCCAGAAAAGAAAGCTAATCAGGGCCTAGGTTGCACAAATTGGAACAAAGGGCCTGTGCTCTGACAAGGGGCTTTGGGCCCTTTTCTCTTTTGTTCATTTGCTTGCTTGATTTCCCCCACCCCCCTATTTTAGTTTATTTTCTCTTCCACAGTGAAGATACTATTGAAAAAACTCTAACTTCCTGGAGCTGAACTTCAACTAGCTAAGGACTAGTCAGGGCTAGCCCTGTGTGCAACAGTTAGAAGAGTAAACAGATTCGGGATTAGACAGGCCTGGGTTCCAGTATGTTTGCAACCTCCAACCTGGAGACCTCTGAGTGACTTCTGGGTGGAACTTGGCATGTTCCTGCACCTCTGACCCTTGCTTTCTTTTTCTGCAAATGTGGAACACAAACAACCACTTCGGAAACTGCTTCTGAGTATTCATGAGATAATGTGTGGACAGAACCCAGCCTAGTATCTGGCACATAGAAAGTGTTCAAAAAGTGGCCACTGAGGGAACCGTGAAGCTTGAGGTTGGGCAGAGTCAGTTAATGCCTAAAGCCCCCCAAAACCTTCCCTCCACTTTCACTTGGACATCCTTTATAAGATGTGTCCCTCATACCCCTCATCCCTCCAACCTCCTCCCTCCCATTCTCCACTCTTCCTCCCTCTTCTTCCCCACTCTCCAACCCTCCACCTCCCCCATTCCCTCACTCTCCTCCTCTCCACCCTCCTCTCTCCCATTTCCCCATCCTCCCTCATTCCCCCACTCCCCCTCCCCCATGCCTCCAGTCCTCCAGCTCAGTCATCTCCTTTCCCTTAAGGTAGGAAGGTAGGCACTACCCCAGGTTTCAGCTCTGAAATAGGAGAAATGTTTCCTCAGAAAATATAAAGGCAGCATGTAATCTTCACGTGCATTGTGGATGGTAAAGTGCTAGTAGGTAGTGTGTTGACCACATACTATGTGCCAAGGCACTGAGCTTAGGGTTTTATTTATGTCACTTCCTTGCATCCGATACAATCCTTTTGAGGTTGATATTCCTGTATCCATATAAGGCTAGGATACTCAGAGGCTGAGGGTGGGGTTTATTTTTGTCCTGCATAACACTTTCCCCCACTGATACAAAACCCCTACCTCTGGTGAAGGGTTGAGGGGGCAAGAGTGAGTGCCCCATTTTGCCTCCCTATTTCCCCACTCCCTTTCTTACCATTTGCTAGATCTTCCTGAATCCTACCTCTGACCCCTGCACCCTTGGGCCCGGCCAGCACTCGGGAAGCATCTGCACCAGCTTTGCTCCTCACAGCCAGGATGGTGTTCCCCTCTGTCCTCATTTCTCCCCGGCCTGCTCCACCCTCTCATCCACCATCACCCCCAATCCCAGAGAGAAGATGGAACAGGAAAGTCTCACCTTGATGTGCCAAAGTTCCACCCCCCGACAGACAGCAGCGTTCTCAGTCCATTGTTCCTGTGATGGAGAGAGAAAGGGGGTCTGCAAGCTGTGTCTTCATTCCCATAGGAAGCTACCACCAATGTTCTTTGCTTCACTCATTTGGGTAGCAACAGGAAGTAGGAGGGATGGAAGGGAAGGAAAATGGAAAGGCAGGGAGAGGGAAAGAGAGAGAAAAAAAGTCAAGAAAAGAGCACAAGAAAAAGGACAGGAAAAGAGGGCATAATAACCAACCCAAGAGCCATCTCAGGGTCTGTACAAATTCCACCAAGTTCTCCCCCACACCTCTATAATGTTTCTATGAAAAAAATAAAAGATCAGTCTAAAATGTGTCTCTTCACACTTTTTCTTATTCAAAAAAGTGTTTATTGAGCAATTATTATGTGCCAGTGAATGGTTTAGGTCGTTGGGACACAGCAAGTTAGAAACAAGCTCCCTGCTCTTGGAGAGCTTATAATCTGGTGACATGGGATTTTCCTCTGCCCAATTTAGCTATTAATGCCCTGACACACCTTCCCTTGGAAGAGGAAAGAACCCAGGGGTTCTGGGGAAGAGAATATGTAAACAGCTTTTACTGAGCACCAACTCTATGCCCGGCACTGACCTAGCCATCAGGGATACACAGTTATAGAAGATACTGGCCCTTCCCTTGAAAAGCCCGCAACTTGGAGCTGCAGGTGACAGATGGTAATAAAAACACTAGCCTTATTGCTTAATGGATATGGAGTTTCTGTCTGGGGTAATGGAAAAGTTTTGGTGATGGGTGGTGGTGATGGTAACACAACATCGTGAATGTAAATAACACCGCTGATCTTTGTAGATTTGAAAGTGGTTAAATGGAAAATTTTAGGCTGTATATATGTTACCAGAATAAAAAATTTTAAAAACCCATAGAACTGTACAACACAAACAGAGAACCCTATTGAAAACTATGGACTATAGATAATTATATAAATATAACAATATTGTTTCACCAAAATTGTAACAAAAGTACCACACCAATTAATGCAAAGTGTTAATAATAGGAAAAACTCTGTGTAGGGGGGGCACAGGAGGAGATTATATGGGAACTCTGTACTTTTTGCATGATTTGTCTGTAAACCTACAACTTCTCTAATAACAAAAATAAAATAAAATATATATATTTAAAAACCACGAGCATCATTGAGCACTTGTGAGGCGCAAGCCCTCTTGGAGGCACTTTAACTGCAGCAGTACATGAAGTCCTCACAAACTGGGCTTCAAGGGTGACTTGGGGGGTTCCAGGCAGAGAAAAGAGAAGAACATTCCAGGCAGAGAAGAAAGCAACTACAAACACAAGGAGGCGAGAAAGAGCTCAGGGTGCTTATCCCCGCGGAGTTCTTAAGTTAGAAGGAAGTTTCAGGAACCCCGTTTGAGAGGCTAGCACAGGAAAAAGCAGTGGAAAGTTGAAGATTACCAAAAGAAATGGGCTTAATCCGAAAATATAGCCCCAAATCCAATGTGAGCATACCTCTCCTTGAGCTTGTTGAACTCTGGGTAGAGAATTTTCTCATCCTGGAGATCCTTAGGAACAATCTGATTGTTCTTCATGGAGGCAAAAGCAAATATCAGGTGCGTGCAGAGAAAGGGGTCCAGGTCCTGGGGTGAGACTGAGGCAGGGCCTGGGCGGCTCCGTGCCCAGTTGGTGAAATAACACACCAGTTTGTAGGCAGCACCTAGCAGGGGAGGGTACACATTAGTTGGCAGAGACCAAGCAAGGGTGTGGGACTCAGTTTCCCCAGAGCAGATGACTGGGACTCCCAGCCCCAAATTCCCCAAAACTGCACTGAGGCCTGGGTCCCTCCCCACCCCTGCTGAGGTCTCAGGGGAGAAGGATGCCTTATGAAATCCAGGTCAGAAAGGATACTCAGGCACACAGCAAGTGGCTGACAAGCAGCAGGTGACCAGAACTCCTATGTGGACCGACTTGTATCAACAATCCCCTGAGAGAGGACCCAGGGCAGGGTGGGGGTGCAGGGGACACTTTGCCAAAGACTTAGCCAGAGAATTTCCCTCGCTCTGGAGAGAACGTAGTTTCCTTACCATCATGGTGTTTCAGCACAAGAACCAACACTGCAGGAAACAAAGGCAGGAATCACACACAGAGGCTCCTCCGCGCAGAAGGGCGTGCCCAGTATGCTCTGCAGTTGACAGGTGCACCCACAATTCAGCCCCAACCCAGATGTACGCATACAAACGGAACATACGATGCCCCTTCTCTAAAGTTGAGCTGGTGGAACTAGATCTAAGTTCCTTTTCACTCTAATAAACGCCACATGCATACACACACGCTTTGCACAGGGAAAACGATGTTTTCTAGAAGTCCCAGCAAAAACTCTAGGCTAGTGATTCTCACTCCTGGATGCCTGTTAAAAAGGACTGGTGTCCCGGCTCCCCCAAATATTCTGATTTAATTGGCCCCAGGAGGGAGCCGGACATCAGGCTTTCCAGTGCACGACCAGGTTTGAGAACCGCTGCTCTCATCACTCCTCCCTGGCCCTTCACTAGGACCATCTCACCTCTACCTAATCCAGGCGCCCTGAGTCCCAGGCTGCTCCCCCAGACACCAGAGAGATGAAAAACTTGTGAAGCCTGCTGCCTCCCGGGCTGAGTGATGCTGCAAGGGGTGGGACCCGCCACACTCACCAACCCACAGCAGCAGCCTCCCCATCTCGATGGTCTGAACAGCAGTGAAGCCAAAGCTCCAGCCCCTTTTATCCCCATGTACAACCCGCGAGCAGCCCAGCTACACGCCCACTCAGACCAGTGCCAGGGTGCGTGATTTATGAGCCGCTGCTGCAGAGTCGCGGTGACCCCAGCACCTCCTGTCCTCCCTGTTCAGCACAGCTGTAGCCCTCGCAGCCAACTAAGCTGGACTGATGCTGGCACAGAGCGGGGTCCAACGCGGCGCATGTCGGGGCCGGGAGGGGCTCAATCCCACTTTCTGGTGGCTGAGCATGGAGAATAAACACTGCCTAAGAGCATTCATTCTATTGTTAAAAGATGATTGGTTAGGGCCGCAGTGTGATATAAAGTTTAAAAGTCCCAGATATGGCCTCAGGAGGCCACGGATTGGATCCCAGGGTCACCAACCACATACAAGTTTTATAAAGTGGGCAAGTTACTTAGCCCCTTTCAGCTTCAATTTCCACATTTGTAAAATGGAGCAAACAGCTCTTACTTAACTCAGAGGGCTTTAGATGGATCAAAGAGATAAGGTATGAAAAATTGTTAGTTGTTTAGTGATCAAAAAGTTAAGCATAGAGCTACCATATAACCGGGAGCTGGTGTAGCCCAGTGGTTGAGTACTGGCTTCCCATACAAGAGGTCCGGGGTTCCATCCCCCAGCCCAGTGTCTCCAAAAAAAATAAAATAAAATAATTACCATATAACCCAGTAATTCTATTCCTAGGTATATGCCCCAAAGAATTGAAAACAGGGACTCAAACTGATATTTGAAAACCAATGTTCATTCTTGCATTATTCACATAGCTGCCCAAATGTCCATCAACAGATGAATGAATAAACAAATTGTGGTATAAACATACACCGGAATATTATTCAGCCATAAAAAGGAAAAAATTCTGATACATGCTAGAACGTGGATGAACCTCAAAGACATTGTGCTAAGTGAAAGAGACCAGACACAAAAGGCCATTTATATTATGAAATGACCAGAATAGGTAAATCCATAGAGACAGAATGCAGATTGGCTGTTGCTAAGGTCTTGGAGGGAGGGAGGAATGGGGCAAACTGCTAAATGGGTAAGGGGTTTCCTTTAGGAGTGAGGGAAATGTGTTAGAACTAGATAGAGGTGGTGATTATACAACATTGTGAATATACTAAATGTCACTGAATTGTTCACTTTAAATTGGTTAGTTTTACTGAATTTCATCTCAATACATTTAAAAAAAATAAAAAAGAACATTACTTTGGTGCTTTACATACAATAAGGGCTCAACGAATGGTAGCCAAAAGGGTTGCCCAGTAGAACAGGATTCTCAAACTCAAATGCTGACACTCACCAGGCAGGTAATGAAAATAAGTGAAGTAGACACAATAAAACGTTCACGCTCCACTTTACTATAAGAATAACAGTAAGTCCAGTGATAAGTATCTACTTACATGCAGCCTCGTGGTCAGGATGCAGTAGAGATTGGTAGCATCGGGGTCAGCACTTCTGACAATTAGTTGCTAATTTTTGGCATGCAGGGAAACAGATCGACTGTTGGTAGATCCTTTGATTTCTGAAGAAAAGGCAAAAACCTGAATTTTTATGAGTCAACAATGTTTGAGCCAATAGATGAGCCAATGATGAGAATTGTCACAAACCTAAGGAACATGACAAATACAATTCTGGGCACTCAAGAAACAACAATTTTTAAAATGCAGCAGTATGAAGAATAACAAAACAGTTCTGCAAGCAAGATGTTTAATGAGCCACCTATTTCTTTCTCTGCTACAGAGGCTTCAGACCATGGGTTGGTCCCATATTTCAGGGCCTGAATTTCAATCATGGAGCACCAGAAATCAGTTATTCTCAGGGTACCCGATAGGCCCACCCTCTCAGAGATTGACTCTCACTCACCTAAACTACATGCTACTGAGACACTAACCAGATGTCACCATAATAAATAATTAACAATGACTAGTGGTCAAAATTCTCACAACCTCTGTTCTCCATTTCCAGAATGAAGAACCCAGAAAGTTTTCCTGTTGTTGTTGTTGTTTTGCTTGTTTCATTTTGTTTTACTGGCAGGTCATTTGGACACTGTATTATTCAGCCAAAGGGGTGCTAATGTGAAATACCAGAAATGGGTTGGTCTTTATAAAGAGTATTTATTTGGGGTAGAAGTCCACAGTTACCAGGCCAGAAAGCATAAGTTTCTTCTCTCACCAAAGTCCATTGCCACGTGCTGGAGCAAGACAGCTGCCAACGTTTGCCAGGGTTCAGGCTTCTTGGGTTTCTCTCCAGGCTTAGCTCCTGTTTCCTCTACTAGGTCAGCTGTAGACGATCAGGTGAACGGCTCGTTTCTCTTCTCCTGGGGCCTTATCTCCAATATTAAAACTGCTTCTCAAAAACTGCTTCAACTCTGTTCTTTGCCTTGCCTTTTATATTCGATTTCCCACCCACCAAGGGGTGGGGCTCAATGACCTACTGATGTGGCCCAGTCAACGCCCTAATCATAACTTAATCATGCCCAGATTAACAGATCAGTTTACAAGTGTGATCCAATTATATTTTTGGAATTCATAATTACATCAAACTGCCCAACTGCAACAGACACCATGAAATAAAAACAATAAATGATATAGAATGTTTGGGATGGGGCTATTTCACTGGAACTCCTGCCAAAGCCTGGTGGAATACCCCAACCAACATAGAATGTTTCTCCATTTGTTCACGAATCTTTGCTTTCCGTTATGTATTCAACAAATAGTCATTGAGCATGTGCCAGGCCCTGCTAAGTATTCTAGACACAATGGTGATCAAGATACAGTTTTCTGGGAAGCAGATGTGGCTCAAGCAATTGGGCTCCTATCTACCATATGGAGGGTCCTGGTTCTTCCTGGGGCCTCCTGTTGAAAGCAAACTGGCCCACATGGAGAGCTGGCCCATGCAGAAAGCTGGCACAACAAGATGACACAACAAAAAAGAGACACAGAAGAGAGACAGTGAGAGACACAGCAAACCAGGGAACTGGGGTGGCTCAAGCAATTGAGTACCTCTTTCCCACATCGGAAGGTCCTGGGATTGGTTCCTGGTACCTCCTAAAGAGAAGATGAGAAGAGAAGACAAGCAGACACAGAAGAACACACAGCGAATGGACATGGAGAGCAGACAGCGAGCGCAAGTGGCAGGGGTGGGGGGAATAAATAAATAAAATAAATCTTTAAAAATAAAAGAGAGATATAGTTTCCATTCTCAAGGAGCTTAAAGCTTAGGGACCAGACTGATTGTATCCCAAGAGTTAGTATGAGTCTCTCTTTAGGAGAAGCAGCATGATGGACTGTTGCTAAACAGACTTAAGCAGTCTGCATTCTTTTTTTTTTTTTTTTTTTTACCGGGAGGTCCCAGGGATCAAACCCAGGTCCCTCCATATGGGAGACAGATACCCAAACATTTGAGCCACATCCACCTCCCGCTAAACAGACTTAAGATCCAATTCCTGCTCTGTGCTGCCACTGGGCCACTTATATTTTATCTGCATGCTCAATGCCATGCTGCATTCCTTGGGTGGACATCAACCTGAATCAGGAGATAATGAAGCCTCACTTACTGAGACAGACTCTGGATCAGTACTTTTGGTCAGATTACTCCTAGAGTGGTTCCAAGTGAGGACCAGCTTAAACCTTTTCCGATTCCCAGCTCGTGTGTCTTAACTCTTGCTACTGGGTCTGTGCTTTGATTTCTCTTCCTTTCCTGTGCATTGCTTGACACCACAGTTGGTTCCTAGGGCCTGAGTCCCCACTCAGTTTTGCCAGGCTTCCTCCATCCTAGGGCCCTGGTCTTTACTGGCTGTCTTTTAAGACCACCAGGATGTGGAATGCCTGCCTCCCTCTAGTTATGAGTCTCCCCGCCCTCCAGCCACCATCACTGAGTTTTCCTACTAGGTTTGTGTCCTTCCACCCAGACCCCTGCCAGGGATACCAGCTGTTAATGCTGTAGCCATCACAGAAGCCAGTTTTGCCTGGCAATCTGAACCTCATTCATCTGCACCTGGGTCAGTATTCCAGGCTCTTATTCTGCTCCAGTGGGTATTGCTAGATTCATTCTAAGATCTAACCCTACCATACCTGCAGAAGTGACTGATAATACTAAAAGGAATGCCAAGGTTTAACAATGGAGGTCCAAGAATGACCTCTGCTCCATTCAGGGATGACCGTGCCAAATAGTTGGCATCTCTGACTCCCTTTGTATATGGCAGATGAAGAATGGTAAAATGCTTAATGAAAATCATGTTGAAAATCAACGTGCCATGTCGTTCTTAAGTGCTTGTTGTCAAAACTACAGCCATTGCTTTTTATCTGTATTTTATTTTTACACACCTACCCAGACACTTAGAAAATATTCCTCCCTAGTGCTTAACCTGTTCACATAAAGTTAGAAACATCTGAAATGTCTTTTACTTGGATCACTAAAGAAAGCTGCACAGCAGCGCTAGCCCTATTATATTTTACACTTGTCTAGATGAAGAGAAGATCACAGATATGAAATGCTTTGGTTTTAACAAGGCATTTGACCAAATCTTTCATGATATTCTTTGCAGATGAATTAGAGATTGAATAAATCAATTGATTGAATAATATAAATATCCAAAGAGTATTGGCTATACACAGATCAGTGTAAGCTGGAAAGAGCCTTTTCTAGTTAAGTTACCTCATCTTTGAAATGAAAGGGGTTTCCCAATATTTGTCATAAGAGGTAATTTTTGGTTGTGCATGAAGGAATTTTTGAATTTAATATATATATGTGTTTATTTTATGTATATTAGAAAAACTGTATGTCATATAAAATACATAATTTTTTAGATATTATTTATGTTAAAAAATTGGATCTATTCAATGAAAAATGTTTAATAACGTAGTACAGTTAGTGCTATCTGTCCCTTCTCTTTAGAGGGCAGTTAGTCAACATCAAAGTCCTAAATGACCTGCAATATCACTTTTAGCCATGTACCTTATGGATGTATTTACCTAGTGTATAAAGAAAGTGTGTTCATCATAGTTTAACTTGTAACAGTAAAATACTAAAAGCAAAGCAAATCAAAACAAAGCCCCTAAATGACTAAATGACCATTATTAGGAGATCAGTTAAATATGTTCTTGCACAACCCTGCCATGACCCCTTTATTATCCTCTTCAGTCAGTGGTTCTCAATAAGGGGACATTTGGCAATGTCCAGAAACATTTTGATTGTCATTACAAAAGAAGGGAGGTGCTACTGGCATCTAATGCATAGAGGCCAGAGACACTGCTAAACCTCCTACCCTGAACAGGACAGTCCTCCAGAACAAAGAACTATCTGGTCCAAAGTGTTAGTAGTGCCAAGACTGAGAAACCCTGATTTAAGCAGAGTTGCTTTTTTTTTCTTTTTCTTCTTGTTCTTTTCATTACAATACAAATTTGAGAGGATTCTTCTACTTAAGCCCTTATAATACTAGATTTAAAAATAAAAGAAATTGTTTCACCTATTACCAAATGAGCTTTTTTTACTGAAGAATCCATGAATGATAGTGCCTCACACATACAGAAGAGTTTTAAATGTTTGTGAATGAAAAAAAAAATGAATAAAAAATAACTTACTAATCGTTGTCCAACTATTAAGTGATCTGCTTTTGGAAGGAGTTGGAAAAAAACAAAGTCAAGGAAGTGCTAAGCATACCCAGGCTCAGACACAGGGAGAAATCTGGGTTATTAGCTGAGAGACTTTTGGCAACATTATCTGTAAAATGACAATGCTACTGTTCTTGAAAGGATTTTAGTTAACAGAGATTATAAATGTAAAGAGTCTGACTCATGGTAGGCACTCAAAAAATGGTAGCCATTGTTGTTTTTGCTGTTGTTGTTTGTTGTTATCATTGGCATGAGATCAATACCCAAAAGTATTGAGCTAACGTGTTTAAAAGATTGGGCTAATTGACAGTGAAGTTCCCTTCCTACTCTAAGATTCTCTGACGTTATCCTGAAAGCAATTCATTCATTCATTTACTTATACACTCAACAAATATTTATTATCTACTCTAGTGGAGTAAGCAAAAAAATGAAGTCACACAAATATAAATATGAATTACTTAGGTGTCAGCTAGGGTTTCCCTGCCATTCAGGGGTCTAATTTTACTCTATGCCTAAATCCCAGTCCCACAGCCTGTGTTAGTCTAAAGCCATCCCAGGAGTCCTGCAAAGTCTCAAAAGTTTTTCTCTACCTTTCTGCTCTTGCATCCTTGGGTGTAGACTTTTTTCCCACACGGTTTCCTGATGTACTACTTAACCTTCTTGCTGTCTTCCATAAGAAATCCTCACCCATCAAGCTTTCCCTTATCTTGTTGTCTCTATTAAAGTCAAAGGGGTGAGGGCATCCTGTGAAGGGTCACATCATACGACACAGAGACTTTGACCAACTTTTGGCCCCTCCCCACTATCCCTCTTCTCCATTTCTTCCCACTTCCCACTCCAGAGTAACTGGAAAATCCCTGCTTTGTTTGCTCCAGGTTGGTTCTATCCAGACCCAAATTGCTTGTGGTGTCACTGTCTATAAGCAAGCAGGCATCAGGGTATTTTATCAAACAAATATTGTGTCCATACGAAAAGAAATTCTAGTACTAACTGCTACTATAATTACTTTTTCCCATCTGGTTATATTTTTGATGAATGTGATTAAGGAAACGTATGGGGGAAGCAGATGTGGCTCAACCAGTTAGGTGCTGGCCTACCATATGGGAGGTCCTGAGTTCAGGTCCTGATGCCTCCTAAAGAAGATGAGCAGGCACCAACACCTGCCACAATGAGCTAGATGCCATACGGCCATAATGAGCAGATGCCTAAACGAGCAGATGTCACAAGCTAGCAGATGCCACAGCATACAGGAAGCAGATGTGGCTCAGGCCATTGGGCACTTACCTCCCATGTGGGAGGTCCCAGGTTCGTTTCTGGAGCCTCCTAGAGAAGGGGAGAAAACAATGAGCAGACAGGTGAGAGAGCTACCTGGGGGAGGGGGATATAAATAAAATTTTTTTAAAAGTAAATAAATAAATCTTAAAAAAAAAAGTATAGGGCATCTTCCTGCATTTCGCATGCAACTGGGGGTGGAAGAAGGAATGGTTGAGTTATCCTTCGCTTCTTTGGTTGGACTGCTGCTCCTCGAGAACTGTGGTGCCATCGCTGTGGAAGGGGCTGTGGGCACCAGCCTCTTTGCCCTAGCCAACACAGCCTTTTCCACTGCGCAGCCTAGTTCTTCAAACACTTCTGGCCTTTGCAGTTACCAGTTATGGTGTAGTTCATATTGCAGAGGAGTTTAAAGATGGGGATGCTGCCTCAGACCTAAACTATAAGACATTTGATGCATTAAGGAATCGCCATCATTTTATAGTTTTAATCATCGTGGTCAAGGATTGTTCCAGCCTTGGATACAACAAATGCTTCAAACCAAGATGCATAGTCCTCTAATACATCACTGAAGTTACGAAAACTCCAATCATCGTGTCATTAGATTTTTACAGGACAGGACATAGAACTGGAATATTGGAGTTTGGGGTATAAAATACTCCCCCCACCATCAATACTTATACTGATTTTTCAGACCTAATAAGAACAATCTATGGCCATGGCCCTTGTTTTATACTGGTAATCAAATAATTAATGCAGTATAAATTATGAAATTATCTTTCATAGAAGGAATTTTTTTCATTTAAAACAAATTCAAACATTCTTTTGAAAATTGTTGATGGTATTTGTGATTATTTATTTTCTTAGATTTCTTCTGCACTACAGTTTTTAGGATCCTTTTGGAAATATTGTGTGACTACTGCATTTTGCAGCATGAATTATGGAAAAATGGTCCTCAATTCTTAACAGCAAATGGACTTCGCGAAAGAGAGCAAAATGGCGGCCCATCAGATTTTCTTATGACCCCTAAAAAGTGGCTCTGCTTCAGTAGATACTTGCCAGTTTTTGATCTACCCATGACTTTTCACCCCACCTTGCTTTCAAATACTGTCAAAAATCAGCTGTCTAGTTTCATCACTTCTCTGAGTTTCTCTGTGTGCAGTGAGCAATTTTTGTGTCAGAAATTCTGTTATATCAAATATATTTAACAAGCATAACTTGCTGTAAATCTACTTGTGTTCTTTTCATTTATCTGTAAAAATTTGCCCTAATTGATTATATAGTGTAAGAATAATT
Organism: Tolypeutes matacus; assembly: GCA_026826555.1. NCBI lineage: Eukaryota > Metazoa > Chordata > Mammalia > Cingulata > Chlamyphoridae > Tolypeutes > Tolypeutes matacus. Next base: position 4,199,492 of record JAKSZT010053947.1, on the reverse strand, counting down.
GACGATAGACCAAAATGACCATCCATGATTCAGTTATACTGCTGTTGTAGAAGAATAGTATTCAGCAAGGAAAACTGATTACTTGTCATTACCTAGTTTAACTTATTAAAAAACTATTAGTTTGTTGCACACTAAACTAGTGAGTTAGTAGAATAAAGGAGGGGTCTCATCTGAAAGCAGACTTCATAGAAATTGGGCCAAATGTGTTCTAAATATTTGTAACTAATATCTTCTTCTTTTTTTAAAAAAAAAGTTAAGGTCATTTAAGAAATTACTTCCTAGCTTCTAATTTAAACCAGGCTGAGAGTTGCTAAAAGTGAGGATGACAATACAGAATTGAACTTTTTTTTTCTTTTTAGAAATATTTAATAAGTTTACTTTTAGGGGAAATTTGGCTAGCTCTTCAATCTTCAGAAAGCTGAACATTCTTTCCGAACACGTTGCTTTTGCTGAGTTTCATAGGTGTAATGGGAATAATTGGAGGCAGGTTTGAAAAGGAAATTTACCCTTAGGTTTGATATTTTTTTCCACTGAAAATGAACTCAGCCCTTCTATTCTGCCTGGTAAGTCACATCTCCAAAGTATGAGATTGTTCTGTCATTGGGCTTTTGTCATTGTTGTTTGCCCACCCAGTCTGTCTGTGGACCACTGACTGTGCTCTCTAATGACATCAAAATTGGAAATCTGCTGATAACCTAAAATAATGTAGAGATGAGTTAAAAATGTGAGGTCAGGGGCTAAAGTGGTGATTAGTAGATCATAACAAGCTCCTTACATCAGGCTTGTTTACCATTTTCCTCAAGTGTGACTTGATTGTTTTTCTTTGGGCTGTTTTCCTTTCCTAATATGTTTTCTTATAATAGCTTTATTGAGATATAATTCCCGTATCATACAATTCGCTCATTTAAAGTGTACAATATATTCATAGAGTTGTACCATCATCACCACAACAATTTTAGAACATTTTTTAGCACCCCAAAAAGAAACCCCATACCTTTTAGCAGTCACTTTCCATTTCCCCCTAATGTCTCCCAGCCCTTGGCAATCACTGATTTATTTTCTCTCACTATAGATTTGCCTATTCTGGGCATTTCATAAAAATGGAATTATACAATATGTGGTCTTTTGTGTCTGGCTTCCCAAATATGGTTTTATTCTATGTGGAGTGAGAAACTTTTTTCATATTATCTAAAAATGATGCAAAATACTTAGATAATTGGCACTGCAGTTTTCAGGTGCATCTAACTTTGCTAGCAGCTGGCATGTCTTGGGCCAGGTGAGCTTCCAGTTAAAAAAATATTCCTCCATTGAATTTCTGCCATATGCCATAGGATTGAAAGTGATATGTGTGCATTGTAAAACTGCTAAATGGATTAAGTACAGAATTTTATTTAAAGTACTAGAGTACGGTTATTACGAGTACCATTACTACCTAGGGTAGTCCCAAAACATAGTGATGTGAACTAGTTAAGCCTGCAGTTAACTATTACTTCATTGACATTTAGAAGTGTGTTCTATTCAAGTGTCTCTATAACAGAAGAAAATATCTAGGTAACCAGCAAAATAATATGTGCTAATGACCACCAGATGAAATGCAGAGTAGTTCATTGGAGGTTATTATACTTTGTAACTTCCTAATAATTGCTTCCTAAGCATTGTGGCTTATTTTTTTGATTGGACATTATAGCATCTTCCTCGTTGTATGTGGCCTGTTTCCATGATGTATTGAGCAGTGTTGTTTTTTGTGAGCTTTGATGCTTGTAACACCAATCTAAACCCAATTTTTGGGATATGTTTCCTCTTTTTAAATGACCTTGCCCTGTCCAATAAATAAATGGCTGTTTCACTCTGTTAAAAAAAAAAAAAAAAGAAAGAAAGAAAGAAAGAAAATGTACAGGATATACTGCTTGGGGAAAAGATGGTTTAGAGACTTCCCTGCAATGGAAGGTAGTTGGGCAGGAAAATGACACAATCAAAAGGATATTCTAGGAAGACTTATAAGCCAAGAAAAAAGAGGTGGACTGGTCAGACACCCATTGGAACGCAGGAGGTGGAGAGTGCTAATCCATCTTGAGCTGCTCTTGATCCACATTCTGTACCTTTGCTCATGGTGTCTGATGCCCAGTCCAGAGAAATCGAGCTCTGTGGTGGCTGTCCTCTGATGGCCAGAGATGATGGTGGGGCTTAATGCAAGGGATTCAATTCCCTGTTCCAACAGATACAAGCTGAGCACACTTTCCACAATAAGCTGCAAGGAAGAAGTAGTAATCAGGGTGTTTTGAACTGTAGGAGTCTGTAGTGATGAATAATTGATGATGGGGTCTCAATAAATGAAACAAATAAGTAGCCTACTATGGTGCTACTAAATATGTACCAGACGTAACCAGATCACTCTGGGCATTGACAACTTCTTGCCCAGTTCACAGCTCTCACCCAGTTCCCAGATCTAAGTCAGTTCATAGATCTGAAACCCCCTACCCGGGAGGAGGCTGGATCTCTTTCAGAAAGGACCCTGCCATGTGGCCACAGGTGAATACTGTGAATTTTCACCCAACTTTTCCCCGGAGAATGCATGGGCCAGGGTAACTTGGGGGAATAGAAATACCTAAACCTAGCAGAGGCATTAGATACTGCCTCTAAATTTATTCTTTTTCTCGGAGACTTGAAACATGAGTGTAGCCTGTCAGATCAGAGGTTTATGAAGGTCAAGGGGTATATAAAGTCTTGGCCTAAATCCATCTAACAGTGGATCCAGTGTGACAGTAGGCACATCCCATGGTTATTTCCCAAGTCCCAGAATATATCCTGGAAATACATATACTAGTAACAAGCAGAATCACCACATTGATTTCCCTGACCTCTGGAGGGATGGCTGTATGGTAGAAACGGCTAAACTGAAGCCCATGGAATCGCCCCATATACTCAAATGCACACTCCACTAATACAGTGAAAAAAATAAAAAATAAAAAGCAATACTAAACACGGTACAGGTTCTGGTCAAACAAGATGGCAGCATAAGACATGACAAGGTACTGTTTCCACATAGAATCTTTGAATGACTAACAAAAACTGGCAGAACATCTTCTTCACAACTCTGGAAAATAGTTAAAGGGTTACAGTAACTGAGCAAGTGCCAAATCAAGAAAACACAGTTTGAAGAGAAGCTCCCAGAAATCTTACTGGCCCCTCCCACCTTCACCAGCACAGTGTGGGACTAGCCTGTGCTCCCATTGTGAGTTCCTGGTCCTGTTCAGGAGGGAGCAGAGTAACCTCTATGCAATACTGGGGTGCCTGTATGCCAGTGCCAATTTTTCAGATAGCCGTGGGAAAGGGCAAGGAAATTCATCTCACCCTCCCATAACTTGTCTTACAGGCAGAAACAGCTTATGAACAGCAAAAGCAGTATAGGAAAGAATTAAGTCAAAGTAACCTGAGGCAAAGGACTACCTGCTTTAAGACAAGAGTACCCAGAAGGGGGAAAATATCTATTTCATAGGGAATAGAAGGGGCATTTGAATTCCTGTAAATGGGAATTCCTAAAGCTACCTACAAGCACAAGACCAGCACAAGATGCAGAAAATATGGTGAGGAACCTGTACAACATGCTCACCTCAGTTGATCTTCTTGATAGGAGGGCTAAACTCTGAAGGAGAGCACCAAGAGAGCCAATTTGCAGACAGTAAAGGCATGTTTTGCCTTGATTTCTTTGTTTATATTAGAATCTGTCATTCAAGGATATCTCTGTAACACAAGGATATCTAGCTGGACACAAGATTAAGAAACACAGCTCAGGGACAAAATCCAAGAGTTAACACTTTAAAATATTAAACTGTACAGTGTGAAACAAAAGATTACAGGACAAATAAACAGGAAATGATGACCTACCCAGAAACCATCAATGAAGAGGACCAGACTTTCAATTTATCAGAGAGAGACCTTTAAAAAATGATCCTGAGACATTTCTCTTCAATCAGTACAGCCAGTGTGTCTACCTTCCACCAGTGTGGGACATCACTCCCAGGAATGAGCCTCCCTGGCACTGAGAGATTATTACCAAATGCCAATTAATGATGCATTTGGAAAAAGACCTTGACCAAAAGGGGTAAATATTAAATACAAATGAGTTTTTATGCCTAACAGATTTCAAAGTGAGTCTGGAGGTCATTCCAGAGGTTATGCTTTTGTACATCTTAGAAGACTCTCACTGACAACCATGTAAACAGTGCCTCAAGCAGGGGGCTCAGGGACTGTAAAGGCATCTAGACAATATATGTAGGGCAGACAACACAAGGATTTCAGCACCTTATCAGTGGGCCATTCCTTGGAATATATGATAACATATCTCCCTATGTATTGCAGTTATTTTGCCCAGGGAACACTGCTAATATGTCCCCTTGCCACAGGCCTCTCCAGATGTCTCCTCCTGAGGAAGACCCCTTTCAATCACCCATTATTCCTTCCCTTCCTGCTCAATTTGTCCAGCACCCTCTTCCTTTCCTGACAAGTTATGTGATCTATTTAATTTTCCTTTTCTATTATCTGCTTGTATTAGTCAGGGTTCTCTCAGGAAACAGAATCAACAGGAGATATTTGTCAATAATATGAGATTTTATGAGTCTCTCATGTGACCATGGGGATGCACAAGTCCAGGTTCCACAGGCACGCTGCAAACCAAGGGCTCTGATAAAAGTCCAATGAGAGGTCCTTAATGAGTTTCTGGGAGAAGTTGGCTGTCCAAAGGCAAGCCGGGAAATTCTCTCTGAATGTAGAAATCACTTCCCCTCTTAAGGTATTTGACTGATTCGATAAAAGCGTCTCTCATTGCTGATGGCAGTCTCCCTGATTGATGCAGATGTAATCAGCAATCCACCCAGTAAACTCACTGTTGACCAAAGTCCATAAATGTTCTTGTATTACAATTAGCCCAGTGCTTGCTGTACCAAACACCTGGACACAATTACCTGGCCAAGTTGACACATTAGCCTAACCATCACACTGCCATTCCTGTCTAAAATATCAGTTTCAAGAGGATAGGGTTCCTGTAGTGTGTGCGGCCATGTCTGCTCCTTCCTCAGGGCGATTTTCTGGGTGAAGCCAGTACTCATCCTCTGACTTAGGCTGCCCTTCTTGAGGATAAGAGAAACATCAGAACTGCAGCCATGACTGAGGCTGATCTCAATCCGAAAGCCTATACCCTCATGATGCCCACCTCACTAAGAAACTACTGGACCTCCTTCAGCAATCGTGTAACTACAAGCAACTTTGTAAAGGAGTCAGTAAGGCCACCAAAACCCTCAACAGAGGCATGTCTGAGTTCATTGTGATGGCTGCAGATGCTGAGCCTCAGGAGATCATCCTACACCTCCCACTGCTGTGTGAAGACAAGAATGTGCCCTATGTGTTTGAGCATTCCAAGCAGGCCCTGGGGCAGGTCTGTGGGGTCTCCAGCCTGTCATTGCCTGCTCTGTCACCATCAAAGAAGGCTCACAGCCGAAGTAGCAGATCCAGTCCATTCAGCAGTCTATTGAGAGGCTCTTAGTATAAAACCTATGGCCTCTCCCCTGCTCTCCCAGCTGACTGCACCCCCTGGGTTAGTGTATCATATATTGTCTGCATAGGTGTATAGTGTTTTCAGCTACTTTTTATTGTTATAAAATATTGTAGTCCTGAATGTTTTTTTTTTTAGATTGTTGTATTGTTTTTAATTGTTTTACAGGCTTTTTTCTACCCCCTCCCCAATCCTCTTATTCTCCCTTTTGAAGAACTAATACCCAGTAGAAACAGCAGAGTGGTGGCCACTTTCAAAGGCAGGAAAGATCCAGGATAGAGATCTAGTTCCAACTGTCATCATTTAACTTCCTGGATACCTCCTGTGTGCAAGATACAAGAGGGCATGATGGAAGGAAACACTGTCCACTTTGTGTCCCATGTACAGGCATATAGAATCATTCCAAAAATGTTTAAATGATCAAGGAGTTTCCTTTGCTATCTAGGGAACTCTGGGTCATTAGGAGGGGAAGCATTATGTCCTGTGAGGTTGTATTTGAAAGCATCAGTTACTAATGTAACCCCACTGTTTGTTTTTGGTAATGAGATATTTCTCCCACCAACCCCTACTGGTGCCCCTGAGGGCAGCAGGACAGCAGCATATCAAAGAGATGTGCTTAGGATTCCAGCAGCAGCCTGGGCAAGTGATACATGGGGCAGTTGAGCTAAGCCTTAATGGAGTCAAGAGTGGCAAAGGAAAAGAGGATCAACTGGTGTTGGAATGAAGGATTCTGGGAAGGTCATAGAGACCTGGTTGGAATGTGCAGCAGAGAGTGAGTCTGAGGCAACATCCTCTCTTTAGTGAATGGAGGATTTCTTCAGTGGACACTTTGTACCAGCTCTGAGAGCCATCGCCCCTGCTTCCTGCCACAACGTGGGTTAGGTGTATTCTTCATAACATCAGAAGGGCAGTGCTGATGTGTCATTCATTCTTGTGAACAGCATAATAAATATATACATATTCCAATTAAAAAAAAAAAAGAGGATAAAGATTTACTTATCCTCTTCACAGCTTAACGTCTAGACCTAAACCCAGTTTTTCTCGATTTTGTGGAGTAATCCCTTGCAGTCTCATGATGTTCACTTGTCATTTCTCTCATGTGAATCTCCCCAGTTGCTCAGACTGGTACATGCCACATCCCTTTCACTATAATTAATAACCTCTACTTAGTACACATTGTCTGGCATAGGAAATTTGCAAATAAAAATACTTATTCTGGGAATATTTGTTTTCTCCTGTGTAAAGAAATGTGAATGACTTCTAAGAGGTGTGTCAGCTGGTAAGTGAGAGTGTTAAGTGAGATGGGATGGTTTCCCCAATTTGTCCCTGGGGTATTTCTTATTGTTCAGAAAATTCATCTTGCAGCATGCTTGCAATGGAACTAAACAATCCCCATGTGAATTTATTATTGAAAAATATTACTCATTATTCTATTCTGAAATATTAAATTAAATCAAATTAAATTCAATTCAATTACCTGTAAATATAATGATTATTTGCCTTCAAGAGGGAAAGGAATCTTCATTTCTTTTTAAACTGATATATATTTAGAATAGCAAGAAGTTATTTTTACTTATATATAACATAAGTATCATGGGAATACATTCTTATGCTGAAAATAAATTTTGCCTTTTCACTTTAAAGTTTTTTTATTGCTATACTTCATATAATTTTAAATTATAATAACATGTGGAAAACAGAGAATAAAAATATAGATGAAAATCACTTAGTTAATATATAGCTAAACAAAAATTGTCTTGACAAATATGCTTAGAACTGTTACATTTGATTACAAACACAGTCTTTGAAACTTAGAAAGAATTTTTTCTATGCTGAGAGATAATTCAGAGGCCTTCAAGAGAAACTAAGGGTCACATTTCTGGTATTTTTCTCGTAGTGGATAGCAGGCTTATTTTAAAGAGGAGCTGACCATGGAGAATCTTCCTCTGTCTCCCGCATTTAAAGTTGGTGGAAGTCCAGGTCATGTCAGGTTCTCCTGGATCCACTGGTCTCAATGACACTCAGTTGGAGGGTAGAGTAGTTGACAGCACCTGGCAGCTGGGGAGGCCTGAGTGGAGAGAAGAGAGCAGCACTGTTGAATCCCCAGCCCATGCTCAAGGGAGGTACATCGCTGGTAAGGTTGGAGCCACACACAGGGTTGGGAAAATTACCTTGTGCTGTGGTGGTTCTCAGAACCTCATCAAGAGTCACCAGGGTTTTTCCCATCTTCACCATTGCATCTTCTAGTTGGAAGGGTTTGCATCTCTCTTGCTGTAGTTCACGGACCAATACATTTAACTCTCCTTTCAGCATTTCATTCTTTCCCTTGGCCTCTTTGTAGGTATTTATAAGGCTGGAGATGCTTAAACTCTCTTTCTCTCGTCTGGCATCCTCTAAGGATGCCTCAGAATCTCTATACCCCTTGTGAGCAGTACTCATCTGGTCAAGGAGGTGACATTTCTCTTTAAACAATACAACCAGTGTGTCTGCAAGCTGCCTTTCCCATCTTCTATAAAATCGACTTCTCAGAGACTGCACTAATCTGAGTAGCAGTAAGAGACCCAACAATGAACCGATGGCAGGTGTACACACCACCGCTTCCCTCTGGAGACTGTGGTGGACCGTGTGCTCCGAACTCATATCATCAGGCAGCAGCTCCATCACCCCCTCTCCCAGCTTCCTGAGGGTCAGCCCAAAGGAAAGCTCCACAGAAGGACACAGGCCCTTCATGGCCCTGGAGTCACCACAGGACCTGCCCAGTAACCACGGATCCACCAATCACAGCAAATCCCAGAATTCCACCTGGAACCCAGCAGCAACTGACAACGTGAATGGGCATCAGCAAGTATAGCAGTTTGGGAGTTTGTTATAGTTATGAATTCCAAAATATTTATTGGATTATGCTTGTAAGCTGGTCTGTTCATCTGGGCATGATTAAGTTATGATTAGGAGTTTGACTGGACCATGTCAGTATGGCATTGAGCCCCGCCCCTTGGTGGGTAGGGTCTCAAAGATAAAAAACATGGCAAAGGAGAGAGTTGGAGGTTTTTGATGTTGGAGTTCTGATACTGAGATTTAATGCTGGAGCCCCAGGAAGTGACACACAGAGGAGCTTGGTCGTGAGGAAAGAGAGAAGGCCCCTGGAAGAGACAAGCCATTCACCTGACAGTTCACAGCTGGCCTTGTGGAGAGAGGCAAAGCCTAGAGAGCCTCATTGTCTACAGCTGACCTTGGGGAGGAAACAGAGGAGCTGAGCCCGGAGAGAAATGGAACCCCCGGGAAGAAAGGAACCAAGAAGCTTGAAGCCTCACATATGTTGGCAGCCATCTTGCTCCAACACATGGCCATAGACTTTGGCAAAGGAAGCAACTTATGCCTTATGGCCTGGCAACTGTAAGCTTCTACCCCAAATAAATACCCTTTATAAAAACCAACCAATTTCTGGTATTTTACCTCAGCTCTCCTTTGGCTGACTAATACAGAATTTGGTACCGAGGAGTGGGGAACTGCTTTTGCAATTACCAAAATGTTGGAATGGTTTTATAAATGGGTAAGGGGTATTTTTGGAGGAATTGTGAGATGCTTGGTAGAAAAGACCTACAGTGCTTTGAAGAGATTGTTGATTATAATATGGATGCTAAAGAGACTTTTTATGATGCCTTAGAAGTAAATGATGAAACTATTATTGGTAACTAGAGGAAAGGCAATCTGTGTTTTAGAGTTGCAGAGAACTTAGCAAGATTAACTCCTGGTGTTTTATGGAATACAGAATTTGAAAATGGCAAACCTGAGAATTTAGCTGAAGAACTTTCCAAGGTAACCTCAGACAATGAAGCTTGGCTTCTCTTTGCAGCTTTTAGCAAAATACTAAATGAGCAGGATAAGCTCAGGACTGAATTATTGGGCACAAAGAAAAAAGAAACTGATTCTGGAAATTCCAAGCTTCTGGAAATCAAGCTCTCAGATGATAGTGCCCCATTTGAAAACTTAACTAAATTTGGCACTTGTAAATCAGGATTGAAGATGCAGTTGTATCCGAAAGACTTGTGGAAAATCTTACTGTCTGAGGGCTTGCACCCCTGCTTCTTGCATGCTAAACCAACAAGGTTTTTGAGAGTGCTGTATGAACAAAACCACTGTCATCTTGGACAAAAAGGGACATGGAAAGGAAAGATTGGCAGAGAAACAGCTTTAAGAAGAAAACCATGGAAGTTGAGATCTGGAATTAAGTCATTGCCTTGGGCCAAGAGAGGAACCCCACCCATGTGTACAGAGAGGGTGAGTTTGCCCTGGCAGTTGAAGAGAGTGGATGTTCCCACTAGGTGTTCTGGGAGAGTTTTGCCACCCAGGGTGCAGAGAGGGTGGAGCACATTCCTCAAGGATTAGGGCTGTGGAGGTCCACATCCCATATGTCTGAGAGGGGTGCGCCTGTCCCCCATGGATTAGGGAAGGCCAGGTGGTCAACTCATTGCTCTGAGAAGGTTGAGCCTTATGCCAAAGGTTTGAGAAGGCCAGGTGGTTAACTCCTTGCTCTGAGACAGTTGAGCCTGTATGCCAAAATTTAAGGGTAATGTTATCTTCACATCGCTGTACTAGGGGGGCTAAGACTGTAACCCAAAGATTAAGTAAGGTGTGGCAATCATCCCAATGCTCTTGGACGGTGAGGTCCAGAGCTTGGTCAGCACCCAGATGCTTGATTAGGGTGGGACCAAGAATATGGCCTTTGGGCAAGCCTGTGGACAAGGTGGGTCCCCATGTGACCCCAGGAGGAAGAAACCATCATCTTAAGAATGATTCTCAGACTTGAAATCAAATGGAGGATGCCCTGCACATTTACTGAATTGTAGAGGACCCATGACCCATATTTAACTCCCAATTTCTCTTTATGGTAATGAAAATATTTATCCTTTGTCTTTCCATTTATATATTGGAAGCAGTTAAATGGTTTTGTAAGTTTCCAAGGTCTACAGCAGATGGGATTTTGCTTGAAGACAAAGTGTATTTCTTTAAACTGATTATGATATGATTTTGTACTGGCATTTTTAGTGAGTTAAGGTTTATTGAATATTGTAATGTATTTTTGTATTTCAGAGGGTGGAGTATAGTGATTTGGCAGTTTGATATAGTTATGAATTCCAAAAATAGATATTGGATTATGCTTGTAAACTGGTCTGTTCATCTGGGCATGATTAAGTGATATTAGGGATTTGTTTGGGCCATGACAGTAGGGCATTGAGACCCACCCCTTGGTGGGTGTGATCTCAAAGATAAAAGACATGGCAAAGGACAGAGTTGGAGGTTTTTGATGTTGGAGTTCTGATACTGAGATTTAATGCTGGAGCCCCAGGAAGTGAACACACAGAGGAGCTTGGTGGTGAGGAAAGAGAGAAGGCCCTGGAAAAGAGATGAGCCATTCGCCTGACAGTTCATACCTGGCCTTGTGGAGGGAGGCAAAGCCTAGAGAGCCTCATAGTCTACAGCTGACCTCATGGAGGAAAAAGAGGAGCTGAGCCTGGAGAGAAATTGAACCCCAGGAAGAGAGGAACCCAAGAAGCCTGAACCCTCACAGATGTTGGCAGCCATCTTGCTCCAACACATGGCCATAGACTTTGGTGAAGGTAATAACTTATGCCTTATGGCCGGTAACTGTAAGCTGCTACCCCAAATAAATACCCTTTTTAAAACCAACAGATTTCTGGTATTTTGCATGAGCACTCCTTTGGCTGACTAATACAGCAGGTCTCAGAGTATCTGCAACATCTGACCCATTCTCACCATCCCCACCTCTGCTGCCACTGCCCTCCTTTGGCTATCACCATCCTCAGCCTGGAATCACCATCATTGTGGACACCAGTTCTCTCTGTTGTCCCGTTTGATACAGCGCAGCCACTATCCGCTTAAATTCAAATTCCTCTGCTATTAGCGACCCTCAATGCCTGGGTCCTGGAAACCTTACCCCAAGCTCCCTGTGTACATCACTTCCTCCTTGGCACACTCTGGTATCTGCCTGACCTTCACCCCCCCACACACCCTTGCCTGTTTTAGGGCCATTGCCTCTTCTGCCCCTTCATCCTCCCAGGCTATTCTCTAGTTGCCATCACTGCTTAGATGTGCCCTTCCTGGGGGGCCTCCCAAGAGAGACCCTTTCCAACGGCTCAGTCTTGGCATCACCCTTTTCCTCTCCTGACAAGCTGTGTGCTGTATTTAATTTTCTTTTCTCTGTTCTGACTTTCCCCTCTCAAACACCAGTTTCTAGAGGATTGAGACTTACTTTCCTCTTCACTGCTCAATCTCCAGGCCCAATCCCAGTTATTTTCCACTATGAGGAGTAACCTCTTGCATTCTCATGACGCTTTACATGGCATTTCTCTCCATTGTGTCTCCCCACTTGCTCAGACTGGAACATGCCAATTCCCTTTCCCTGCCATTAATTGTCTCCAGTTTGACTCATTATCGTGGAACGTTATTTGCAACTGACTAGACTTTATCCTTGGAATACTGACTTTTCCCTGGGGATAGAAATAAGACTGAGTCCTGTGAGGTGTGTCCGTGGTTAAGTGGCAGTACAGAGGGGTGGGATGTGCCAGTTTCCCTCATTTGCTGCTGGGTTCTTTCTTCTTGCTCAGAAAATTCAGCTTGCAGAATACTTGCAATGGAAGAAACCCATCACTGTGTGAATTTATCACTGAAAACAAATATCCATTATTCTCTTATAAAATATTAGATGATACTAAATTACATTGTAAACTCTAAATATATGGCATATTTTCCTCCCAAGACAGACATATCTCTTCCTTTACTTTTTAACTGATACCTATTTAGATTAGGAAAAAAATGTTACTTTGACTTGTAACTTCAGTTTTGGGAATACACTCTCACTGTGATAAATAAATTTAGCAAAGGACGACGGAAGTGTTCTACATGATCTTATAAGGATGGTTACAGGACATGTTGAATTGCATGAAAGTTTATTAAAGTGTGTGGCCAAAATATAAACCATAATGAAAACCATTGACCATGGTTGGTAGCTATGATTCAATATTTATACATCAGTTCTAACAAACTTGCCATCCACATATAAAATGCTATTAATAGGGAAGTTGTTGGGTATAGAGTTGTCCCCTGAATTCAGTATGGGATGTTTCCATAAACTCCTAAATTTTCTTTGAGGACAATGAAAATAGTAAGACACTAGGGAAAAAAAGGAAGAAATGTCACTGTACATATAGGACAACAGACCTTACATGGAATAAAGGCAAAATGTCAAAAACATTTTTTTAACTATTTTATCATTATTTGTTATTATCCCCAATTTTTATTCATTTATTTTTATTCTTTTAAATTGTTTTTATTTTATATCTCATTTTTAAAACTATCATTATTTCATTTTCTTATTAATTGTAAATGGCTATTATTATAGGCTTCATTTTGGATGAAGTTTTGCATCATAAAAGACTACAACTGTGGCAAGGGAGGATCATTGTACAAAGTGGCTTTTATGTGGGATACACAGGAGGCAACTCTCCTGCGCAAACATATAAGGCAATGAAATGTGTTCAAATCTACACGGGACATCATCACGGTGGGTGGAGAGTCACACAATACCCAAGGGAATATCAAATTCCAATCCTGGAGAGCTCTGCCACATTCTCTAATGGATCAGCAAGAATCCCCTGAGAACAGACAGGGGCAATGACTATTAAAGGAGGATGGTCCATGGACAGCCCTTGATATTGATGATTGTGCATATGCAACTGTACTCTTGATGCTGAAATTTAGCCTAGTATTATAGGGTTCCTAAGAGATGTCTCTGGTAGCCTCCCTGTTTCTCAAATGTAGCCTAACTCTAAGCCAACCTCAGCATGTAAATACATTACCCTGTCCCCAGCATGGGACATGATTCCCGGGGATGAGCTTCTTTGGCAACGAGGAGTCACTGACAAGCACCAACAGCAATGCAACTGGAAAAATACCTTGACCAAAAGGGGAAAAGGAAAAGACAAGTGAGTTTATATGGCTAAGAGACTTCAAAGTGAGTCGGGAAGTCATTCCAGAGTTACGCTTATGCACTTCTTAGCAGGATTTCATTGAAAGCCAAATTAGATAAAACCCGAAAGAATGGGGATCCTGTGAGCTCTGGAGATATCCAGACAGTATAGTCAGGGCAGGTAGGTCAGAACTTTGAAACCTTGCCAGTGGGGCCTACTTTGGAATTTATGCTCCCCAGTGTGACAGAGTTGGACTCAGTTGTGGTTTCCCTACACATGGCTCTTCTGTCCTTCTATTTGAGCCTATAATTAGTACTAGAGTTGGTATGGGTACATCCAAGACATGTAAATCTTTGGGCTATCCATGTGACAGCTGGGCCCTGAATCTCAACAGTGTTGCATCACCTACTCTCCAGTTCATTGGTCTCACCCAGGACAACTAACAAGGAGGTGATGATGTACAATTACCATAGCCAGGAACTGAGAGATTCTACAACTGCAAGCAAGAGAGTCCATCTTTCAGCATTAAGCTCCTTCTCAATTAAGTGGGGTGGACATCACCACCCCACAATCCTCAGGATTGGGGAATGAACTATGGACTAAAGTAGACTTATTGGTATTCTACTATAGATATATTGTGATTCTAGCAATGGAAGAAATTATATCATTGATGTGGAGGCAGTGGCCACTGGAGGTTCTGAAGGCAGCGACAGGGAAAAACAGCTGTAATCGTGGGGCATTTTCGGGACATGGGAATTCTCCTGAATGACATGGCAACGACAGATGAAGACCATCATATATCTTGGCTTAACCTACCAAATTGGGTGGAGAGAGTGTAAGCTACAATGTAAACTATAATCAATATTAGTGGCAATGCACCAGAATGTGTTCATCCATTGCAATAAATGTACCTCACTAAGGATGTTGTTAAGGTGGGAAAATGTGGGAGGTGTGGGGGCAGGCCATACGTTAATAATCTATATATTTTAAATGACATTTATGTAATCTAAGTATCTTAAAAAATATATAAATATTTAAAAATAATTAAAGTAAAATTCCTTTCAGGTTTCTGTTTAAGGTGATATGTGCTTTCATGTAGGTTGATGACAGTGCAATACTGTGAAAGCTATTTTATCAGTAAATTGGAGAATGCAAAAACAAAAATTTTACCATTTCCCTTTTCAAAGTTTTTTATTGCTATATTTCATATAATTTCAAATTACAATAAAATATGGCTAATAGAATAATAATATAGATAAAAAAACACTAATCAAGTTAATATGTAAGTAAATAAACATTATCTTTAGAAATACAGGAAGATCCTTTCCATTTGATTAAAAGTATGCTCTCTGAAATTTGGAAAGAATTTTTTCTATGCTGTGAGGTAATTCAGAGGCCTAAAGAGAAAGTAAAGGCCACATATTCAGGGTTTCCTGTGAAAGGATAACCTGTTCATCTCAAAGAGGAATTGACTGTGGAGAATCTTCCTTCTGTGTCCCGTGTTTAAAGTTGGTGGAAGTCCAGGTCATGTCGGGGTTCTCTCGGATCCACTGGCCTCAATGACTTTCAGATGGAGGGCAGAGTAGTTGACAGCGCCTGGCAGCTGGGGAGCCCTGTGTGGAGAGAAGAGAGCAGCACTGTTTAAAACCCCAGCCCACGCTCAAGGGCGGGACACTGCTGGGAGGGTTGGAGTCACAGACAGGTTTGGGAAAATTACCTTGTCCTGTGGTGGTTCTCAGGACCTCATCAAGTGTCTCCTAGGTTTTTTCCCATCTTCACTACTGTGTATTCTAATTGGGAGGGTTTGCATTTCACTTGCTGTAGTTCATGGACCAATACAGTTAACTCTCCTTTTAGCATTGCTTTCTTTCCCATGGCCTTTCTGTAGGTATCTATAAGGCTGGAGACGCATAAATGCTCTTTCTCTCACCTGGCGTCCTCTATGGATGCCTCAGTATCTCTATACCCCTTGTGAGCAGCACTCATCTGGTCAAGGAGGTGATGTTTCTTTTTAATCAGTGCAGCCAGTATGTCTGCAACCTGCCATCCCATCTTCTATAAAGTCGCCTGCTCAGAGAGTGCACTACTATGAGTAGCCATAAGAGACCCACCAACGAATCGATGGCAGGTGTATACACCACCGGTTCCCACTGGAGACTGTGGTGGACCATGTGCTCTAAACTCATATTAGGCAGCAGCTCCATCACCCCCTCTTCCAGCTTCCCAAGGGTCAGCCCAAAGGAAAGCTCCACAGAAGGACACAGACCCTTCTTGGCCCTGGAGTCACCACAGGACCCTGCCCAGTAACCACGGATCTACCAATCACAGCAAATCCCAGAATTCTGCCTGGAACCCGACAGCAACTGTCAACTTGAACGGGCATCAGCAAGTCTCAGAGCATCTGCAACATCCAATCCATTTTCACCATCCCCACCTTCGCTGCCCTGCTCTGTCCATTACCATCCTCACCTGCGAATCCTCATCATTGTCACCACAAATTCTCCTTGCTGTACCATTTGACATACATCACAGTCACTATCTGCTTAAATTCAAATTCCTCTGGTGCCAACGACCCTCAATGTCTGGCTCATGGCAGCCTTAATCCAGGATCCCTGTGTACGTCACCTCTTGCCTCGCAGACTCTGATATCTGCCTGGCCATCGCACCTACCACACCCATGCCCATTCTAGGGCCATGGCCTATTATGTCCCTTCATTCTCCAATTCTATTACGGAGGTGCCATCATTGGTCAGAGGTCCCCTCCCTGGTGGGCCACCCCCAAGTTCTACTCTTAAGAGAGACCCCTTCCAATGCCCATCACTCCTGTCCTTCCTGCTCATTCTTATCATCACCCCGTCAATTTCCTAACAAGCTATGTGCTCTATTTAATTTTCTTTTCTCTGATCTGCCTTTCACCTCTCAAATATCAGTTTCTAAAGGATTGAGACTTAATTTCTCCTCTTCAGTACTAAACCTCCAGGCCCGAGCCCAGTTATTTTCAACTGTGAAGAGTAACCCCTTGCATTCTCTTGATGCTTTCCCTGGCATTTCTCTCCCCACATGCTCAGACTACAACAAGCCGCTTCCCTTTCCCTGCCATTAACTACCTCCAATTTGTACTCATTGTCTGACATAAGAATGTTGTTTGCCACTGCTTAGACTTACCCTTGGAATACTGACTTTTCCGCAGGACAGAAATGTGACTAAGTCCTGGGAGGTGTGTCCGTGGGTAGGCGACAGTGCCGAGGGGTGGGAAGTGCCGATTTCCGTTCTGTCTTCTTGCTCAGAAAATTCATCTTGCAACACACTTGCAATGGAAGAAACCCATAACCGTGTGAATTTATCACTGAAAACAAATATCCATTATTCTCTTATAAAATATTAGATGAAATAATTAAATTATTTAATTTAATTAAATCAGATTAATTGAATTAAATTAAATTGTCAAAGCTAAATGTGCTGCATATTTTCCTCCTAAGATGTACGCATCTCCTCCTTTATTTTTAAACTGATACATATTTAGATTAGGAAATAAGTGTTACTTTCACTTGTAACTTACGTTTTGTGAATACACTCTCACTGTGATAAATATGTATTGGCAAGGGTGGCGGAAGTATTCTACATGATCTTGCTATGATGGATACAGGCCATGTTGAATTGCATCAAAACTTCTAAAAGTGCATGGCCCATAATGTAAACCATTGCCCGTGGTTGGTAACTATGTTTCAATATTTCTACAACAATTCTAACAAACTTGCCATCCACATATAAAATGCTATTAATAGGGGAAAGGGGGTAAGAGGGAAGATGTTGGGTATTTATGAGTCCCTGTATTCATTACGGGACTTTTCTATAAAGTCTTAAGTTTTCTTTGAGGAAAAAATAAAAGAGTAAGACACATGGGCAATAAATGGAAGAAAGTGTTACTGTACATATAGGACAACAGATCTTACACTGAACAAAGGCAAAATGTGAAAAACAATTTGTTTAATATTTTTTCATTATTTTTTCTCCTCCCCAATTTTTACTTTATTATTTATTTTTATTGTTTTAAATTGTTTTGTATTTTATTTCTTATTTTTAAAACTATCATTATTACTTCATTTTTTCATCAATTGTATTTGGCTATTTTTATAGGCTTCTTTTGGAAGAAGTTTTGGATCACAAAAGGTATACAACTGTGGCAGGGGAGGATCATTGGTATGGAGCAGGTTTTATGTGGTATACATGGATGGCAACTCTACAGCACAAACATATAAGGCATAGAAATGTGTTCAAATCTTCATGCGGCATTGTCAAAATGGGTGGAGATTCACACAATACCCAAGGGAATATCAAATTCCCATCCTAGGGAGCTCTGCCACATTCTCTAATGGATCAGCAAGAACTCCCTGAATACAGACAGGGGCAATGACTAGTGAAGGAGGATGGTATGTGGATGGGCCCTTGATATTGATGACTGTACATATGAAACTGTACTCTTGAAGTTGAAACTTAGCCTAGTATTATAGGGTGCCTAAGAGATGCCTCCTGGAGCCTCCTTGTTGCTCAAATGTAGTCTGTCTCTAAGCCAAACTCAGCTTGTAAATACATTACCTTCCCCCCAATATGGACATGACTCCTGCCTGGGGCTTAGCTTCTTGGACAACGAGGAGTTACTAACAAGCACCAACTAGCAAAAAACTGGAAATATACCTTGACAAAAAGGGGGGAAAGGAAAAGTCAAATGAGTTTATATGGCTAAGAGACTTCAAAGTGAGTTGGGAAGTCATTCCAGAGGTAACGCTTATGCACATCTTAGCAAGA
Source organism: Tolypeutes matacus (assembly GCA_026826555.1). NCBI lineage: Eukaryota > Metazoa > Chordata > Mammalia > Cingulata > Chlamyphoridae > Tolypeutes > Tolypeutes matacus. The sequence continues at coordinate 4,181,150 of JAKSZT010053947.1, read as the reverse complement.
TTTCATTGAAAGCTAAATTAGATGCTATCCCAAAGAGTGGGGATCCTGTGGGCTCTGGAGACATCCAGGCACTATAGTCAGGGCAGAAAGGCAGGAGTTTGGGACTTTGCCAGTGGGGCCTACTTTGGAATTTATGCTCCCCAGTATGACAAATTTGGACTCAGTTGTGGTTTCCCTGCAAATGGCTCTTCTGTCCTTCTATTAGAACCTATAATTAGTACTAGAGTTTGCCTAAGACATGTAAATCTTTGGGCTATCCATGTGACAGTTGGGCCCTGAATCTCAACAGAGTTGCATCACCTACTCTCCAGTTCATTGGTCTCACCCAGAACAACTAACAAGGAGGTGATGATGGACAACTACCATAGCCAGGAACTGAGAGATTCTACAACTGCAAGCAAAGTTCATCCTTTGGCCCCAAGGGATCAAAGCTCCCTCTCAATTAAGGTGGGGTAGGCCTCACTTTCCCAAAATCCCTGGGAATGGGGTATGAACTATGGACTATAGTGGACTTACCATTATTCTACTACAGATATATTGTGTTCCTAGCAATGGAAGAAATTATATCATTGATGTGGAGGCAGTGGTCACCGGAAGTTCTGAGGGCAGGGACAGGGAAAAACAGGTGTAATCCAGGGACATTTTTGGGACGTGAGATTTCTCTCGAATGACATTGCAACGACAGATACAGGTCTTTATATATATCTTGACTTAACCTACCGAATTGGGTAGGAGGAAGTGTAAACTACAATGTTGACTATAATCAACAATAGTGGCAATGCTCCAAAATGTGTTCATCCATTGCAATGAATGAACCTCACTAACGAAGGATGTTGTTAGGGTGGGAAAATGTGGGAGGTGGGAGAGCAGGGCATACGTTAATACACTATATATTTTACATGACATTTACGTAACCTAAGTATCTTTAAAAATATATAAATTATTTAAAATAAATAAATAAATAAATAAAGCAAAATTCATTTCCAGTTTTCTGTTTAAGGTGACGTGTACTTTAATGTAGGCTGACGTCAGTGCAATACTGTGAAAGCAATTTTATCAGTAAATTACAAAATGCAAAAACAAAAATTTTACCTTTTCCCTTTTTAAATTTTTTTTAATTGCTATATTTCATACAATTTCAAATTATAATAAAATATGGCAACTAGAATAATAATATAGATAAAAATCACTAATCAAGTTAAAATATAAATAACAAACATAATCTTTAGAAATACAGGAAGATACTATCCATTTGTTTAAAAGTATACTCTCTGAAACTTGGAAATAATTTTTTCTATGCTGTGAAATAATTCAGAAGCCTAAAGATAAAGTAATGGCCTCATATTCAAGGTTTTCCGGAGAAGGATAGCCTGTAAATTTCAAAGAGGAATTGACTGTAGAGAAACTTCTTACTGTGTCCTGTGTTTAAAGTTGGTGGAAGTCCAGGTCATGTCGGGTTCTCCCGGATCCACTGGCCTCAATGACACTCAGATGGAAGGCAGAGTAGTTGACAGTGCCTGGAAGCTGTGGAGAGAAGAGAACAGCACTGTTTAAATCTCCAGCCCACGCTCAAGGGAGGGACTCTGTTGGTAGTGTTGGAGCCACACACAGGGTTGGGAAAATTATCTTGTGCTGTGGTGGTTCTCAGGATCTCATCAAGTGTCTCCAGTGTTTTTCCCGTCTTCACCACTGCGTATTCTACTTGGAAGGGTTTGCATCTCTTTTGCTGTAGTTCACAGACCAATACAGTTAAGTCTCCTTTCAGCATTTCATTCTTTCCCTTGGCCTTTCTGTAGGTATCTATAAGGCTGGAGACTCTTAAACTCTTTATCTCTCGCCTGGAGTCCTCTATGGATGCCTCGTATCTCTACACCCTTTGTGAGCAGTACTCATCTGCTCAAGGAGGTGACATTTCTCTTTAATCAATGCAGCCAGTGTGTCTGCAAGCTCTCTTTCCAGTCTTCTATAAAGTCGTCTGCTCAGAGACTGCACTAATCTGAGTAGCCACAAGAGACCCGCCAAGGTACCGATGGCAGTTGTATACACCCCCGGTTCCCACTGGAGACTGTGGTGGACCATGTGCTCTGAACTCATATCATCAGGCAGCAGCTCCATCACCCCCTCTCCCAGCTTCCCGAGGATCTGGCCAAAGGAAAGCTCCACAGAAGGACACAGCCCCTTAGTCGCCCTGGAATCACCACAGGACCCTGCCCAGTAACTGCAGATCCACTAATCACAGCAAATCCTAGAATTCTGCCTGGAACCCAGCAGCAACTGATAATTTGAAAAGATATTCACTGAGCTGGTCTAATGAAGGATTTAGTAGTTAACACATTCTGGTATTCATTATTTTTGAATGATCTTCCTTTTTGCCTTTTTAAAAAATTTTATTGATGAAAGTTTGAAATATAGTGAAATTTTCCAATGTTACCGAAAAGATTTGCTTATTTTTTAGAGTTTATACTTCCCCTTCCTATGCTATCCAGCAATGTGAATCATTACTTTTCTCATATATTTGACCTTTCTTTCAACACCCAACACTGTTATGTGCATTTCTCTTTTTTCTCCCCTAATATGAATATCCTGTATCAGTTTGGTACTTTTGTTAAAAATGGTGTCCCAATATTGTCCATTATTATTAACTAAAATTCATAGTTCATATTACGGTTCACTATTTGTGTTGTACAGTTCTATGGGTTTTGACAAATGTGTCATGCCATGTATCAACCTTTATAATAGCATACACAATTATATTGGTGCCCTAAATTTACCCTGTGCTCCACCTACTAAACCACTGAAAATCAAGGGTGAGTTTTAAAATTTTCATCATTGAAAAGCAGCTCAAAAGTAGTCTGGTATTTTGGGACATGTGAAAAATATCCGAAATTCAAATTTCAGTTTTCAATTGTTTTTATTTTTATATTAAAAAAAAATGTTCCTCAACATACTAAAGGTGATAAAGGAAAATACAGAGAAAAAATTAAAGGATATGAAGAAAACAATGAATGAGCAATATGGGAATCTCTTGGGGAGATTTCACAAACAGAAATAGCAGTCTTGATGAACTCAATAACTAAGATGAAAAATTCCCTGGATGGTGGCAATGACAGATTGGAGGTAGCAGAAGGAAAAATCAGTGATCTCAAAGACAGCACTACTGAAATGATTCACGGTGAAGAGCAGAAAGAAAAAAGAATGTGGTAGTGGGTTATTGGAAGTGTAATTAACAGCAATGAATTATGGGTGTAATTGTGGTTGAAAGGGGAAGGTTTAGGTTCATGTATGTCACTAGAAGTAAAGCTAGAGGATAAAACATGGGACTGTATAACATAGTGAAGTCTGTTGTGGAGGATGACTGTGTTTAACAGTACAAAGATAAGAATGTTCTTCCATTAAAGAGAACAAATATATATCAATATTAAAGGCTTAATAAGAGGGTAGTATATGGGAAGAAAAGCACAACTAATAAAAACTATGGATGACAGTTAACAAGTAGAATGTAATATTCTATCATCAATTGTAACAAAGATACCATACCAATGCTAACTGTCAATAATTAGGAAGTGTAAGGGCTATGGGATTTTTCTTTTTGGAACAAAAAGAATGTTCTCAAACTGCTTGTGGTGATGAATGCACAACTCTATGATTAAACAGAGAGCCATTGATTATACATTTTGAATGCATTGTATGGTTTGTGAATAAAACTGTCCTTAAAAATTTTTTTTTAATGGTTGCAAGAGAAATGATATAATAAATATGAAAAGGTTTGAGTTTCTCCAAAGAAGTCTATTATAGAATGTCATAGTATAGTTTGATCTTCATTTTGATTGTGTTCAAGTTTCCTATAATAAAATTCCGGTCAAAATGCTAAATGAACCGATTTCTTTTATAAGCCATAGATTATGGGTTATTATATTTGAATAAAGAATATTTATTGAGATTTCTTTTATGTTTGTAGATTGGCTATATTGATTTGATCTGGTCTATTCTGTAAGCATTATAATGGACCTATTATATCAGTCTTTAATCAATTGAGGGAGCTGCAGGCCTGGTAATTGGATATGGAGTTTTTCACCTCTAAGTCACTGAATCAAACATAGCCCAAACTGGTAGTAATAAAGAATGATTACAATGGAGGCTCTTTGGTGGGTTCAGTGAAGTATATTTAGGTCACATGGAAGTATGCTGGGATAATTGCTGACAGAACATGGGCTCATATCTGTAGTCACTATTGCCTTTCTATGGGTAGATGAAAACAGATGTAAGGCCCAGCGACTGATAAAGCCAAGAGACATCTCTTTATTATTACAGTAAGATCTGTTCTACTCTGAGACTTTTCTAGGTATTTCAATTAGTTCAATTAGTTAACTTAAGGTTTTAGTAAGATGAGAACTGAGAATGTACTGATAAACAGTCTAGAGACCAAATCTGAACAGGCCTGGGCAAGGGGCTTAACATCCTAACATTTCCTTATAATCTTGTCTATGTGCTGCTCATCAAGTTGTTCTGTGTTCAATGTTTGCAAAACAGTGTTGAGTAAATAGTAGGGTTACTTTTAGCACTGATCCATAGTTCTCTATATTTTCACATAGACTTTAATATTAAGAGACAACTATTTGCAGGATGGAAGACTATTGCCAAATATATTTTCCTTGTTTTTTCTTTTTTAAATTCAGGAGTTTCTATTGAATATAATGTTTTCAACTTACTATTCCTTTTTTGTAAACTTTTTGCTAACACTATTTGTTTCAATATCAATTTGGACATGCTCTTAATGTGTGATAAAATTGATACTTGCAAATCTTACTAAACAATCAAGCATCACTATCATTTTGTTTCTAGAGGGAGACAACTGAGATTAGTGCTTTGTGAACAGGTAAAGAAGCGTTTTTAAAAATTTCTCAACTATCATGATCAATAAATTTGTGAAATACAATAAAAAAGAAATATCTGAAAAATAAACACATGAAAAAAAAAAAAAAAAACAAACCAGAGCCTAAGAGACCAGTGGAACATCATAAAGAGTAACATATATGCATTATGGGAGCCACAGAAGAGAAGAAAGAGAGAAAGGAGAAGAAGGAATATTAAAAGAAATAATGGCAGAGAACTTCCTAAATTATTTAAAAACATCAATATGCACATTCAAGAAGTCCACACCCCCCCCCCAAAAAAAAAAAAACCAAACAGGATAAACTTTAAAAGAATCATACCCAGGCAGTGAAGAGATTCCTGAAAGCCACAAGAGAAAAGCAATGTGTTATATATGGGGGAGCCCAAATAAGCATAAGAGCTGATTTCTCATCAGAAACTATTGAGGAAAGAATGCAGTAGTATTAAATATTTAAAGTGATGAAAATGGGAATATTCTCACTGTCCTGATTTTGTGATAATTAGGGTAGGCTAAGCATTCGCTGTATTAGAAACCATGTATGTGTCCCTAGACCTAGTTTTTCTCCCTAGGTCTGGTTTTTGGAATGCTGATGATAAACTAAGCCTGATTTATTATATGACCATTCTGTATGGGAAATGACTGTAATTCTAGGTATCTTTGGTCAACCTTAAAAGATATAGCAGGGGAACCGATGTGGGTCAAATGGTTGAGCATCTGTCTCCCATATGGAGGCACCTGAGTTCAATCTTCAGGACCTACCTGTAAAAATTGAAAAAAAGAAAAATATAAAAGGCATGAGGACTGCCAGCCCTTTGTGCGGGTGTGCCATCAGGCCCCATGCATGGGTGAGCCACCAGGCTCCACGCATAGGTGCATTGTCAGGCCCCGTGTGCGGGTGCATTGTCAGGTCCCACCAGCCACGCAGCAAGATGATGATGTAACAGGAGAGTAACACAAAGGAGAGCCAAGACGAGATGCACCAAAAAACCAGGAACTAAGGTGGCGCAGGTGGTAAGATGCTTTTTTCCCACATTGGAGGTCCCGAGGATTGAATCCCTGTGAAGACAGGGGGAGAAGGATGAGAAGAGAGGGTAGGAAATGGACACAGACAGTAGCCCAGCTAATGGACACAAAAACAGCAAAAACAGGTGTGGGGGAGGAATGGATAAAAGTAAATAAATAAATCCTCAAAAAAAAAAGTATAGGGAAGTAAGATATGGACTATAGTTAGTAGTAATACTTTGATGATGCTCTTTCATAATTTGTTAACAAATGTTTCACAACAATGCAAAGTATTCGTGGCACGTTGATGTATGGGAGCCCTATATGATGTTATACATGTTTGTTTTGTAAGTTCACAAGGTTTACTGAACACTTGTTTGTGTATGTTCATGTATGAATGATATACTTCAATAAATTGTTTAAATAAATAAATGAAGTGATGAAAGAAAACAATTGCCAACCAAGAATTTTATATCCAGCAAGACTGTCTTTCAAAAATGAAGGAGAGATTAGGTCATTCCCAGATAAACGAAAGCCAAGGGAGTTCATTAACCCTAGAACTGCCCTATGAGCAATGCAAAAGGCAGTTCTTCATACTGAAAGGAAAGAACATTAGGAAGGAAACAACAAAGACTAGAATAGAGATAAAAGAAATAAAGATTTAAAAAAGAGAGAGACTCAAGAAAACCAGAAGTCTTTAAAAGGCAAAGCTTTATACTAGACTGAAAAAGAAAAAGAGAGAGAGAACCCAAATAACTAAAATGAGAAACGACTGGGGATATTTCTACCAACAGTAGAGAAATAAAACGGATTGTAAAAGAATACTGTGAACACCTGTACACCAACAAATCAGATAACCTAAATGAAATGGATGAATTCTTAGAAACAGGCAAACTACCTACACTACTCAAGAAAAGATAAAAGATCTCAACAGACCATATACTAGTAAAGAGATTGAATCAGTAATCAAATACCTGCCAACATCCATAGTTAGTAGTAATGTTTTGATGATGTTCTTTCATAATCTGTAACAATGTTCTACAACAGTGCAAAGTGTTGGAGGAATGATGTATGGAAATTCTGCACATTATGCATGACTGTTTTGTAAGCTCACAACTTCTCTAACAAATATATATATATATATATATATATATATATATATTTTTTTTTTTAAAAAAATAAAGATTTAAAAAAAAACAAAACCTGCCAACAAAGAAAAGCCCAGGACGAGATGGTTTCACTGGTTTATTTTACCAAGCATTCCAAGTAGCATTAACACCAATCCTGCTCACACACTTATAAAAAACTGAAGAGGCTGGAATACTCCCTAACTTCTTCCATGAGACCAACATCACCCAAATATCAAAGTTGGATAAAAATACCACAAGAAGAGAAAAATACAGACCAATATCCCTTATGAATATAGATGCAACACCTCAACAAAATACTAGCAAACAAAATCCAATAGAACATCAAAAGAATTATACACCACGATCGAGAGGGATTTATTCCAGGTATGGAAGACCTCAACATAAGAAAATCAATTAATCTAAAACACCACATTAATAGAATTAAGGAAAAAATTATCATCTCAATTGATGAAGAAAAGGCATTTGACAAAATCCAGCTCCCCTTCTTCATATAAATACTTAGAAAACTGGGAATAGAAGGAAACTTCCTCAAAAAGATAAGGGACATGTATGAAAAACACACAACTAACACCATACTCAATGGCGAAAGACTGACAGCTTCCCCTCTACGGTCAGGAACCAGACAAGGATGCCCATTGTCACCACTGTTATTCAACATTGTACTGTAAGCTCTCGCTAGAGCATTAAGGCAAAAATAAATAAATAAAGTGTTCCCAAGTTGGACAAGAAGAAGTAAAACTTTCCCTATTTGCAGATGACATGATCTTATTACCAGAAAATTCTCAAAAATCGACAAAAAAAGCTTCTAAAGCTAATAAATGAGTTCAGCAAAGTGGTAGGGTACAAGATCAATATGCAAAAATCAGTAGTGTTTCTTACACTATTAATGAGAAATCTGAAGAGGAGATCAAGATGTCAAGTCTACCCAAAGCAGTTTATAGATTCAATGCAACCCCAATCAAAATTCTAACAAGCTTCACTACAGACATGGAAAAGCCAATTATCAAATTTATATGGAAAGGTAAGGGACTCTGAATAGCCATAGCCATATTAAAAAAACAAGAATGAAGTTGGAGGACTCACACATCCCAATTTTAAAACCTATTACAAAGCTACAGTAATCATAGCAGCATGGTACTGGCACAAGGACAGCCAAATAGACCAATGGAATCTAATTGAAAGCTCAAAAACAAACCCTCACATCCATGGCCAATTGATATTTGACAAGGGTATTGAATCCACTAACTTGGGAAATAAAAGTATCTACAACTGCAAGTAAGACAGTTCCATCCATTTGCCCCATGGGATCTAAGCCCCTTCTCAATCAGAAAAGAGTAGGCATCACCAATCTAAAATCCTCAAGGTTGAGGAATGAACAATGATAAGGGGAGAATGCAACTATGGTGTAAAGTAGACATTATTATTCTAGCAATGGAAGAACTTGTAATATTGTTATAAGGCATTGCCACCAGATGTTCTGAGAAGAGGGAGAGGGAAGAATAAGTTTAGCATGGGGCATTTTTGGGATGATGGAATTGTCCTGATGACACTGAAATGATGGATACAAGCCATTATGCATTTTTTCAAAACTTATACAACTGGGTGGTACAAAGTGTAAACTTTAATGTAAACTATAGACCATTTTTGCTAGTAATGCTTCAATATGTGTTCATCAATTGTAACAAATGTACCACACTAATGAAAGATGTTGTTAATGGGGAAAAGTATGGGAGTGGGAGGAGGTGAGGTATATGGGAATCCCCTATGATTTCAATATAACATTTATGTAATCTAAAGCTTCATAAAATAAAATAAAATAAAAGGTGAACTCCTACCTTATCCTGTATACAAAATTAATTCAAAATGTATAAAAGACCTGTATATAAGAGTCAAAACTAGAAAACTCTTAGAAGAAAACATAGGGAAGCATATTAGGACCTTGTCTTAGGCAGAAGTTTCTTAGACTTTACACCGAAAGCATGAACTATAAAAGAAAAGGTAGATACATGGGTCTTCATCAAAGTTAAAAACATCTGTGCATCAAAGGACTTCATCATGAAAGTAAAAAGAGAATCCAAAGAATGGAGAAAAATATTCAGAAATCATATATCCAATAAAGATTGAATATACAGAATATATAAAGAAATCCTACAACTTACAACATAAAGACCAACAACACAGTTTTAAAATGTGCAAAACATTTGAATAGTCATCTCTCCAAAGTAATACAAATGGCCAAATCACACATAGAGATGCTCAACATCATTAGCCATTAGGAAAATGCAAATCAAAACCACAATGAGATACCATTTCACACCCCCTAGAATGGCTACTATTTAAAAAAGAATTCATACAGTGACTTTAATATTGTTAATTAATAAATACTGTTTCACACCTGGAAAAAAAATTATAATTCAGTCTAAACTTAGCATTTGAATTTTCTAAAGAGAAAACCTACTCCACGGGTACAACCAAATATTGTTTCATTGCCTACATAATTTTAAGTGGAAAAGACTATATCAGATATTTGAATTCATAAAATGTTAGTATTTAGAATTAAAAAAAAAAAGAAAAGTGAAAAATTACAGGTTTTGGAGAGGATGTGGAAAAATAGGAGCACTCATTCATTGCTGGTGGATATGTAAAATGATGAAGCTGTTGTGGAAACCAGTTCCTCAGAAAGGCAACTGTAAAATTAGCATATGACCCAACAATCACACTTCTAGGTATACATCTGTCTTAGTTTGCCAAAGGCTGCCAATGCAAAAATATCAGAAATGTGTTGGCTCTTATAATAGAAATTTTATTTGGAGTAAAACCTTACAGTTCTCAAGCCATGAAATGTTCAAATCAAGGCACCGTCAGAGGTGTTTTGTCACCAAAGTCAGCTACTGGTGATCCTGGCATCCTGCCACATGGTGAGAAAAAATGGCAGCCAATCTTTGCCAAGTTCCCTGCCTTCCCCTCAATGCTCATTGTCTCCTGGAGCTCAGTGGTGGGTAGTCAGGCACATGGCTTGTCTCTTTCCAGGCTTCCTCTCTCAGCCTCAGATGCTCCAGTTTCTCCCTCAGCCCAGCCTTGGGCAATCAGGCATATGGCTCATCTCTTCAGTTTTGAGCTTCTCTATGGGCTCAGCCTCTTGCGGGCTTGGTACCTCAGCTTCTGCTGCTAGTGATCCTTGAGTCCTCTCTCTCACATAGCCAGGTCAAAATGGCAGAGCTCCCTTTTCTGTGTGTCTTCTTTCTGCATCCATTTATATAAGGCTCCAGTAAAAGAGCAAAGACCCAACCTGAGCATGATTCACTGACATAGTCCAATCAAAAGCAATTTAATTTGGGAGCTGATATAGTTCAAGTGGTTGAGCACCTGTTCCCAAGTATGAGATCCTGAGTTTAATGCCTGGTATTTCCTTAAAAAAAAAAAGGAATCTAAGTAATTGATCTAATCAAGTTCCCCTAACCAAATCTAAAGCAATCAAAGGATCTCACATCCTAAGGAATGGGTTAGTTAAAAAAATATGTTCTCTGTTGGGGATTCATCATATTCAAACAAAACATCACAATACCTAAAAGAACTGAAACCAGCGACTAGAACAGATATTTACAAGTATTTCCACCAATATTCACAGCAGCATTATTCTTGCCAAAAAATGGAAGAACAGATGAATGAATAGACAAAGTGTGGTGGAATACTCTTCATCTGTGAAGAGGAATAAAGTTCTATAACGTGAGGCAACATGATGAATCTTGAAATAAGCTAGACACAAAAGGACATATGTATGATCTCAATGATATGAAATAATTAGAATAAGCAAACTCATAGACAGAAACTAGAATATAGGTTACAGGGGCCAGGGTAGAGATAAGGAAGTGGGAGTTAATGCTTAATTGCACAGATCATCAAGGAGATTATATCCCTCAAAGGTGACTGCTTATCTAAAATGAGTCTGCTCTGCACAACCATCTCCTTAATTTTTTTTAAAAGAAAATTTATCTATTACTCCCACCCCATTTCCCTGGGGCCCACAACGACTCCCTGGCTTGACTCATTGGATGACAATATTCATGGTTACATGCAAGAAAAGGTCTTGACACACTGGTTTGTCCTCCCCTATTAGGAACCGCCCCTGCTCTTGATATACTCCTGCCTGTCCATTTCTGACCAAATCGGTCCCCCCAAAGAAGGGAGTCCAACTACTTCCCACTCATTATGTGGGTCTCCACCCACTGATACAACACATTATGACAGAATGAACACTCACACATTCCCTAGAAGCCTGCTCCAGGTGCACCCTGTCCCAAATGCCCTCCCAACCAACACCCTAAACCAGTGATCCCTCCTTGTCATTGCCACAAGAGCATTCCCACCTCCGTACTTTCAACCTCATACCTACAAATTCCCAGTGTTCACCTGGTCCCTCTCCCAACACTCTCCACAGTATCTTGGACCCTCTGATCCACTCTTCCCAATCCACCCGCCTGTCAACCCTGCACCACCCAACCCAGAAACATCACCACCTTCCTGTTCTATCTCTTCAATACACAACGGCACTCTACCACTTCACCATAGATTACATCTGTCTGGGTGATGGACCACAACCTTCTCCTCTCTTTCTATTTCTTGTAAACCTATACTACAGAAAATAGCTCTCTGAGACTGCTCAAATTCCTTAATTTATATCAGTGAGGTCATGTACTGTTCATACTTCAATGCCTGGCTTGCTTCACTCAACATAAGGTCTTCAAGATTCATCCATATTATCCCATGTGTTAGCACTTTATTCCTTTTTACAGCTGAGCAATATTCTATTGTATGTATGTACCACATTTTGTTTATCCATTCATCTGTTGATGGGCACCTGGGTTGATTCCAACTTTTGGCAATTGTGAACAATGCTGCTATGAACGTTGGTGTGCATATATCTGTTCATGTCTTTGCTTTCAAATCTTCAGGATATATACCCAGCAGTGGAATCGCTGGATCATATGGAAGTTTTATAGTTAATTTTTTGAGGATCTGCCAAACTGTCCTCCATAGTGGCTGGACCATTCTATAATCCCACCAGCAGTGGATGAGGGTTCCCATTCCTCCACCTCCTCTCCAACACTTACAGTCTGCTGTTTTTTTTTTAATAGCCACTATTCTAATGGGTGTACGATGGTATCTCATTGTAGTTTTTATTTGCATTTCCCTAATAGCTAACAATGTTGAGCATAATTTCATGTGTTTTTTAGCCATTTGTATTTCTTCCTCAGAGAAGTGTCTTTTCAGGTCACTTGCCCATTTTTTTAAATGAGTTGTTTGTCTTTTTATTTTCGAGGTGTAGGATTTCTTTATATATGCAGGATATTAGGTTCCTATCAGCTATATGGTTGCCAACTATTTTCTCCCATTGGGTAGGCTGCCTTTTTACTTTCTTGATAATGTCCTTTGAGGTGCAGAAGTTTTTAATTTTGAGGAGATCCCATTTATCTATTTTTTCTTTTGCCGCTCATGCTTTGGGTGTGAAATTCATGAAACCATTTCTTATTACAAGGTTCTGTAGATGCTTCCCTACATTATCTTCCAAAGTTTTTATGGTCTTGACTCTTATATTTAGATCTTTGACCCATCTTGAGTTGATTTTTGAATAAGGTGTGAGATGGTGTTCCTTTCTCATTCTTTTGGTTATGGATATCCAGTTCTCCAAGCACCATTTGTAGAAGAAACCATTCTCTCCTAACTGAGTGGGCTTAGTGGCTTTGTCGAATATCACATGACTGTATATGGGAGAATCTATATTGGAACTCTCAATACAGTTCCATTGGTCAGTATGTCTATCCTTGTGCCAATACCATGCAGTTTTGATCACTGTAGCTTTGTAGTATGTTTTATTTTTTTTTAAATTTTTAATTTTTTTTTAAGATTTTATTTATTTATTCATTTATCCCCCCCTTGCTGCTTGTGCTCGCTGGGTCAGCTAACCACGCCATGCGGGCGGGCTTGCCTTCACCAGGAGGCCCCGGGAACCGAACCCGGGCCTCCCATATGGCAAACGGGAGCCCTACTGATTGAGCCACAGCCGCTTCCCGTTTGTAGTATGTTTTAAAGTCTGGTAGTGTGATTCCTTCAACTTCACTTTTCTTTTTCAATATGTCTTTGACAATTTGGGGCCTCTTACCCTTCCAAATAAATTTTGTAGTTAGTTTTTCCCATTTGTTAAAAAATACAGTGTTGATTTTTTGGGATTGCATTAAATCTGTAGATTTGTTTGGGTAGGATAGACATCTTGATGATGTTTAGTCTTCCTATCCATGAACAGGGAATATTCTTCCATTTATTTAAGTCTTCTTTGATTTCCTTTAACAGTGTTGTGTAGTTTTCTGTATATGTACTTTACATCTTTAGTTAAATTTATTCCTAGATATTTGATTCTTTTAGTTACTATTGTAAATGGTATTTTTTTCTTGATTTCCTCCTCATATTGCTTGTTATTGGTGTACAGAAATGCTACTGATTTTTGAGCATTGATCTCATAGCCTGTGACTTTACTGAACTCCTTTATAAGTTCTAGAAGCTATGTTGTAGATTTCTCAGGGCTTTCTATGCATAGGATCATGTCTTTTGCAAATAGTGAAATTTTTACTTCTTCCTTTCCATTTTTGATGCCTTTTATATCTTTTTCTTTTCTCAGTGCTCAAGCAAGTACATCTAATACAATAATAAATAGGAGTGGTGATAATGGGCATTATTGTCTTGTTCCTGATCTTAGAGGGAAAGCTTTTAGGATTTCACCATTGAAGATGATGTTGGCTCTGGGTTTTTCATATATACCCTTTATCATGTTCAGAAAGTTTCCTTCTATTCCTATCTTTTGCAGTGTTTTTATCAGGTAGAGGGCTGTATTTTGTCAAATGCTTTTTCTGCTTATATAGAGATGATCATGTGCTTTTTTTCTTTCAATCTGTTTATGTGGTGTATTACATTGATTGATTTTCTTGTGTTGAACCATCCTTGCATACCCAGGATGAAACCCACTTGGTCATGGTGTGTAATTTGTTTGATATGTTGTTGAATGTGATTAGCAAGTATTTTGTTGAGGATTTTAGCATCTAGGTTCATTAGAGAGATTGGTCTGTAATTTTCCTTTCTTGTAGCACCTTTATTTGGCTTTGGTATTAGGGTAATGTTGGCATCATAGAATGAGTTAGGCAATATTCCTTCTACTTCTGTTTTTTGGAAGAGCTTAAGCAGGATTGGTATTAGTTTTTTCCAGAATGGTTGGTAGAATTTATCTTTGAAGCCAATCTGGTCCTGGGCTCTTCTTACATGGGAGGTTTTTGATTACAGAGTTTATCTCTTTACTTGTAATTAGGCTGTTGAGTACAACAATTTCTTCTTTCATCAATGTAGGCTTCTAGTGAGTTTCTAGGAATTTGTCCATTTCCTTTAAATTATCATTCTTGTTGGCAAATAATTTTTCCAAGTATCCTCTTATGATACTCTTTATTTCTGTGGGTTCAGTGGTGATATCCCCTTCCTCATTTCTTTTTTTTTTTTTTT